>JAGFNQ010001654.1:83212-160051 GCA_024364735.1 Boesenbergia rotunda
AATAACGAAGATACCTGAAGAGGACGGGGCAATCGGATGCCTTCTTCTTCAAGGACTCAAGATAAACTTTGCAATTTCTTCGCCAGTGACCCTCCTTGCCACAATGATGGCAAGTGCCTTTTGGTTTCTTTTCAGTCTTTTTAGCCTTTTTCTTCTTTCCCTTATTCTGTTCTTTGGCCTTCCTCTTAGAACCTTTCTTCGAGGAACCAACTAACAGAACTGCCTTTTGTTCCTGCTTTACAGAAGGCTCTACAGACTTCAGCAGGTTGACTAACTCAGGAATGGTAGTTTCCAGCTTGTTCATCCGATAGTTCATCACAAATTGCGAATAACTTTTGGGCAAACAACTCAGAATTAAGTCAATACTTAGTTCATGATCCATTGCAAAACCGAGTGTGTTCAGTCACTCAATGTACCCCAACATCTTTAGCACAAACTGCGAGGCGGAAGTGTCTTCTTGCATCTTAGTTGTGAAGAGGAGTCTGGAGACTTCGAATCTTTCGGATCTCGCCTGCTCTTCAAACAACTCATTAAGATGGAAGATGATGGTATAAGCATCCATATGCTCATGCTACTTTTGCAGCTCAGGTATCATAGAGGCTAGCATGATGCAACTTGCAAGTTCAGAATCGGTCACATGTTTCTGATAGGCCACCAATTGGTCTGGAGTTGCATCTGCTGGAGGATTTGAGGGAAGTAGATTTTCAAGGACATAAGCAACCTTCTCTGCCTTGAGGACTATCCTCAGGTTTTGAAGCTAGTCCATGAAGTTAGGCCCAGTTAATTTGTTGGTGTCCAAGATGGAACGCAAATTCAGAGAAGACATGATCGAGTGATTAACCTAGAAATACAAATTGAGATTATGTGAGAAGATTTATTAAAGAATGTATCAACATACATAAATTAAATCCTATTTATTTTACGAATTGAGTCACCCTTATTATTAATTCGGGAGATCGTAGGAACATCTCCAAATAGGTTGATATCCAACCATAGATAAGAACAACCATGGCTGTGGCCATCAAGTTCTTCTTAGCTATGAAGGTAGGTAATTATACCGATTACACATCACATATATGTAACTATCACATTATGCTATCAACTAATTGAATGTTTGCACAAAACATTGGGTTGTTAACTCATTAACAAGTATGTATCATTATACATAGCACCCAACTGCACCTCTCTTTACATCGACCTTGGCTGTGGCACAACAAATCGATGCTCCAAGCTTAAGGCTGACCCATTAATCAAGAAATAGTTTTAATATGGTTGGAGCTCATTCAACCGCTTAGTCAGGCTTGGATGTGTCCAACAACCAAAACTAATGATTGACCTCTGACTCGAACTATATTATTCATAAACTAATTCCATGGTTTGAACATGTTGAGGTTCAAGTCGGGCATGGATGTGTCCATCAACCCAAGCGAGAAACAAAACTCCGATTCTAACCATATTAATGGAAGGTGTAGGCCTTAATATTTTGTAAGGGGTTTTGGGTCTCATTCCTTTTAAGCACATTCATGACATAAAATTATGTCATGACTAACGATTTCCTTAATAAAGTATGTATGTGACTTAATTTATCAAGTCTCATGAATTAAATTAGGAACCGGATTTCCTAATTATAATTTCATACTTTATTAAAGGAATTGTTTTGGGAAATAATTTCCTAAATTGTCATAATTAATTTCGGAAATAATATGTTCAAGACTTTGATTTCTCTAAATCAAATCTTGTTAAATTAAGAGACAAATCCCTTAATTCAACTACATATTATTTTCATGAAAATCTCATTTAAGAAATCTCTATAGGAATCCATTTTCCTAATTAATTTTGGAGACAACAATATGTAAGAGCATCACCTCTTCAAACATATTTTATTCATGAATTTAATTAATTGCAACAAATTGTTTTCTAAGGGTGGCTCCCCGAGGCTCAGATACCCAAAGAAAAGTAATGTGTTGTAAATCCAATTGGACGGCTCCCCGAGGCTCAATCCAATCAAACATGACAATTTCAATTAAAAATTGGGAAATTAAATTACAACAACTAACTTTAAATTGGACGGCTCCCCGAGGCTCAATCCAAAATAAAGAATTTTGTTGTCAATTTAAAAACCAATTCAAATTTAATTGTCAATTAACTGTCCATGAATTTGTCTAGACTTTCTAAAAAGAAAGTGTCCAAAATTGCGAGATTTCGAAAATTGATTTTCAGAATAATTGTAAGTTTCTGGTACAAAGAAAACTTACATATTTCCAAAATTGGAAAATTTCTAAAATAGAAAAATTTCCAAAATTGGAAAGTTTCCAAAGATGGAAAGATTTCGAAATTATTATAAAATTTCAGAAAATAGAAAATTTCAAACGCTTGCGAAATTTCATGAGGATTTCTAAACTTTGAAATTCCTAAATCTAAAATTTATTATAATTTGAAAGTTTCCATAATTGAAAAATTTTCGAAATTGAGATCATGACAAAGTTTTCCACAAAACAATTATTTGATTAAGTCGAACACTAACTGGCTCTGATACCACTGTTGGGACCGGGTACATGTCGACAAGGATACGAGTTCGTAAAATTTAAAATTTTTACGTGCAGCGGAAGAGTTTGCATAAAATAATTTCCTAAATTATTTTAACTTCGTATCTAGCATGCAACCTTATAGTGTATCGACATAATCATAAAATAAAAGTTTGCGAAAAGTAAACTAATTTACCAAGTACCTCGCGTAACTCGAAGTAAGGGACGAGATCCAACCGTAGCGTCCCTTGGAAGCTTCGCCTCTATTCGCGTCCACGCCGAGTTCTCTTCGGGATGACTTCGCAAAGTCACGAGTTTTGTGCCGACGAGAACTACTAGATTCTCTATAGGCACAACTTGAAAGATCAAGAGAAGAGTTAGAAACTAACCAACAAGAAGTAACGGAATCGAATTCCGAGAGGAGAGGAGTCGCTATCCACTTCTTCTTCTTCTTGTTCGGGTTCTTCTTCTTCTAGTGGCTCACGGCAACACCTCCTTGGTGTTGTGATTGGGCGCCGGCCCTAGAGGAACTAGGGTGCGCCGGCCCTAGAGAGTTAGGGTGCGCCGGCCCTAAGGAAAGAAGAAGAGAAGGAGGAGAGAAGAGAAGAGAGAGAGGGAGAGAATAATTAATCTCTTAATTACTCGATTGGAGTTAAGGGCTAGCCTTTGGTTCCTTTATATAGTAGCAACTCCTTTGCTAAGTCTCCCTCTAAACCGAATTAACGAAATTAGTTATAAAAAATTTATCTTATAAATTTTCTTATTGCTTATTCCTTTTAAGCCTAGTCTTATTATAAACAATTTATAATAAAACAAATTAGTTATCATAAGAGATTTATCCTATAAATTCTCTTATGAATTTTATTATAACTAACTTTATAATAAAACTAATTATTTATCATAAGAAATTTATCCTATAAATTCTTATGAATTAATTCCGTTTAAACCAAGTCTTTTTTATAAACTAATTTATAATAAAAACTAATTCTTCTTCTCTTTAAATTATGGAATAAATTTTATAAGAAATTTATAAACTTTCTTATTATGGATAAATCAATTCATAATTGATTTTATAAAATTAAAATGAACCAACTCATGGATTATTTTAATCTTCCATAAAAGAATAAATTTCTATAAATTTTATTTATATAAATTTCTTTATACAAATTTATTTATCCATAATTTATAAAATAAATCGCGCTATATTTATTTTATTAATTAAACCAATTAAATTGGTTTTCTCCTTTTATTTGGCCGGCCACCAAAGAGGGGTTAACACCCTCTTTGGTCGGCCAAACCCAACCCGGACCGTCGCGAATTAAACTCATTTAATTCGCCCAAAAAAGCCTTCAAAAGACTTAGCCATTTTTAGCTTCTAATGCGCCTCTGACTAACTCAGATTCGACTTATTTCTCTTGATCGGAAAATCTAATTTTTAACTCGTTTTAAATCCCTCGGATTACTCGTAGTGCGTGTGACTAAATAGGCTTTCGATTTATGTTGGCCGTCTATAATTAACTAATTATAGAACGATCATGAGTGGCACCTAGTAGTACATCATGATCCCCAATTAATCGAAAGATCAACGGTTTGACCTCAGAAGAAATTATTCTGAAACCCTTCAGCAGCTCTAATGAATCGTGCCCCATTCCCTTCACCACCTTATACCCACTTGGTTCAGGACACGGTCAATGGTGTCAGTCCCCACTAGGCTGACTACGTCACGCCTAGCCCAAATAATGTCTTACTCGTCCTTTGGATTTCTAATTACTCTCATGTATTTTAGAGACTCTCACTCTAAACATGATGTGCTCTGGCCAGAGGCTTTGAGTAACAATCCGACGATAGGCCTGGGTATACATCTCCTCGCAAGGAGTGGTGAATCCTTTGTAGGCTGTTCAAACATCTTCGGACACTTCGGCTTATACCCGATCATCCTGGGTCCACACCTCCTTGGAGATGCTTGCTTAAGATGTCAAAGTATAAGTCTCCATGACCAAGATGACTTGAACACCGCAAGTCAAAGGAACATCGCACTTAAGCCGCAGTAAGATCTTCATTGACATATCTACATGTAGATTCCCATATGAAGTCTTACAGCTAGTCACTCCAATGAACTAGTTCCCTTAACTAACATCCATGTTTATCTCCGGACATCCCAATGTCACCAGCCAGTGAGAATCAGCTGATTAGAGAATAACCCATGCTAGTCTCAACAGAATTGATAGTGTCCGTTTTTATCAATTCATCGACTAGGGATATTTTCAATACTTCACATTTGCGCATTTAGAGATAATCACTAGTTGTGATCTCATCACAAATTCTCTTATGCTGTGAGTTGTATTGCGGACATTCAGTAGATGAGTTTAAGATCCCAATCAAATACACAAGCATGTATACTCAAATAGTGAATTATCATTTATTAATATAAATGTTTTACAATCATAAGGCGATTGCCTTAGGACACTTCTCTCATATCACTAACACCGAGCGCACAACCTAACGTCAGCCGATCGACACACTCCTTATGTTATAATTCTATTTTATAAAGGACGAGTCGATCGAGCTATGTCTGAGTACCCCCACAACTCGGTGTGTCACATATGTTCCGACCGGTGTGTCATTAGCTCCATAGCTGGGTTTCCCTCAAGGTAGCCGATCGACACACTCTTTTTGTGCGCTCCAGTTCGGAAGTTGTCATTATTCGCGGCAGTACCTAACCTCTGACACCACACAAATGAAGGTAATATCAGAGTCAGCGCAGGTCGGCTCGGGCCTGACATCACTCGTGTCCAAATTACGGATATCTCGCTGACACAGTACATTCCTGACAAGCTCTGGCAACCTGTACCACGGTGCCCCCTGCGTATGTCAGGATGAGACGGTGTCGGTCGGTGAGCTGACAGTGGTCCTTGATCCTATCCTCACATGAGACAAAAATAGGACAGAGGTTGTCGGCTCCCTCGGCTATATAAGACCTTCCTTCTTTCATTTACAGGTATGCGTAATACATTTTCTAGCTACAGTCATTTCTTCTTTAGTTTCATCTTCTCCATCGGATTCTGACTTGATTGTCGGAGGATCTTGCCGAGAAACTCTCCCGATAGGTTGTTGATTATCATTTTTCTCATAGGAGAAGGCGTTACTTGGAGTCCGTGTCACTCATCCTTCTCCATCGATAAGCCAATCTCATCATCAAATTGAGAGTCCATCTCACTCTTCGACGGATCAACAGCAATGCATGGAGGGGCGCCGTTAAACTTACGATAGAGCTGGCTGGGATGTACTCCAGGTATGTGTTCCTTCCTGCAGCCTTTTTAATTCTGACGCTCGAATATATATTTTTCTGAACTTCATGCTGTTTTGTGGATATTGCTTTCTCTTTTTTTTAACACATAATACAAGACGACATTTAATTTGTAAGCAAATTCATCAGAAGCCTAGTTCTAAAAGAAAGAATAAATGTTCCGTAAGCCAACAAAAATAATTAAAACGTTGAGTATCAGCTGTCAACATTAAATTTAATATAAAATCGTTCACGTTTTGGAATTATTATTCTCGAAATCTATTAAATCTCTCCAAATAAAGAATAAATAAATTCGACCTTTTTTTGGAAGAATATTGACCCCGCTCTCGTCCGCTCTATAGTCTCTGTCGTAGTAAGATTCGAGCCGCAACGCTTGTCCGCGCGGCACGTGAACTCCGTGGCCTATTTTATTAGTTACATCTATTAGCTGGGGGTACTGACGTCATCAACGCTAACCACAGGTGAATTAAGTCAAGAATTAGGATACGAGCAAAGATCTTATATAAAATTATATTATTGAGCCGACGGGCGAACAGTTGTCATGTGCTGATTCGTGACGGCAGAAGATAGTAAAAAAAGGTAGCCATCAGTCAAATCGATTCGAGGAGAGAGAGCGCAAGGAAGATGCTCGTGTCGCGATTCGATCATCCACAAGAATATGCTTTGGTCAAATTAATATCGCAAGCTCTGCGCTTGTTTGATTGCTGCGCCTCTAATTAGTTTTGTTTTGATTTTTTTTTTTTTTTTTTGGCAAATCTGCTCTTCTCGATCCCGATCTTGTTTTTTTTTTTTTTTTTTGTGGGCGGAGTGCTTGACCTGGCTCTTGCTGTGCGTTGAAAGGGGGTGGACCGGAGTTTTCTGGTCTGCTAGTTGCAGATCCATGACAAACGAGGAGATCAAGGAGCCGCTGATGGGGGACGAGGAGATACCTTCTCTGCTGGAAGACCCGGAGACCGACGCTAAGCCTCGCCGCATTGCTCTGTTCGTTGAGCCCTCTCCCTTCGCGTAAGTAAAACACACACGCTGCTTCAGTACACCGAATCTTGCTTATCTCAGTTTTCCCCCTTTTTATTCTTTATGTTGATTGACGATGAGTTCGGATCGTGAAGCTCCAAGGCAATCGTTCCTTGTTGTCTTGATGGATTTCCTTATGGTTTATGATTGTTTGTTTGCCCAAATTTCTTTTTTTTTCTTGAGAAAACAAATTTATTTGATTTTCTTAAAAGAAAAAATAGGAGTTGTTTACCATTCTAGCGGATGTTGGATATGGCTCGTGTTTGGATGAGTTGCGTCAAAGTTAGATGCGTCGATCCCAGCAATTTTTTTTCCCTTTGTTTTCCTTGTTAACTGGCAAAAAAAAAAAAAATCGAATTTTGTGGCGGTTTTGTGATTTGGATGTCTTTGCTGCTTGGTTAAGTTTCCTTCTGCTTGATGTAGCACATTAGTTGCTGAGTTATTGCCAGATTAAGTTAAGAGATTAAGGGATCTTCGAAGTGGTTTCCCTTGGTTGGGGTGATTATTCTTACGTAAGTGAATTGCCTCTATGGTTTTGGTCCACTCATTTTTGTCTACTTGATTTTGCATGCCTAAACCAACAAATCTTAGTCTAGATGCTTCGGTGATTTAGAGATGAATATTTCTTGGATGAGGAATCTTATTTGCTTTTGCGCATTGTATTCAGTAACTGTCACTGAGAATTTTTCGTTCCTGAATTTATTTCGTCTCAAATTTAATGTCAGTTTAAAGTGTGGTCTCTGCTACTTAGGTCAAACATTGCCCCTAAAATAAAGAAAATTGGGAGTTTTTAACTTAACAAAGTATCTTGTTACTTTTGGATAGACTTCAGCAAACATACCTAATTCTATATCTATAATTGAAATGCACATTTGGCGTTAACCTTGGTTATATTATTCAGTCTTGTTTTGCTATTTTGTCAATTTTCTAGCAAAATTATTTATTTTACCCCGGGTTATATGTTCAGCCTTACTTTGCTATTTTGTTATTTTTCTAGCAAAATTATGTATTTTCTTTTATTTTATACCTTGGCTAACATACTACTTAGTTATTGGTACTATGCTGGCTTGTAAATCTGTCTCTTTATGTTTGACAGTTATATCTCTGGATACAAGAATCGCTTTCAGAATTTTATCAAAAATTTGCGTGAAATGGGGGATGAGGTGAGTAGTTCCTTGTCCAAATCTATATTGAAATTATTTGTTCTACTGATATATTACATAGATGTATTACATGCATGTCTCATCTTAAATCAAAGTCGAAATATGTTAAAAATTGGTTTATTTTGTCCATGTGACTAATTCAACAAAAATATGTTCAATGAGCAACAAAGAGAACATTTTCACTATAGTACCGAAATCTAATGATTACCTTCATCATGTTTGGTTTAGGTTATTGTTATAACAAACCATGAAGGTGCGCCTCAAGAATTCCATGGTGCAAAAATTATTGGTTCTAGAAGGTAAATCCCTTGCTTGATGCATATAGAATGCCACATAAAAATGAATGATTTATGCCAGTTTCAATTTGTTCCTGATATCTTGTTTAGAATTTGATTTTTGATATTTTACTACTTTCTACTGCAGAGTATTTCTTGATTAGAATATATTCCTACTATGTTGTTTTATATTCCACGTTTAGAATATACCACACTTGGATTTTTTAGGTTGCTCAATTAGACGATTACCTACTTTGCACAAAGAAATCTTGAGTTTCCACTCGTAAAAATACTCATAACCTTTATCAACTCTACCTGTCATGTAACCGCAATATGGATTGATCAAACATGGCCTATTCTAATCCAGTTTCTAGATCTATTGCTGAAATTGAACTTCTAGTCTGACATACATGATAAATAATCCAGTAGGCAATATTCCAGAGGCATAGTAAATAATATAGTTGTCTGTGAACATGTCTATCATACATTGCAGATGGAACTGAAAAATAATATAGTCTCGGGGCATGACTACCATATGTTTCAGTATGGAACTGATAAGGCCCAATTATCAATTTGGATTGTCACTAGTAGACCACTGAATTCTGATGGGTCCTGATGTAATTTTAGAATGATAAAGTGGGATTGTATTGCTACTGAGAATATGTTTTTTTGAGACATTGCAGATATACTGAGGTATCTAGCTAATGATAATGTTTCCCAACCCTACACCATATCTATTAGATATAGGTTTGCTACATCCAAAAAAATGTTCTTAATTGGTCTAGCACTCCACTGACCAACAACTTGAAGCTAGTGTTGCTAGGTTGATGCTGTAAGTCTGGTCCAAAGTCAAAGAACCTGTATCTGGTATATGCACATCATTTCTATCTCAAATCAACCTTTTAGTGAGTATCTTTTGCATCTTTAAGTTTTCTAAATATGAATATAATCACCCATGCTACTTCAGAGTTCAGACCCTGTTATATGGTTACATCCTATAACTTAGGTGGGTACTTGTTGTAAGAATGAATTTCCAATAACTTGTGTATGCGAATGATACTATTTACATAGCAACCTTCCTACATCTAGAATTAAGATTACTTCTCTTCCATTCCATGGTCTACATCTCTTAGATTGCATTGTTTACATCTCTTAGATTCCATTGTCTGTACTATTTTATTCATTCGCTTTGTTCTTATGGTTCTGAAATTTTGTGCCAGCTTTCCATGCCCAATGTACAACAATGTTCCTCTTTCATTGGCCCTCAGCCCAAGAATCATTTCAGAAATTGCAAAGTTCAAGCCTGATATTATCCATGCATCTTCACCAGGAATCATGGTTAGTTTGACTTCTAAGATGTTCTATGAATGAAGACTTTGATACCTTTACAAGATTTTCTACTAAAATTTAGTTTAATATCTCAGGTATTTGGTGCTCTGGCAATTGCCAGGATGCTCTCCATTCCTATAGTAATGTCATACCACACTCATATTCCTAAGTAAGCAAGCTTCTTCAGTGAGTGATTACCGCATATCCATTCTAAATTCTGCTTAGTTTGTTAGAATTAGTATAATAGTTTGAAGTTCATTCACTGCGACAACAAGAACATTACTAATTGCATCCATTACATAATTAGGTAATTTTCTTTTGCTGCATAGAAAATTGAGCATTACGCATCAATATAAATGTTAAATGTCAAATTCTTTTTTTTAACAACAGATTTCTTGAATTTCTAATACAAAGTACTTTTCTTCTGCCATATTGTATGTGGCTTTATTTCTAAAACTTGGTGGAACAAACTGCATACCTCAGTTAACATGAATTCTAGCTTGCTTTTATTATTCGTTAAAGAACTTCATATCTTCCTTGAGACTTGTATCCTAATTCCTATTTTTTACTCCCAAATTTGTGTCCAAATGTGCCTTAATTAACTTAAGGAACTTCTGTTTCACTTTTTTGCCTAATTGTTCTTGCAGTTATACAAAAGGAACATGACAGACATAGATAGCCAATGGGTATGGCAAATCAATACAGCCATTTTCACCCCATGTTGATATGTCCACATCTGTGAAGATTAGGCCTATAACTTGATATGATGATAGAAAACCAATCTCTCGCAGCACTTGAATTATTTTCCTTGGAGAAAAAATGCACTTCAATCATCCTAATCTTCCAGTTTATTTGGGGGTCATTAGCCAAAATTTACATGATATTACTTCTCAAATCTTAGGGCCAAGGAACTGTGGTATACATCTTTTTCTGCATTTCTTATTTTAGATTGTTGGCATCCTAAATAAAATGAATTGTAAACATCCTTCTGCACTGTGCTTCTTGCCGTCTCTATATGATGTATGGTTGATTGCTGAAAATTTTGAAACTTGTGGAGCAACAATATATACGACATTATCTTTATTGTGATGTTCATAGCTATTATTCTGGCCCTACTTAAAATACACATTCTCTCCTGCCATGGTAGATATATACCAAGATATACATGGGGTTGGTTTGTCAAGCCCATGTGGATGGTAATAAGTAAGTTTCTCACTTTATTTTAATTATTTTGAAAATATCCTAGTCTCTTGTTATCTTACATGTCACCCTATTTCTCCCTCCTAAGGGTTTCTTCATAGAGCTGCTGATCTTACTTTGGTACCTTCAGCTGCCACTATTAAAGACCTCGTAGCTAATAATGTCACAGAAGGTCGGACTTCTTCCACTAGAAGCATCACTAGACATTTTAATTGGTTCCTGTACTTATTCTACGTTCTTTTCTGTTTGTTCCTTTTCCTATAGCTCATAAAATACGACTTTGGAATAAGGGTATTGATTCCAAAAGCTTCCATCCTCGTTACTGTAGCAATGAAATGCGTGCAAGGCTCAGGTAGCTATTAGCCGAAGCACATAGTATACATCAGCATGAACATTATAAATGTGATATGTGTTTAACTCATTATTCTCATTCAGCAACGGGCAACCAGAAAAACCACTATTAATCCATGTTGGACGTATAGGAAGAGAAAAAAATTTGGATTTTCTCAAAAGGTAACATTTTATATTACATTTTTACCTTTTAAACGAATTCTTATTGAATTTTCTATTCAATTATGACATCGAAGTTGAAGCATAAGCTGATGGACTAGAAATCCTATTAAGATTACATCAATTTATTTGTTTCTTCTGGACATCATGTTTGTCCTCATTAGTCGACTCCACAAATAACTCATATTTAAAGTTCAATTGATCAGGGTTATGGACAGGCTGCCGGGAGTAAGAATTGCAATTATAGGAGATGGACCATACAGGTAAAACACTACAACATTTCCTTCCCAAGTCACATTGTAGGCGAAAGTAAAAATTCTGTCATGCCTTTTTCGGTAGTGCTATAATAAATGCTATACTTATGTTAATGAGTAATGACAAAGTGATTTGTTTGACTTAATTTCTTAGCGTAAGCAAGTTCTCTTTTGACGATGATCTCTTAGATTATAGCAGTGATTTGAAAACATAATCTCTTCGCACACACGTAGACCTGGAGATCTGATTTAATTTTAACATGCGTCTGTGGCTTCTTATACGGGTTGCTCATTTAAACAGGGCTGAACTAGAGAAGTTGTTATCGGGTATGCCTGCTGTGTTCACGGGCATGCTTCAAGGTGAGGAGCTATCTCAGGCGTATGCCAGCGGGGATGTGTTCGTGATGCCTTCAGAGTCTGAAACCCTTGGCCAAGTTGTGCTGGAGTCCATGTCATCAGGCACCCCGGTCGTCGCAGCTCGTGCAGGAGGGATTCCCGACATCATACCGGAGGACCATGAAGGAAAAACCAGCTTCCTCTTCTCGCCAGGTGATCTAGATGATTGTGTGCACAAGGTCCATCAGCTACTCTCTCGCAATGATTTCAGAGAAGCCATGGCTAAAGCAGCACGCGAGGAGATGGAAAAGCATGATTGGGGAGCAGCAACAAGGGTCATTCGCAATGAGAATTATAACGCAGCAATCTGGTTCTGGAAGAAGAACGAGTCCCATATTATCGGGCCGATCCAGTCGTTTGCCAGATGGCTATTTGGGTCACCTGAAAACACTTGCAGTTGAAGTAATAATTCAGAGGCATGCAGTTAATAATGTGTTAGAAAAGCTTGGAAGTCGATGCAAGTGGTTGGCTTATTGGACAAATAATTAGTCCCTTTTTGTACATTATAATTTACGGCAACAAGACTAGGTTTGTATAGAGACAGTGGATCGAGATCATTTTCTTGTTTGCGGATGTTTAAAGCGATGGAGATTGTTTCCATGAATCTCACAAGCGGATTGGACCATTTTTTAAAGGGTACAATGAATTCTAAATATTTCCATAAGTCTATTGATATGGAGTGAATTAAAAGTTGTCACGGAAAGGGAATCAAGCGATACGTTGAGTTCGATTAAAGTTAAGGTAAGTTAATAAGACTCTCTTTTAGGCTGCGTTGAATGACTAGTTTCTCTGAAGAGCTGACCCATCAGAATTCATCGACATCTACTAAAGATTGATCCGTCAGGGCCAACTGACTAGAGTCGACTGATACTTGGTATAGGTTGACCCGTCAAAATCGACCGACTAGAGTTGACTGGTACCCAGTAAAAGTCGATCTGCTAGTTATGTAGGCCATCGCTGATTGGCATTCTCCTCGATCGGTCCTACACCGACTCCAGGGGCTCAGCTTTTCAATTGGATATCCCGTTCCTGTCCGTTCAACTCTGTTAATCAAATATTCCGATTCACTTTCACTTTGACTCAACGCCTCCCCCAAATTCAAATATCCAAGCGTTCTAGTACGCGCGGTCTTACCGGGCATGATCCCTACAAGATCTTTTTAGCACCAAGCATGGATAAGATAACTTTCTGACACCTAGGCATGATATATTTTTTTTATTACATGTGTCATCCTATCAAAAATATTTCCTATTAAGACTGCTCTCGCGAGCCAAAGAGAGGAACTAATAACGATTCCTTTACATACCTGCATTATTATACTGTACTATTTATTTTTTCATTTTTTACATGGCCAAAGATCTGACTTGAAAAATAAAGATCAGGGCAATCCGCTATCTATTCTAAGAGTCTCCCTTACTCTTTTACTTTCGCAAACTTTATCGGCGACTAGGATACCTTGCCGACATCTTCAGCCATTTCTAAACCTGATCACGGTTCAGAACAGATGATTCAACAGTTTGAAACCGTCGATTCGATGGTTCATGAGAGATTGATCCTTAATCTTTACCACTTAAGACAGTTATGATTCACGGTTCGGAACCGTCGATTCACGATTCGCCACGGTTTATCACAGTTCGAGATTATTATATTAAAAAAATTAAAATTAAAAAAATTAAATATAAAATATAAATTTTATTTAAAAAAAAAGCTTACACTTATCAGAATATAAAAATAAATCAGAATCAGTACTACTATCACTAGAAAATCTTGATAATTGTGCTTGAGAACGGTCAAGTTCATATTCGATCGAGTGCTTCGTTTTTACATGTCGTTTTAACCACCAATAGCCGCCGCCGACTTGGAATTTGTAAGAAGCATTGCAATGCTTATATTTTGCACGCAATTCTCCCGACGGAAGTGTGACTTTCTCAGAATGTTTAGTAAAAATAGTAGATTTAAAGGAGGATTTTCCCGAACCTTATAAGTAATTGCATCGATACTTTCTTGTGTTTCGGACATCGGAAGGTATTGGGGGTGAGCCTCAATTTCATCATCGGTGGATTGAATTTGAATGTCGGGATCCTCGTGCGCTATTTCTTTTCCCCTCCGAGATCGAGATGATGAAGTTTCATGATCACCTTCCATTATCGTCGAAAGATTAAGCCGAAAACGCGTAGAGAATATGAAGTTGAGAATAAAAGTAGAGAAGATGTGTATGAAAATGATGAAATAAACTCCTTATTTATAGAGTTTGGGTCATAACGGCCACTAAATCATAGTCATTGATCAAAAAATGATAAAATGATCTTAGCCGTTGAAAAAGCTTTTAAAATAAAAAAGAAATCATCTCCAACGGCTCCGAACCGCCGGCTAATCGGCAGTTCGGAGCCGTTGGGACTGGAAACTGAGTCGGTTCCGGTTCAACCCGACGAACCGGGTCAACAGGCCACCCCGCCCATTGACCCGGGCCTGGTCCCGGTTGGGTCCGGGCTGGACCCGGCCCGTGGTCGGGTCTGACAACTCCTTTCTCCTTAGGGCATCTGCAATGGCTCGTTAATCGAGCGTTATAACGCTCGATTAACAAGCCGTCGACGTTAAACCCATTGTGGGAAGCGCGTTAATGTGGGCCCGCGATGAACGCGTTCAGATGTTTGAACGCGTTCATCGTGTATGATATGACACCCTGATCGATCAAGCGACCGATCAAGGATGACCTGGACTGACCAGTCTATTGCCTGATCGGTCCAGGATGATGAACCGAACAGGTAACAGCCTGATCGGTCCAGGGGATTAAATCACTCAAAAAAAACATAAAAAACATAAATTTTAATAAGAATTTAATCTTAAAAACATAATTTTTTTAAAATTATCACTCTAATTAAGGATTTGATTGGGGAATCAATTACGGGTCTCTCCAATCGATTGGGGAGTCTCGTGGAATAATAGGGAACAGTGATTTTAATCGATTGGGGTTGCCGTAATCGATTAAAAATGACATAACGGTCACCCAAACGGCTAAAAATGGCTAGTAAATGATCACCCACGGTTATTTTAATATAAAAAATTTATGAATTTATATTTTATTATTTCACTTTGTGTTAATTTATATGTTATCTTTTAATTATATGTAAGTGTATTTTTTTAATGATATTCTCTATCATTTCAAAATTATAATAATAATTTAAATTTTAAATAATGATAAATATATTTAAAAATATTATTATTTATTTTAAATAATAATTATTTAAATTAGCAAATAAAATTGAAAATAAAAAATATGTAGGTAAGCGAATGAATATGTGAGAGAATATATATGTGAGAGAAGGTATATGTGAGATAATGTGTATGTGGCATGTGGATCCTATAAATAATAGGGGTTGAATGTTAAACGGTTGTAAGACCATCTCTAACCATCAACACCAAAATTGGTGTCATTTTCACACCAAAATGGTGCAATTTCAATACCAAACACTATTTTAACTCCAACCCATTCACACTATATATCACACCAAAAATGAATATTCCATAGAATATTCTATTTTTTCTTATTCATTTATTCATAATTTAATTATCGATCTAAATTTTTAATTTAGTAATCATTTTGAATATAATTATTATATTTAAATATTTCATTTATATTTAATAATTTTTTTAAAAAAATTACATCCAATTAATATATATATTAAAAATTATAATTTTTTATTTTTAATTTATAAATATAATTATAATTAAAATATGCTTAATAAATAAAATAATTATTCAATTAAATTTTTATAATTATGTTTAATAAAATTAAAATACGTTATTATATTTTTTTAATTTATATTTATAATAAATAATTAATATTATTAAATATTTATGAAAAAATATTTATTATAAATTAATTTTTATTTATAATATTTAGTATTATAATATTTACTAATATATATTATATTTAATGATTATATATTATAATAAAGTTTTTAAATATAAAAACAATTAAATAATATTATCACCAAATTTGGTGTTGCAGCAGTGTAATATCAAATTTGGCGATGCAACACCAAATTTAGTGTAGGGATATGGTGATTGGTTGGAGAAGGATGGTATAATTTTGATACCATATTTGGTGTAAAAGGCACCGGTTGGATATGAGAATAAAGATGTTAATGTTAATGTGTATGTGACATGTGAGTCACATACTTTTTGATGAGATAATAAATATTATAATATTAAAAGAGTTAAACGATTATGGATCCTCTTAGGCACGACGATATCATCCACGTTAGCAACATCTCATCAATTTTCTCCTTTATGGAAATCTTATTATAGTCGGCGATAAAGACCCCTCATTAATAAGCAATCACTCACCTATTCAAAATAGATCATCTATCATACAATAAATCATGCGAAATTAACTTTCTGGCTATTTTTATCAGCCTGCTTAGCTCTATCCGTCTAATTCAGTTTTGTTTTGTCTGCATGTCGAGTCCGAATCTGAATCCTAATCGATAGACGATAAACAATTGCACTTTTCGCCTTCCTGCGCTTTGCGCCGCTCCGTCACTCGGCGCCTCCATCTCATCGTCGATGCCTTGGAACCCCCGCAGCCCTTCTGCTATTCCTTGTAGGTGTCCAATATCCTTCCTGTCTCTTCTGTTTCTCCTCTCCCGACTCTATCTGTCTTTGGTTGTACAGGTCTGCCGGACACAGCGCAGCTTTGCTTTTTTGCTTTGTTTCTCCGATCATATCGCAATGGATGCGCATGTGCTCGACGATATCATTAGCCGGTTACTGGAGGTGCGGAAAGCGAAACCGGGGACGCTGGTCCAGCTTGCGGAGTCGGAGATCCACCTGCTCTGCGTCGTCGCCCGTGGCATCTTCCTCGCTCAGCCTAACCTTCTGGAACTTGAAGCCCCCATAAAGATCTGCGGTCTGCTCTCGCCTCCCTTCCGATTTATTTTACAGCTTTGCATTTTTGAATCGGGCAGCAACCTCTTGTTATTTTCACGAATTTACTTAAATCATGCATGTCGGTGTCTTGAATATATCGGGAAAATTGTCTTTCTTTTTGCAACATAAGACGATCCGTAACTAGGGTTTTCAGGTGAATCTGAAGATAAAGTCATGCAGTTGTCATCTGAATTCTGGCAAGGATAGGGCTGGTCATTCTACTATTTTCACTTCAGTGTTGATTCTGATGAATTACCTATGACAGGATCTTATTTTGGTCAATGGTAAATGCTATGGTTTTTGCCTTTCAATTCTGCTACTCTTTCCTTGCAGTTAATTTAGAAGTATCATAGCACCAAGCGGATAATCTCTGAATGCTTTGCATTGTACTACGAGAGATCAAATTTGATATTCCTCTCGATTGTTTTATTGCAAGGCATTTATTGATTTAGTATTTTTTTTAAAAAAATCAGGTGATATTCATGGCCAGTACAGTGATCTCTTGAGGCTCTTTGAGTATGGTGGTTTTCCTCCTGCTGCAAATTATCTATTCTTGGGCGACTATGTTGATCGAGGAAAGCAAAGCTTAGAAACAATTTGCCTTCTTCTTGCATATAAAATCAAGTATCCGGAAAACTTTTTCCTTTTGCGTGGGAATCATGAAAGCTCTTCGATAAATAGAATATATGGATTTTATGACGAATGCAAACGCCGATTCAGTGTGAGACTTTGGAGGACATTTGGTGATTGTTTTAACTGCCTTCCGGTAGCCGCTCTTGTAGATGATAAGATTTTATGTATGCACGGTGGCCTTTCTCCAGAACTTTCTCGGTTGGAGCAGATTAAATCTTTACCTCGACCAACTGATGTCCCTGACAGTGGTTTATTATGTGACTTACTTTGGGCTGACCCTGGAAGAGATGCTCGAGGTTGGGGAGAGAATGATAGAGGTGTCTCTTGGACTTTTGGGGCTGATACACTTACAGAATTCCTATCTAGACTTGATTTAGATCTTATATGTAGAGCACATCAGGTGAAATGCTAACATTTTCTTCTATTGTGAACTTTAATCACTCTTCAAATGTCAAAGTTTCTCTCTCTCTCTTCAGGTTGTGGAAGACGGTTATGAATTCTTTGCTGACAAGCAGCTTGTAACGATATTTTCAGCCCCCAATTATTGTGGAGAATTTGATAACGCTGGTGCCATGATGATTGTTGACGAAGCACTGACTTGTTCTTTCCAAATCTTCAAACCTGCTGAGAGGGAACAAAATACTATGCTGCCAAGAATTTGATGACAAGATAAAATACAAATGGGGCCAGTGATAACTAAATGGCACTTTTATTGTCGTTTCTTTTGTTAATTAATGTTTAGCAATTATGACGAGTAAATTTGTTCTCGTTTGGGTATGATTATAGTTTTGTGCCTAACTGATTGTGGTATGCCTTTCACCTTCTACAATTTGTTCTCTATTTGTCTATAATAGGTATAAATTAAGTCAATGAAATTGGAAAGCAGAAAAAAAATAGCAGTTAACAATAAGTTGGCATATAAAGAAGAAACAAAGAATTTACATAATGCTTACTGATGCAAACACCTATTTTGCTATACGTTTTCGTATCTTAGTTCACCAAACATATTTTGGTACACGTTTTATTCCTTGATTTCAAATGTGATGTTAATTCTGTCTATGGCTAAGCTGGTCCAAGATTTCTTCAGTAGTAAATGAAGATTGGTGCATTAAGCTTTACGTAAGACGGAGCCGTTAAATCCTTCTCCTTCACGTCTTCAACCAACTGAATTAAATATAATTTTGTTTGCCATCTTGAATAATTTTCATGTTCGTCTTAGTTACAAAGCAAGATCTGACTTAGAAAAAGTTTATTGTAGGATATCAATAAAAATTATATGAAAAATTTTAGAAAAGATAGATATTAGTATATCGTATAATGAATTAATTAAGAATATGCATAAGGATATAACGATCAGATTGAAGACTTCAGACGAATTAACTGAGGTATTTTCAATAAGGATAGAATTACATCAAAGATCAGATCTAAGTCCCTATCTTTTTACACTAATCATGGATGAACTCGCTAGACACATTCAATATACAATACCATGATGTATGTTATTTGCAGATGATATTATTTTGATAGATGAGAGACATGAAGAAGTAAATGCTAAACTAAAATCTTGGCGTGAAACACTAGAAGTGAAAAATTTTAGACTTAGTAGAATAAAGATAGAATATATGAAATTTAAGTTTAGTAATATTAGACCTAATGAGACAATTGCTAAGATAAGAGATGATGAGTTATCTGGAACTGAGAGCTTTTAGTATTTATAATCATTTTGTAAAATGATGGAGAGATTGAGAGGGATGTCTTATGTAGACTACAAGTAGGATGGTTGAAATGAAGGTTAGCGTTGGGTGTTTTATGTGATCATAAAGTACATTTAAAACTTAAAGGGAAGTTTTACAAAACGACAGTTAGACCTGCTATGTTATATGCTGCCGAGTGTTAGGCTATGACTTGGGCACACGAGCAGAAAATAAAAGTTGTAGAGATGAGGATGTTAAGGTGGATGCGTGGACATATGAGGATAGAAAGAATAAGAAACGAGAGCATTAGAGAGAAAGTCGGAATTAATCTATTGATGAAAAACTTTGAGAGACCAGCTTAAGATGATATGGATACGTACATAGACAATCAATAAATGTCTCAGTTAGGAGATGCAAAATTATAACAAATATGCACATTAAACGAGTAGAAGAAGATAAAAAAAGACTTGGTTAGCAATAATAAAATATGATAAAATTTATTTAAATATAAATGATGATATAATATGGGACAGAACTCAATGGCGTAGAAAGATCCATATAGCCGACCCCACCTAGTGGGATAAGGCTTAATGGTTGTTATTGTCGTCGTCTTAGTTACAAAGTGAAGCGATTATGCATTTGTGCTTCGATACTTTGAAAGAGAATGCTATTGAATCGAAATAAAGGGCAAATAAGATAAATCAAATATATGTAACATGTTGGATTTAATGAATTTAATGTAATTTGTATATGTGAATATGAATCGTTAAGTGATCTAACTTAAGGTTATTGAATTTCACGATATTGGATATAGATTAAGTGTGTAGGGCCTTTTAGTCCGATCCATTATAATATATGGTAGATAACGGATTGAATTCTTATAAAAAGAAAAAATCCTCGTTGGATTATTGCATCTTGATAGACCCTCGTTTCCCATTAACGAGTATTTACGATGACATCATCCTAAATCCTTCGGAAGGCTTTGCTTCTCTGGATTCCGTTTCTTCTTCTTCTTTTTTTTTTTTCTTTTTCTTCTTCTTCTTTAAGGATTTCGGGATAGACCAAATGATGCAATACAAGACAATGACTCTTCAATCAAACTCATTGTCATTGTTTATGTTTTTACTTCTATTATGCCATAAAGTCTTAGTGAGTGAAGTTAGGCATTGGGAAACCCTAAGAAGTTGACCTTAGATAGTAAAGTCTTAGAGAGTTGAATCCAAGCAAACCCTAGTAGGTTAGGTAGACTTACAGAATTAAGATTTAGGATTATTTGTTTGTCTTGTGTTTGTTTGTCTTGCAGGAACTTGGAGTTGGAGGCAAGATGAGAGAGCAAACGCAAGCGGATGAACAAATTCTGGGTCAGGAGCTTCCAGGCGCTCCTATGGAACCCGGGTGCCCCAAGGCTCCCGGGCGCCCCATGACCCGGGCGCCCTCAAGGTCTTGTAGGGCCGTTAATGTTTTCCACAGGTTTTATATATTAAATACTGAATTTTAAGGGGTCAAAATGGGGAAAAATTGAAATATAAGGGCTTAGTTGTAATTTTCTAAACTTGGAGGGCCTTTTTGTAAAATTGCCAAAAACATTTATAACCCCTAAATTTTCTTCCTAAATCCATTCCCTTCGTTTTCTCCCCGACGCATAACTTCCCCTGCGGTTTTCGCCCGACGTCGAACCCTAATTTTCCTCTTCACTGTGATTCTTCTCCACGGGATCAAGCTAGTGTCTTCTTCTTCGCCTTCTTTTCGTTTTTCCCTGGTGCGATCGAAGACTCGGGCGGCCACAATTTTCTCCTTTCTCCTCGTCCGCGCCCACAAAGTCGACGCTGCACCTCACGTCGTCGTCCCCTGTTGCTTGTGCCGGCCACTAAGGAGTTGGATTCGGATTTCTTGAGGCGTCGCTTACTTGGGCTGAGTTTTTCTACCGACAGTCACTCGAGGTAAGGATTGTTCTTGTAGGATCAATTCTGTTGTTGTAGGTTTAGTTTTGAGCGTGAAGTCCAATTTGACAGTGTGTTTGATTGTTCTTGTTGTGTTCTTCACAGAACTAGGATTATTTGTTCTTGCCGCGAGATTTTCTTGTGGTTGTGCCCTGTGTTGAAGCTTTCATGAGTTTTTTTTCATGGATTGGCAATTGCATAATCCCATTGATCATATGTTGCCGTGAGTGGGAGATGGGTAGCTTGTTGTACCATATAGGAATCTAATAAGAGTGATGTCTGTAATTGCGTCTGTTGCTTGCAAGAGTAATCATTATTAAGTATATCCTCATTCTCTATTGCTAGTAAAATGAAATTGGCTAATTGATGGATTTATAGATGTGGCAAGGAATGTAACATTACTTAAATTGTACCGGAGTCTAAGTTACTATGGAATTTGGGCCTTGTTTTGTGGAAAGTATTGTTTTAATATATGTAAATATTGTGATATTTCTCAAGAGTTCATCTTGGGAGTCAAGATTTTTAAGGTGGTTAGTGTCGCAGGGAACCACACTTCGGTTTAAGTTTAGGTTAAATCTACATTAGACCATGATTTGGGTGTAAATGGGAAATAACTGTTAATTAAGATTTATTAGCGATCAGTACCATAGCAGGATTGGTTTTATGCTCGTAGTAAGTTTTTGCTAAATGTTTCTTTATTGCGATAGCTAAAACTATGCCTATTGTATAAGGCCTTGACTTTGGACTCGCACGGTCGATCGTGGGAGGTTCTTCTCATTTACGAACTTCTACATAATAGGTGGACACTTCTCCTTTCTACTTGTGTAGTTCTTTTATCTTAAAGCATGGTTGTTTATGTCTAAATAGGTTGCTTGACCTTGTTCTTTGTCGTTGATTATTTATTGTCATCGTTGATACATTTCTTCATTGATCTTTGAGTTATTCGAAATTTCGTATCCGTATAGTCTTCCGTTGAATTTTTGTTCTGTAAAGTACCACTTGTACGCGAGTACTTAGAGGTTCATTAAACACAATTAGGTTTATTTGACATTAAAAATATTCTACCTAGTAGTGTAGATACATAATCGTTAGTTTTTGATACTTGGTTGGCTGTATCTCTGCATCGTTGATACTTGTTGGAGTTTATTGCATCGTTGATTTCCGGTTATTCATGCATCTTGTAGCATGCACCATACTTGCACTATTGCATACTAATGACTATTGGCTTTCATTTGATTAAGCCGTCGTTAGTCATTTAGTTGCTTTGTTTACTCAACCGCTTGTTGTCGTGGTAGTTGCTAGAGTGCGAGCAACTGTCCTGTTATGCTATACATGTTGCAACTGTAGGCAAGTAGTGACACCCTCACCGTTGTTTTCAAAGGATACTAGAGCTGTTGATAGCTCCCCCTTTATTCTCGGGGTTTGGAGCAGTTGGCTCCCCAGCATCCTGCCCACTCAACCACATGTATTACTGGTATTTGTTGGAGTGCGTACAATTGTCACAACCCTACCCACTTGGTCACATAGATGCGATGTGTTGGCGATTTAACTGGCGTCAGGGGTGACACATGTCATTACATCATATGCATATATTGCATTTATACATTTTCTTATGGTTGTTGCATTTATATGAGCAATGCTTGCTGCATTTGGTTGACATGCATATATGGTTTGATATTGTGATATCATGTGGGTTTTCGTACATGTTTAGTTGTTATTCGGCTTTATATCATGTTATTTTACAGATGTTTTATAGGTTTAGGTACTCTAATATCCCTAAGAGACTGTACCTGTTGTTTTCTCTACTTATTACAACTTGATTTTGCCATGCTATTGTCTATTCATATACCTGCTGAGTTCGCCCGAACTCACCACCCCTGCTTCTTCTTTTTGTTTCAGATAGTAGGTAGTTGCATTTCTAGGATCCAAGAGAGGATGCAGTTGCCAGTCCCCCGGTATTGAGTTGTTTCCGTATTTGGTTTTAGTTACTTTATTTTCTGCATTTTGTGAGTTTCACATTTTATTTATTTATTCAGTATCGTCCTAGCAGACTTTCATTAGCAGACTTTTATTAGCAGACTTTTATTTATATCTTGTTGGTTTGCTATGTTCGTATCTTTTGGGTATTCGGACTCTCCTCTCTGCTAATTTAAATTTGTCTAAAGCTATTAACTGCGTGGTTGTGGATTTTCTTACTACTGTGATGTCAGTCGTATGTGACTAAGCTATATTGATGTGGTTGTTGGTGACGAGATGGCTAGAGAGGGGGGGGTGAATCTAGCCAGACACAATTTCTAGGCTCTTTTCGAATCTTCTCTGCACTTAAGTTAGTAGCAGCGGAAACAAAACAAATGCAGAGAAGCAAACTTAACAAAACTGCAGAAACAATGAATACAAACCAAGGATCGCTAACAAGGATCGTTTACAAGGTTCGGGGATAACTTGCCCCTACTCCTTGGCGTGCCCGTAAGGTGGGCGATCCTTTGATCGTCGGCAGATCAAGCCCCGAAAATCCGGATATCAAATCCTCCTTCTCGGTAGAGTAACCTCTCCACAAAATGTCTCAACAAGTTGATGTAGAATGAAAAGCACAGAGACAATCAGAGACTTACAGAGCACAAGCAGATGAAGAGAGACACTTACAAGCACAAACAACAACCCAGCACAACCTCGACAAGAGCCTTCACTCAGCTCTTCCTTGTTTGCTTGTTGATCCCCTTGTCACGAGTCCTTCTTAGTGCTCAGGTCTCTCAAGCTTCAAAGAATGATCAAGTTTTTAGAAGCTTCAAGACTCAGAGTGATTGCTAAGGATGGATCAAGTGTTGCTGCTGTAGAGAGAACTCCCTTCTCTTCATCGCCAGCCCACACTTATCCTAGCTGCCATCGCCAACCCACAAACGCTCCACACAGCTCCCAGCTGCTCACCTGCAACAACCCAGCTACCCCTGACCTCCTCTGGACTCACTGAACTCTCCTCAGTCGAGCCCCAGCCCCAGGTCAGCTTCCAGCCGTTGCCAGCAGCGCCCGTTGTAACCTGCGATGGAAACCTGCCAAACCTGCTCAACGGAAAGCCTCTCTTTGACCCTCCTTGAGTGTTTGAATCCATCACTGTCACCTGCACACTCAATCAGAGGTTTAGTAAATGAATATCAAATGAGATCAATGATAGCAGAAAAAATCCTGAGCAAAACAGATGCGATCAGACCCTTCTGACAACGTATTTAAATTAAAGTTCTGCTCCTGATCGGTCGCCAGACCAATCAGGGAGGACCCTGATCGGTCACCCGACCGATCCAGAAGTCTTCTGCACACTCCTGATTGGTCACCAGACCAATCCAGCATTCTGCTGCACACTCCAGATCGGTCCCCAGACCAATCAGGCTCCAGCCTGATCGGTCACCAGACCTATCAGGCTGCTCCCAGACCAATCAGGCTCCATCCTGATCGGTCATAAGGAGAATCTCGTGACACTTGATCGTTCTCTAGACCGATCTGAACAGTATCCCTGATCGGTCACCAGACCGATCAGGAGTCGAGCAGTAAGGTTCCCAAAACCCACTGGATGCTTCCTGATCGGTCACCGGACCGATCAGGCTGTGCCTTGATCGGTCACCAGACCGATCAGGCTGCTTCCAGACCAATCAGGCTCCATCCTGATCGATCATAGAGAGGAACCTGCGATGCTGGATCATTCTCCAGACCGATCTGCACAGTGATCCTGATCGGTCACCAGACCGATCAGGAGTAGATCAGTAAGGGAACTCAACCCACTTGTGAGCTCCCTGATCGGTCACCAGTCCGATCAGGAGCCATTCAGTGAGTGAAACGCATACTCCCTGATCGGTCACCAGACCGATCAGTTATCGCTGGATCGGTCACCAGACCGATTCACGAAGGAGCGCCGTGCCAACTTCCCTGATCGGTCACCAGACCGATCCAGGCAAGCCCAAATGCACTCTAAGTCACGAGAACAAGCCTCCAACCTTTCTCTGACTCGTGCCATGCCCAGCTTCACTCACTGGGACTTCAACCTAGCCCTCCAAGCTAGGACTTTTCACCTAGCCCTCCAAGCTAGGTCTTTTCACCCAACCCTCCAAGTTAGGACTTTTTTCCATGCCAGCGTGCGATCTCCCAGATCCACCTGGACTTAACCCGAATTTCATTCAACCAAACTTAAATCATTGTCAAACACCAAAACAACAACCGAGCCAGACTGCATCAATAATCTCCCCCTTTTTGTTGTTTGACAACCCGATTTAAGTTTAGGTATCAATGATCAATTGAAGGCAGTTTAATTATTGTAAGGGAATCATGATTCTCCCCCTACAATAATCCTAAACTTAATCAACCATTTTCTCCCCCTTTGTCAAACATCGAAAAGGGTATGGTTATTAAGTTTGAACATACCTCCCCCTCAAACACGAGTCTCTCCCCAAACCCAAAATAATCAAAGATAAAACTTGAATCGCACATGAAAACATATACAGAATAATATCATGGTCAAGCATGTATATGTTTCATATGACAAGTAAGTCAAAGGATGATTTTTGAATTGCACATGAGAGACATATACCATAAATGTATCATGGCAACAATGTATATGCATCATATGGCAATAATTATTGCAGTTCCATCAGACTGATGATCGATACAGAAAAATTTCTGATTTATCTATGAACGATCAATTTTCAGAAAAATTGCTGTAATTCTGATTCGTTCAAGATCGGACTGCATTAACACTTGGACTTCCATGTGAAGACATATACAGAAGTATATCATGGTCAAATACGTATATGCTTCATAGGACGAGTAAGGAATGCATTTGTATCTGAAACATAGTCCTGATTGGTCTCCACGACCAACCAGGTCTGTTGATTACGTGATACAGAGGTATATCTGATTAGTCTGGGGAGCGATCAGATTTCAGAAAAATTTCTGAACCTCTGATACGTTCCTGATCAGACTGCATTGACAATTTGCATTCCGTAACAGTGAAATAGACTCTATTAATATTCGATATTTCAGAAACAATTCCGAAATACGACATTAAGAACAAGAGTCATTACTCAACAAACCCTTTCTTATGAATTTGAACATTCCAACATAGGTTTGTATCAAATCACTATTAAGTACTAAGTTTGTATCACTTGAACAAATTTGTGCTCCCTTAGTACCAGGTTTGTACCAATGGAAGATCAAGTACATTTCAATTTGACTTGGTTTGTATCAGATTTGTGTGTATCAGTATGATCAGTAATCTGATATAATTCGATGAAAATTGATTGGTTTGAGGAGGTTTTGGATCAATTTGGAACGATCTAGGAGTTCCTTGATCAGAGTTGGTCTGATCGGTCACCGGACCGATCAGAGGGATCCCTAATCGGTCGGTGGACCGATCAGGTTTGGCACAGGATGTTTTCTGAGTTCCAGATTTCAGAAATCGATTTCAGAAACTCTGAAATCAGGTTTATTTTAATTCTTAGCCATTCCCAAACCCTAACACAACCAGGTGTAATCCGTTTGATCCTAAAAGATTTCTTTTAACTAAAAATCATTTCCCAAAGTGATCAACATGATTTGTGTCAAAGCATAGATGTAATACATTTGATTCTAAGGATTCCCTTAATCAAAATATATATCATGATTTGTGTCAAAGCATGATCAAAATTTTCTAAGCATGAAATTGAATATCGACACATGTTTGTATCAAAGCATGATCAGTGGGAAATCAAACAAGTCATGAAGTTTAAGTTTGATACAAAGAAAGCATTAACCCTAGACCTTAAACTCATGTTATTTGTCTAATCATGTATTGTGAGATTTTCATAGTGATTTTCGAGTTAGTACTAACTAGTGTGTCCATACTTGTTCTTAACCAAAATTAGCATGGATCCATGTTCTATGACACACACAAGAAAATCATGTCATACTTGATCATGTTTACCAAACAAAATACCTTAAGCAAAATCAAAGTCTAAACCTTGAGCTCATGTCCTTGTCTATTGATGCCTTATCATGTATTGATATTGTATAGCATATATGCAATTGTGTTCCTTGAGATAAGGCATATAACTTGCAGAAAAATATAAATTGCAACAAGAAAACCAATTAATCTAAACAATTCATGGCAAGAGCAAATTATGTGTGAATCTAACCACTTCATGCAATATATATAAAAATAATTTTCAAGGCTTGTTGACTTATTTTGAAACTAGTATCACCTTAGCCTTGGGTTTTGAGCACCACTTATCAACAACCTATGTTGATAGATGCTCCCCCTCAATTAATGCTTATACAATTCTAAATATTGAGGTTTTAGGTACTCAAATTTTGGGACTTAAGGCATCTACAATGAAAGACTTAGGCACCCATGCCTTAGTCATTTTCTTTTTAACTTTTTGAACCCTAGAATCATTTGATGATCTAAATTGGGTTCTTGACATTAATGATACAAAGGTTGGTTCCTTAGGTCGGTAACCTATACCGGCCTTGTTGTAAACCGTCCTTTGGGAGTTTAGTATCATGTCTAAGGTTTTGGAGCTAGTTGAGAATTTCTCAAAAACATTCTTGAGATTTTCAACTTCGCTCTTTAAGTCCTTATTTTCATTCTCAAGGGTTTTAACATGCAAGTCATCATGAAAATCATTAACATCCTTCACCCTAGAGGATTTCAACTCTTCTACTTCCAATTTCAACAATTTAACTTTGTTCTTAGATTTTTTAAGCAACCTAGCTAGACATGCAATGGTTCTATAACACTTATCTAGCTCGGGAGAGATTACCTCTTCATCATCCGAAGATGATGAAGGCGTGGTTGAGGAGCTTGATTCGTCTTCACTCTCCTCTTCATTTGAATTTTCTATGGCCATGAGAGCACGGTCATGAGTGTACTTCTCCTCCTCCTCTTCTTTGGATGAACTAGAGGATGATTCATCCCATGTGGCCCTCAAGGCCTTCCTTTTCTTCTTTGATTTATCCTTCTTCTTCTTTAACTTCAGACATTCATCCTTGTAATGTCCTTTCTTGCTACACTCATAGCAAGTAACATTAGACTTATCAAATTTAACTTCACTTGGGTTACCTTTACCCTTGAAGCGCCGGCTCTTCCTCATCATTCTTCTAACAAAGTTGGTCATCTTGGAGGAAGAAGACCAACTGCCCTCCTCCTCGGACTCGGATGAAGATGAAGATGAAGATGAAGAGACTTCCTTCTTCTTCCCCTTCTTCTTCTTCTTGTTGTCACCTGCCACTAAAGCAATACCTTTCTCTTTTGAACTTTTGTTAGAGATCTCATGTAGTTCCATTTCACAAAATAGATCTTCTAACTTAACAAAAGATAAATCCTTGGGCACCTTGTAAGCATCCACCATGGATGACCACAAGGCGTTCCTAGGAAAAGCTTTGAGGATATACCTTATAAGATCTCGGTTCTCTACCTTCTCATTAATGGAGTGGAGACCGTTGAGGATTTCTTTAAATCGTCCATGGAGTGTACTTACAGTTTCATTCTCTTCCATGGACAGATTTTGAAGTTGGGTGAGAAGGAGGTCCTTCTTGGCAGTCCGGGTGTCTTGAGTGCCTTCATGGAGCTCAATGATCTTGCTCCATAGGTCTTTAGCACTTGTGAAGGGACCAACCTTGATTATTTGGTCCTTGGTCAACCCGCATTGCAAAGTTACTACCGCTTTCGCATCGGCTTCACCTTTCCGGATTTGATCTGTCTTCTCTGCACTTAAGTTAGTAGCAGCGGAAACAAAACAAATGGAGAGAAGCAAACTTAACAAAACTGCAGAAACAGAGAATACAAACCAAGGATCGCTAACAAGGATCGTTTACAAGGTTCAGGGATAACTTGCCCCTACTCCTTGGCGTGCCCGTAAGGTGGGCGATCCCTTGATCGTCGGCAGATCAAGCCCCGGAAATCCGGATATCAAATCCTCCTTCTCGGTGGAGTAACCTCTCTACAAAATGTCTCAACAAGTTGATGTAGAATGAAAAGCACAGAGACAATCAGAGACTTATAGAGCACAAGCAGATGAAGAGAGATGCTTACAAGCACAAACAACAACCCAGCACAACCTCGGCAAGAGCCTTCACTCAGCTCTTCCTTGTTTGCTTGTTGATCGCCTTGCCACGAGTCCTTCTTAGTGCTCAGGTCTCTCAAGCTTCAAAGAATGATCAAGTTTTTAGAAGCTTCAAGACTCAGAGTGATTGCTAAGGATGGATTAAGTGTTGCTGCTGTAGAGAGAACTCCCTTCTCTTCATCGCCAGCCCACACTTATCCTAGCTGCCATCGCCAACCCACAGACGCTCCACACAGCTCCCAGCTGCTCACCTGCAACAACCCAGCTACCCCTGACCTCCTCTGGACTCACTGAACTCTCCTCAGTCGAGCCCCAGCCCCAGGTCAGCTTCCAGCCGTTGCCAGCAGCGCCCGTTGTAACCTGCGATGGAAACCTGCCAAACCTGCTCAACGGAAAGCCTCTCTTTGACCCTCCTTGAGTGTTTGAATCCATCACTGTCACCTGCACACTCAATCAGAGGTTTAGCAAATGAATATCAAATGAGATCAATGATAGCAGAAAAAATCCTGAGCAAAACAGACGCGATCAGACCCTTCTGACAACGTATTTGAATTAAAGTTCTGCTCCTGATCGGTCACCCGACCGATCCAGAAGTCTTCTGCACACTCCTGATTGGTCACCATACCAATCCAGCATTCTGCTGCACACTCCAGATCGGTCCCCAGACCAATCAGGCTCCAGCCTGATCGGTCACCAGACCTATCAGGCTGCTCCCAGACCAATCAGGCTCCATCCTGATCGGTCATAAGGAGAATCTCACGACACTTGATCGTTCTCTAGACCGATCAGAACAGTATCCCTGATCGGTCACCAGACCGATCAGGAGTCGAGCAGTAAGGTTCCCAAAACCCACTGGATGCTTCCTGATCGGTCACCGGACCGATCAGGCTGTGCCCTGATCGGTCACCAGACCGATCAGGCTGCTTCCAGACCAATCAGGCTCCGTCCTGATCGATCATAGAGAGGAACCTGTGATGCTGGATCGTTCTCCAGACCGATCTGCACAGTGATCCTGATCGGTCACCAGACCGATCAGGAGTAGATCAGTAAGGGAACTCAACCCACTTGTGAGCTCCCTGATCGGTCACCAGTCCGATCATGAGCCATTCAGTGAGTGAAACGCATACTCCCTGATCGGTCACCAGACCGATCAGTTATCGCTGGATCGGTCACCAGACCGATTCAGGAAGGAGCACCGTGCCAACTTCCCTGATCGGTCACCAGACCGATCCAGGCAAGCCCAAATGCACTCTAAGTCACGAGAACAAGCCTCCAACCCTTCTCTGACTCGTGCCATGCCCAGCTTCACTCACTGGGATTTCAACCTAGCCCTCCAAGCTAGGACTTTTCACCTAGCCCTCCAAGCTAGGACTTTTCACCCAACCCTCCAAGTTAGGATTTTTTTCCCATGCCAGCGTGCGATCTCCCAGATCCACCTGGACTTAACCCGAATTTCATTCAACCAAACTTAAATCATTGTCAAACACCAAAATAACAACCGGGCCAGACTGCATCAACAGTGGTGTGATGTATTATATGTCCCAACTTGTCTGCCGTACAGGGGAGATACTGTCCGATTTTCGAGTAAGCATGTGCCTCTGGGGGCGTGACAATTTTTGGTATCAGAGCGAGATTTTGCGATGTTTTGGTGTCTATGGGTTTACGAAGTGGTTTTTTCGAGATTAATCTATATTTGACGGATTTGTTTATATTTTTGTGGAGTCATTGTCTTGACATGGTTCAGTATGGTTGTGTTTTGGGACTTAGCAGCGACGAGAACTCTCCTGGCAACAAGAAGTAAGTTGGGTTTAAATTTGATAAAATTATATCTAAGAAATGTGTTTTGGTTTTGTTAACAGATATGCCTAGTCGTATTGAGTTGTCTCCACCCTGCGCTCGTGGTCGTGGACGACGATCACGAGGGAGGCCAGAGGAGGCCGAGGGAGACACGAGTCAGGAGGTTGAGAGGCCCACCAGAGTGGAGACGGCTAGTCAGGGATCAGCTCACTAGGACCCTTTGGGTGAGCTGAGACCTCCACCACTAAGAGTACCTCCTCCTTACTCGACAGCAGTTCCAGTCATACCATCAGAGGTAGGTCCATCAGTGCCACCAATGGCAGTTCTTGGAGTGCCATCGGTGGTACCCCCTGCCCAAGCGGGTTGGATTCTGGATAAAGCTCGGATTCTGTTGCTGGCAGCGTCTGTGAAGGGTCGTTTCACACTGTTTCATGGAAAACCAGATCCGTATGCTGCTTGTGCCTGGTTGGAGACATTGGAGGGCACTTTCGGCTATATGACCCTCACAGACATTGAGAATGTGGAGTTGTCTACATATCACCTTCGAGATCAGGTCGTCACTTGGTGGAATCTGTAGAAGAATATTATTGGTGGACGGCCAATTTCTTGGGTTTCTTTTCGCGAAGCTTTTGAGGGCAAGTATTATCCTGCCGCATTTCGTACGACCCGACGACAGGAGTTTCTTGCTCTTCATCAAGGAGATCGCTCAGTTATGGAGTATGAGGCGGAATTCAATCGTCTAGCGGAGTTTTGTCATCTGTTGGTGGCTACAGAGGATGAGCGGACGAGACAGTTCACGCTGGGCCTAGCTGGATATATCCAGTTACGTATGTCTAGATGGGCTCCTACTTCTTATCGAGAGGCTTTGGATCGGGCTTTACACATCGAGATGATCCAGCATCAGCTGCATGGTGATAAGAAGAAAGGAAAGCAGTCAACTCAGGATTCAGCAGCAACACAGAAACAGTAGACTATTGGACAGAAGTGCAGTAGCAGGAGTCAGAGTACGTAGGAGACTTTTGAGCCTCAGTCTTAACCCCAGAAGTCAGGATGGTTTTCAGCAGGATCGTCGCAGGGTTCTCAGCAGACCCGGAGGTCTGCTACTGGTGGGGCTCCTTGTTTTCAGTGTGGATCTAGGGACCACAGTATACCAGATTATCCCCTAGAGCACCCCATCTATTATTATTGTAAGCTTTCGGATCATGAGAGTCGAGGTTGTTCTTTGAAGGCTCAGCATAAGTCGGTAGTAGTTACTCCCCAGGGAGGTCGGTCAAGACAACAGAGGCCACAGCGAGGCGGCCATCAGACTCAGACGTTATCCCGACAGCAGCAGACAAGACGTCAGCAGGAAGTTCCTCCACCAGTTCAGATTTATTGTATGTCTAGGTATGAGTACCCTTCACCAGCGATGTCTCAGTATTCTGGGACGGGGTTGTACTATCAGCAACCATACCTAGCATACCAGCCTGCAGTATATCAGCATCAGCAGTCTGCTGGAACTTCGGGTTATCAGCCCCAGCAGTCAGTTGGGTCTTCTGGATATAAGCCCCAGCAGACTGTCGGACCTTCATCTTCTCAACCGCAACTGGTTTTGGCATTGCCACCTCTAGCTCCAGATACAAGATGAGTTTATGCAGTCACCAGAGAGGAGGCACAACGGGCCGATGGATCGGTCTTCCATGGTATGATTTCTGTTTATGTATTTCCTGCTGAATTGCTTGTTGATACTAGTAGTTCCAGATCTTTCATATCACGGTTGTTTATGGGAAAGATTAGTAGGTTGCCTACTCTTAGATCACAACGTCTATCAGTGTCTCTGTTATCCGGTGAGGTATTTGATATCACGCAGGAAGTCAAGGAGTGTCCGTTGGATTTCGGCGATTATACTCTCACCTTGGATCTGTCAGTTCTTGAGATGGTAGAGTTTGATATTATTCTGGGCATGGACTCGTTGGCAGCTTATCATGTCACAGTCGATTGCCAAGTGAGGGTGGTCACATTTCGGCCTCTGAACCAACCCTCATGGAAATTCATTAGCACCAGAGTTGACGGGATTTCTATTATCTCTGCACTTCATGCCCAGAAGCTTATATCGTACAGATGTTAGGGTTTTCTTTTGTCATTGATCAACACTGATGATAACAGTAGCCCTCAGCTCTCGGATGTTCCAGTGGCCCTAGAATTTCCAGATGTATTTCCAGAGGAGCTTCCTGGTTTGCCTCCCAGAAGGCAAGTCGAGTTTATGATTGAGTTGATTTCGAGGACTGTGCCTGCATCAAAGGCTCCATATCGTATGACACCTAAAGAGTTGGATGAGCTAAAGGTCTAGCTTCAAGAGTTGCTTGCCAGGGGATTCATCCGTCCTAATGTATCTCTATGGGGTTCGCCAGTTCTATTCGTAAAAAAGAAGGATGGTTCTATGACATTATGTATCAATTACAAGCAGTTGAATGCAGTGGCCATCAAGAACAAATATCCCCTGCCTCGTATCGAAAATTTGTTTGATCAACTGAAGGATATCTCAGTGTATTCTAAGATTGATTTGCAGTCAGGATATCACCAGTTGATGATCAGAGATTCTGATATCTAGAAGATAGCGTTCCGTACCCGGTACGGAAATTATGAGTTTTTGGTAATGCCATTTGGGCTTACCAATGCTCCTACAGTATTCATGGATCTGATGAATCGGGTCTTTATGGAGTATTTGGATCAATTTGTTATTGTTTTCATCGACGACATCCTGATTTACTCCCCTTCCGAGGAGGAACATGCGTGCCATCTTCGCATCATTCTGGAGACGCTCCGGCGGGAGCAGGTGTATTCGAAGTTCAGCAAATGTGCTTTCTGGTTGTCTTCTGTGGGTTTTTTTGGACACGTTGTTTCCTGTAGAGGCATCTTCGCAGATCCCCAGAAGATCAAGGATGTCACCAGTTGGGAGCAGCCTAAGTCAGTTCAGGAGGAGCGCAGTTTTCTCGGATTGACTGACTATTATTGACGATTTGTTGAGGGATTTTCCAGCATTTCTTCACCGTTGGCACGTCTGACCAGAAAAGACGTGAAATTTGTTTGGACAGACGCGTGCGAGACCAATTTTCAGGAGCTCAAGCGGTGATTGGTGTATGCGCCTGTTTTGGTGTTACCTTTAGGTGAGGACGATTTCGTACTCTACATTGACGCATCACATCAGGGTTTGGGCGCAATTTTGATGCAGCATGGACGAGTAGTCTCTTATGCTTCTCGTCAGCTGAAGGAGCATGAGAAGAATTATCCAGTTCACGACTTAGAGCTTGCAGCCATTATTTTTGCCCTGAAGATATGGAGACATCATCTCTATGGCGTCACGTTTGTGATTTTCACGGATCACAAGAGCCTCAAGTATTTATTCACTCAGAAGGAGCTGAATCTCTGTCAGATGAGATGGATGGAATTCTTGAAGGATTATGACTGTACTATTAGCTACCATCCAGGGAAAGCTAATGTGGTTGCAGATGCACTGAGCAGAAAATCCCGGAGTGTTTTGGCTTGTCACCGCGTTATGGTCACTGACTTAGTTCAGAGCTTCTCAGAGTTGGGACTAGAGGAGCAGTGTCAGACAGAGAAAGGGTTGTTGGTAACTATGGTTGCTCAGTCTTCAATCAGGACGAGGATCAGGGAAGCTCAGGCTAATGATCATCATCTGCAGTTCCTAGGCAGCCGGATAGCCTCAGTGGAGCAGACTGACTTTACACAGGATGCTGTGGGTATTCTATATTTCCGAGGGAGATTGTGCGTACCTAAGTCACATCCGGTCATGGATGAGTTACTTCAGGAGGCTCATCGATCTCGGTTTTCTATACATCCTAGTGGAACCCGTATGTACCGAGATTTGAGACGTTCCTATTGGTGGAACGGTATGAAGAAAGACATCGTGGATTTTGTTGCTAGATGTCTGGTGTGCCAGCAGGTGAAGGCCAAGCATCAAAGACCTGTTGGATTATTACAGAAGATCCCTATTCCTGAGTGGAAATGGGAGCATATCACGATGGATTTTGTTGTAGGGTTACCGAGGACTCGGCGAAAACATGACGCGATTGGGTGATTGTTGATCGATTAACCAAATCCACCCATTTCTTGGGGATTCAAAGGACAGATTCACTAGGCAAGCTGGCAGAGCTGTACTGCCGTGAGACTATCAGATTACATGATATCCCTCTGAGCATCATATCAAACAGAGACTCGCATTTCACTTCCCGGGTTTGGCAGAGTTTGCAGCAGGCTATGGGTACCGAGCTTCGATTCAGCACAACCGTTCATCCGCAGACGGACGGACATTCAGAGCGTACCATTCTAGAGGATTTGTTGAGATCTTGCGTTATGGACTTTGGAGGCAACTGGGAAGATCACATGCATTTGGTTGAGTTTGCCTATAAATAATAACTATCATTCAGCTATTCAGATGACACCTTTCGAGGCGTTGTATGGTAGAGCTTGCAGGACACCCACCCTCTGGGAGGAGGCTGGGAAATCTCAATTGCTAGGACCTTAGAGTATTCAGCGTGACACAGAGCTAGTCCGTATTATCAGACGCAGGCTGTCCGAGGCTCAGGATCGTCAGAAGAGTTATGCAGATCGGAGACGCAGGCCCTTGGAGTTCTCCGTGAGTGATCACGTATTTACGTATATCACCCACGAAAGGGGTGAAGAGGTTTGGTTTACGAGGTAAGCTAGCTCCGCTCAACATTGGACCGTTTCATATTTTGGATCGGATTGGAGCGGTAGCTTATCGTCTGGCATTACCACCATCTCTCGCGGGAGTTCATGATGTGTTTCATGTTTCCATATTGCGGAAATATGAACCAGATCCCGCACATGTTTTATCAGAGGTGCCGGTCACACTGCAGCCAGACGCGACCTATGAGGAAGTACCTATGCGGATTCTGGACCGCATGGATCATCGATTAAGGAACAAGATAGTTCGGTTGGTCAAAGTTGGTTGGCAACACCACTCTGATGAGAAAGCTACTTAGGAGGTCGAGGATACGATCAGAGCTCGCTACCCTCATCTATTTACTTGAGATGCGTATGGTTGAATTGCATTTTGTGTTGCATTCAATATTCATATTATATCTGAGTTGTTGATATTTGTTGCTGTTGACTAGTACCTGTTGTGGTTCACTAGTATTTGTTTTGGTTTACTAGCGAAATTTGGGGATCAAATTTTTGTTAGTGGGGGAGAATATTAAATACTAAATTTTAAGGGGTCAAAATGGGAAAAATATTCGAAATATAAGGGCTTAGTTGTAATTTTCTGAACTTGGAGGACCTTTTTGTAAAACTGCTAAAAACATTTAAAACCCCTAAATTTCCTCCCTAAATCCATTCCCTTCATTTTTCTCCCCGACACCCGACTTCCCCTGCGGTTTTCGCCCGACTCCGAACCCTAATTTTCCTCTTCTTCCTCTTCACTGTGATTCTTCTCCACGCGATCAAGCCGATTTCTTCTTCTTCGCCTTCTTTTCGTTTTCCCCTAGTGCAATCGAAGACTCGGGTGGCCATAGTTTTCTCCTTTCTCCTCATCCACGCCCACAAAGTCGACGCCACGCCTCACGTCGTCGTCCCATGTTGCTTGTGCCGGCCAATAAGGAGTTGGATTCGGATTTCTTGAAGTGTCGCTTACTTGGGCTGAGTTTTTCTACCTGCGGTCGCTCGAGGTAAGGATTGTTCTAGTAGGATCAATTCTGTTCTTGTAGGATTAATTCTAGTAGGTTTAGTTCTGAGCGTGAAGTCCAATTTGACAATGTGTTTGTTTGTTCTTGTTGTGTTCTTCACAGAACTAGGATTATTTGTTCTTGTCGTGAGATTTTCTTGTGGTTGTTCCTTGTGTTGAAGCTTCCATGAGTTTTTTTCATGGATTGGCAATTGCATAATCCCATTGATCATATGTTGCCGTGAGTGGGAGTTGGGTATCTTGTTGTACCATATAGGAATAAGAGTGATGTCTGTAATTGCGTCTGTTGCTTGCAAGAGTAATCATTATTAAGTATATCCGCATTCTCTATTGCTAGTAAAATGAAATTGACTAATTGATGGATTTATAGATGTGGCAAGGAATGTAACATTACTTAAATTGTACTGGAGTCTAAGTTACTTTGGAATTTGGGTCTTGTTTTGTGGAAATTATTGTTTTAATATATGTAAATATTGTGATATTTCTCAAGAGTTCATATCGGGAGTCAAGATTATTAGGGTGGTTAGTGTCACAGGGAACCACACTTCGGTTTAAGTTTAGGTTAAATCTACATTAGACCATGATTTGGGTTTAAATGCGAAATAACCGTTAATTAATATTTATTAGTGATCAGTACCTTAGCAGGATTGGTTTTTATGCTCGTAGTAAGTTTTTGCTAAATGTTTCTTTGTTGCGATAGCTAAAACTATGCCTATTATATAGGGCCTTGACTTTGGACTCGCACGGTCGATCATGGGAGGTTCTTCTCGTTTACGAACTTCTACATAAAAGGCGGGTACTTCTCCTTTATACTCGTGTAGTTCTTTTATCTTAAAACATGATTGTTTATGTCTAAATAGGTTGCTTGACCTTGTTCTTTGCCGTTGATTGTTTATTATCGCCGTTAATACCTTTCTTCGTTGAACTTCGAGTTATTCGAAATTTCGTATCCGTACATTCTTCCGTTAAATTTCTGTTCTGTAAAGTACCACTTGTACGCGAGTACTTAAAGGTTCATTAAATATAATTAGGTTTATTTGGTATTAGAAATATCCTATCTAGTAGTGAAGATGCATAATCGTTGGTTTTCGATACTTGGTTGGTTGTATCTCTGCATCGTTGATACTTGTTGGATTTTGTTGCATCGTTGATTTCCGGTTATTCGTGCATCTTGTACCATGCACCATACCTGCACTATTGCATTCTAACGACTATTGGTTTTCATTTGATTAAGTCGTCATTAGTCATTTAGTTGCTCTGTTTACTCAACCATTTGTTGTCGTGGTAGTTGCTAGAGTACGAGCAACTGTCCTGTTATGCCACACATGTTGCAGTTGTAGGCATGCAGTGACACCCTCACCGTTGTTTTTGAGGGATACTAGAGCTGTTGATAGCTCCCCCTTTATTCTCGGGGTTTGGAGCAGTTGGCTCCCCAACATCCTATCCACTCAACCATATGTATTAGTGGTATTTGTTGGAGTGCGTACAGATGTCACAACCCTACCCACTCGGTCACACAGATGGGATGTGTTGGCGTTTGTGGTGTGATGCTACTGTGATGTCAGTCGTATGTGGCTGAGCTATATTGATGTGGTGTGATGTATTATATGTCCCAACTTGTCCTCCGTACAGAGGAGATGCTGCTCGATTTTCGAGTAAGAATGTGTCTCTGGAGGCGTGACATTATCCTGTGATGCGTGCGTCGAGCTGATCAGATTAGGGTCATATGGAGTCACGCCCCCAGAGGCTCATGCTTGCTCGAAAATCGGGCAACATCTCTCCTGTACGTTAGACAAGTTGGGACATTTATACATAACACTCCACAAAAATATAGCTCAACCTCACATGGTTGGCATCACAATAATAGAGTAAATTCTCAACCACACAGTTAATATCTTTAAGAAAAAAATAAAAAAAATAGCAGAGAGTCTATATACAAAAGAAAACTCCAAGGTATGTCTAAAAATGAACATACCAACTCAATACAGCATAAACATAAGTCTGCTAAGACAATACCAAATAAATAAAGTAAATACCAATCTAGGAAATAAACGTGGAAATAAACTAAACACTTAAACAAACTCCAAACCGACTCAACAATGTAGGACTGGCAACTGGATCCTCTCCTGGCTCCAGGTAATGCATCTATCTGCTACCTGAAACAAAAATAGATAGTGGGGGTGGTGAGTTCTGGTGGACTCTGCAGGTATAAGAGTAGATAAACAAATGACATAATAAAATGTATAACAAGAAAAAGAAACAACAGTGTACAGTCTCTTGGAAATAGAAGAATAACTAGGCATGTATGAAACAGAGTGATAACATAATATCAAATCATACATGCATGTCAACCAAATGCAGCAATCATAGCTCAGATAAATGCAACAAACACAAGAAAATGCATAATGCAATAAATGCATATGATGCAATGATATGTGTCACCCTTGACGCTAGTCAAGCCGCCAACACATCACATCTGTGTGGCCCAGTGGATAGGGCTGTGACAACTGTATGCACTCCAATGAATACCACTAGTATATGTGGTTGAGTGGACAGGATGTTGGGAAGTCAACTATTCCAAAAAAATCCCGAGAAAAATGGGGAGTCATCAACGGCTCTAGTATCCCTCAAAAACAATGGTGAGGGTGTCAACTGCTTGCGTATAACTCCAACATCCACTGTACATGAGTGGTTGAGTGTGACGTAACAAGACAGTTACTCACACTCTAACAACTACCATAATGAGTGGTTGAGTGGGCAGAACAACTAAATGACTGATAACAGCTTAAGCACATGGAAGCCAATACTCGTCAGCATGCAACTGTGCAGATATGGTGCATGATACTAAATGCACAATCAACCAAAATACCAACAATAAAACCATACAATAAATATAAACCAAAATCACCAAACATGTAACTACACTACTAGGTAGGGTATTTCTAATATCAACCTTGCCTAATTGTGTTTAATGATAGTTTTCTATGTACTCGCGTACAAGCAAATCAATGGGAGACTGTACGGACATAAAAATACGATTTAACTCGAAGGTTAAGCAAAGAAAGTATCAACGATCGATGTTAAAAACAACAAAGAATAAGGTCAAGCAGTCCTACTAAGACATAAACAGTCATGCATTTAAGATAAATAATTTACAGAATACAAAAGGAGAAGTACCCGCCTTTATCGTAGACCGTTCAGAAAAAACTCCACCTCCAGATTCTCGTATCAAATCAGGATCCTATTTCAAGGACATAGTTTAGCGAATTATAAAATTATTTAAATAATTAGCTAAATAATATACTAAAAATAAATAGGATAAATTCTATTTATAATATTTACTTAATCAATTGTATCAATCTGCTATTTAATAATTGACAATTTGATTAACCCAAAACTTAGCTCATCCCGTGGCAAGCTGTCCAACATATCAAACTCCAAGTATTCCCCTTCATGAAAACTAAGTCCATTTCATCAACATCCACGACAAGAGCTCAAAGTGCTAAGCCAGCTTCAGTTTACATCTTATAATATTATTATCCACCCCCAAAACCAAATACCCAACTTCAATCAGGTACTCACATGAAAACAGAACATCAAAACTCAACAATAAATCTCTCGGCAATATTATCCAAATAGAACGAGTCAAACCTCATCTATAAATTATGAATTCGATGAGTAATTATAGGGAAAAATCCCTGCTTGCCCAAACAAACAAGGTGACCCACAATCCTAAAACAAAATATAATCGTCAATTGATCTTAGCGTAATAACATCCACAGGTCATCCATTCAACACCAAGTCCCTAAACGACTAACAACACAGAAAAATGACTCGCAGCAGATTAAAAAGAATAGAAGACAACACTACACCTAATCCAACCAAGAATTCTAATCCTTAGACCATAATCCAGACCAAAGAAGTAATTTGATTCAAAATCAATTCGAGAGCTAGGTTGAATCCCATGAATAAATCTCATAGTAGAGAAAAATCCGAGCAAATCAGGAAGCCCTAGCAGTAATCCAAGCTCGATTGACGTACCGACCACTAGGAGGAATCCAGAAAACAGAGGCTAGCCATGGCCGGAGGAGGAGGAAGATGAAGAAGGTTAGGGTACGGCGGTGAAAACTCCAAGAGGGTTGTGACGTCGACTTTGTGTGTGCGGGTGAGGAGGAAGGAGAAGAAGAAGAAGAAGAAGAATGAGAAGAAGAGAAGGAAGCAGAGGTACTGCAATGGAAGTTTTTGTGTGAGGAGGGGGTTACGGCAGAGAGTTAGGGCTTGGATTGTGTTGAGGGAGGAATTTATTTGAGGAGATGTTAGGTTTTATAAATTTAATGTAACTTTACAAAAAACCCCTTTAAATTTAGATAATTAGAATCATGCCCCTAATTTAAGCTTTTTAGCCTTTTAACCTCCAAATTTTCGTTATCAAACACATGGAGGGCGCCCTGATAGGCACACGGGCGCCCGAGTGACCCATGTATAAAGGGGTTCGAGCCGTGGTTACATATTATCAAATTCTTCATCCTACTACTCATTCACTGGGAAGTTAAAGTGTACTACTCATTCACTGCGAAGTTAAAGTGCCAAGGTGAAGCTCTGCGACCAAGGAGGCTTTAGGAAGAAGTGTGCGATGCTTCGAACTTCCAGAGTTGGCCGAGAGATTCTCCACATTCAGTTTGCTTGTTAATAAATTGTAAAGTTTCATTTTACTTATTTGTGATTGTACTTGAACTATAAGACGAGTATTGTCACGCCTCCAAAAGGAGTCATTTGCCCAATATAGAATCGGACAGCACCTCCCTTGTACAACGGACACTTGAAGCATGTGTACAAGGCTTAAACGACCACCTCTATCCCTCAGCCAACACGGCTGGCAATACCAACATAGAAAGAAAAGCAAAACATCACAACATACTGTTGGTGCCAGAAGCATCAAAGTCAAACCTATGTTTTGATGATGGCAAAGGGTTTGGAAGTTAAGATTTGGTTGTGATCTAACAAGCTTATTAAGTGTGCGGGAATGTCCTAGGTACACTAGGCACTAAGTCTTGGTTCGTTGAATTGGGCACTATGTCCTGGCCGCGGGCTGGGCAACTAAGTCCTGACGTAAGGTTGGGCACTAAGACCTGGTGAGTGAAGCTGGACACTAAGACCTGGTCGAGGACTGGGCATCGAAGACCTGGTGATTGAAGCTGGGCACTAAGACCTGGTCGGGGACTGGGCACCGAAGACCTGGTGAGTGAAGCTAGGCAAAAGTCCAACCGGAGGAGCCGGTTGGCAAAAAGGTAAATTCTCCTAAGAGGAGTAGGTGAGGACGCGTTCCTCGTAGGAGAGAACATTAGGCGTCGGTTCGACCTAGGGTTCCATTTGGGAGACCCAAAGTCAGAACCAAAATAGCTTAGGTTGTAAATAATGTTTAATATATAATGTATATTTGTTCTTGTGTTTGGAACTAACCCTGGTTGCAGGAAACGAAGGGACGGTGTTTCTGCAGTTCAGGCGCCTCATTAGAAGGAGGCGCCTCACTGTGCTAGGCGCCTGTGTGGATACAGGCGCCCTAGTGCAAGGCCAAACCAAGCCATCAAAGCAAACTGCCACGAAAGCCTTTGGACCAAGTCAAGCTAGGCGCCTGTGTTAACACATGTGCCCCAGTCAGCTCAGGCGCCCCAATTGAAGGGATAAGCGCTGGTCGAGTCTGCGGATTGGAGTTCTCGCAGAGGAGGCCACGTGTCAGGCACCCCTGTCAACACAGGCGCCCCAACGACCAGTATAAATAGGGGTTCACCCTCAAGGCTTCAGAACAACTCAAACATCTCGCTCTCAACACTTTCGTTCAAGCGCTACGCTCCGACACTCCGCACTCGCGATCAAGCGCCGACGACGACCCGCTGCTCCGAACTTCCAACCACTCCGATCGTCGGTAAAAGTTTATTTTCGTAAAGTGTTGTAATTTCATTTTCAATTCTATATTTTGTACTCCAACTTGTAAACTTTTTTACGAATATATAATTGTCTATCGTAAACGGTCAAGGACCGTGGGCCTTGGAGTAGGAGCCGACTGTGATTCCAAACCAAGTAAAAAGAATGATTGTTAGCGATTGTTTTTGTGTTTTCCGCTGTGTAATTTCTCTTAATCATCCGAAAATTTTACGATCGATATTCACCCCCCCCCTCTATCGATTTACTCCGATCCAACACATACAATGTCACATACCGGTATGACTTACGACCAACAAATAGTAGCAAGGGCCTCCATGGCACACAAAAGTGCAATCCAAGACGCAAACAGAAACAGAAATCCACAAATGAAAATGAAAAATATAATATATCAAATGAGTAGCTATGTGCACACCACATGATCTGACGATCCGACTTGACCACAAGGGAGCCCAAGATCGACAGCTATGCAACAGTGTAAGTATGGTGCATGACACTATACGCATGCAATATCCAATCGAAGGGCCTACCTAGAATCTAAGGCATGCACAAGTCGAGGTCATAAATCAAAATCTAGAAAGTAAACTACCATGATACATGCAAGATATTACTCGCGATCAATCCCTACCGTGTATTAGCTATGTGAGAATAAATAGGATATATCACGAAGGTATTCTACAAGTAATCGGCAAAGATAAACAAAACAGGTAAGGTATAGAAACTACTACTAGCATAACCAACCATGCATATATATCTGCGATAATATCTAAAAGAAATAGATAAGTCAGGGTACCCGCCTCCAAGTAGAAGTCCTAAAGCGAAGAGAACCCCTGCCCAAAAATAATATCCGTAACAGAATATCCAAGTCATGGACCTGTATCAAAAAAATAAACTATTTAGCTATTTACACATGTAATAAACAACTAATCCAATCCCTAAAGCGTATTAGGGTTAATCCAAATACCGAAGTCATTTAATTAATTCTAATTAAATGACTAATTCCTATTCATTGAATCTAGGTTCGATTTAGGTTTAGCCTAAGCCCAACCTAAAATCCGAGCCTTCTCAAGAATCGAAAATGAACCTAGGTAGAAATTCATATACGATAACTTCTACAAGACTCAACTTACCATTACCAACCCAAACAACCCGCTGCAAGATACAACAAAACACAAGATCACCACCTAGCACACGCCAAACATTTTATGACAAAAACCAAACACCCAAGATGTAAAAGAACTCAAAACAAAGCTACACTATCTTATGGCAGCAAGATCAAGAAGTCCATTTAAACTAGTGATCAATCTAATCCCAAAACCAATCCACGACAAAAATGAGAATCCACAGAGCTCACCTGGTACAAAACCCATCTGATATTGAATGAAATCATGGATTTGCAAGATAAAAAGAGCTCCTCATCCAATGAAATGCTATCAAACTATACAACAAACTCATCACCAAAGATAACTTATATGAATCGAGCTAAACTCAAATCCCCAACTCCAAGTAATCCCATGGTAGGATCAGAGCATATCCAAAATCAAATAATGAACACCTCACGGTAGAACAAGCATCACACCCTCAATCCACTAATCAGAACAGCAAGAACAGATACTACAACCCACTCTAAGATCAAGTAAAGCCAGGGAAAATGAGGAAAGAAAAGAAAACAAATGTCGGAACTCGAATTCATGATCAAACCAAAACTCATCACAATGGAAAGCCCACAGAAATTCCCCATCACACAATCGAGCTAATCCAAGAAAACCAATTGATCACCATCAGGAGAACCTTACCTGGATTCGACCCGTAGCTGCTAAGAGGACACAAGATCCCTAATCCCACATTCTTCCTCTTAGTCCTCCTCTACCGAAAGCCTCAGATCTGTGTCAAGAACCCATTCAAATCTTCAACTCGATGAGAAGAAAATGATCACCTCATAATTCTACAAGGCCGAGAGGGAGGAAACCCTTACCTGGCAGAGCATGGCCGGAGATCGCACCAGAAAAGCTCCGAGCCAACAGGATAAGCAGTGATCACGATCTGGGCCCAGAGATGAATGGATACACTAGGTCAGCCCACCACCTGCTCCGTTGTGATCCTCACCCTCTAGAGAAGGAGGTTGTCGCCGGCGATCTCGTGAGTTGGAAGAGAAGAGAAGAGGAATGGTTGAGTTGGGGATTGGGCATTTTCGAGCCAAAGCTGTGAGGGAGAGGGATTTAAGTGAGAGTAGGTTTTGCAATTTAACCCTCCAACTTTGGCAAATCGCACGCAAGCCCTTAAGATTAGGATAATTTGCTCTTAACCCTCAAATTTTTTTCGTATTTTAACAGGTATTCTCCGCCTCCAGAAATTTCGAAAAAGAGACCATCAATGGACTCACGTTGTGTACATAGGCCTTGGACATACTGACCCTATGGGATTAGGAACCAAGTAAATAAATCCCGTGTGTCTCTGTCTTGTTTATTTATTTTATTCTGCTGTGCTACTAACACTCTTGATAGAAAGAATAAATGAACGAACGACAAAATTCTAAAAAGAACGTCTATTGATATTCACCCCCCCCCTCTATCGACGACATCGATCCCACAATTGGTATCAGAGCAGAATGCTCTGATTGGACTCACCGTCGAAGGAGCAAGAAGGTCAGGAATTGAGGGAGAGACAAGGGTGAAAAAGGTACATTTTCATTAAGTCAAATTTTAAAGTTCATATAACGTGTTTCATGGGTGAAGAGAGAGGGCACTACAAAAACAAGTGTCCTACTCATAACATTCGAGCAACCCCACCGACAACATTGTGTAGTATCGGTGTCGGTCGATAGAGGGGGGGGTGAATATCGACTCGAACGGTTTGCCAAAATTTCGTCGGAGAACTTCGTTTGATCGTCTTTCTATCAAGGTTAGTACGCAGTGGAAATAAAAAATAAACTAAAGAAAGACAGGAGACAAGCGGGTTTATTTATTTGGTTCTCGACCCCCCAGGGTCAATACGTCCAAGACCTATGTACTCGGCGTGAGTCCACTATTGGTCTCCTTTCCAGAATTTTGAGAGGCGGAGAATACCCATCTTACAGTTCGAACTACGAGTACTAAAGTAGTAACTAAATACAACTCGTAAATGAAAAGCAATCCAAAAAAAACTCAGCCAACTCTGGAGGTCCGAAGTGCTGCACACTTCATCCTAGAGTCTCCTTGGTTGCAGAGCTTCATCGTAGAGCTTTTGCATTGCACATAATGATTAGACAGATGTGAAAGTTGATGTTTTAAAGTGAGGGGTTGAACCCGTTTATATACTGAGTTCTTGGGCCCCTGAGAGCTCTTGGACGCTTGCCAGGTGTGATCAAAATTCCATCCGTAGCAACGAACTCGCGGAAGGATAAAACCCAACCTTCCCAGGCAGCTGGGAAAGTCTTGGGCGCCTGATTCAAGTTAGGCGCCTAGGAAGGCCTCTCCCTTGCTGAAAATTCTGAAATTGTGGTTGAAACTGCTGTGGTGGCTGATTAAAAGTTTGGTACTGCTGCAAATCTGAATAGGGCTGCTGAAATTGTTGGCGCGGCTGCTGGTGAGGAGATGAATAAGTATTTGGAAACATTTTGAATCTGCAGTCCTGTCACAAAACAAGTAAAATAGCAGCAACCGTATACAAAAGATAAAGCAATCAAAAATAGAATCAAGAGATATAATTATCAAGCACCACTACATTCCCCGGCAACGGCGCCAAATTTGATAAGGCCCGCGTGTCGTACCGCGAGTATCAAATACAATTTAAGTATCGAATTCCTCCAAACTAATGTAGCATAGAGTAACTCGAGTCGTCTCCCAACGAATGTAGTTGATACATGATAATTCTCAGGATCGTATGTTATTGCTTTTGGGTTTTTGGATACTAAACTGAGGTTTGGATTTGAATGTTAAGACTACGAAAAGAAATAGCGACGCAGGTATGAAATCTAGTTCTAATTAAGGAAAGACAATGCAGGTATGGAAATCTAGTTTAGCCTGACTATAATTGCAGTAAAGAAAGGACAACTTGAAAGAAAGCATTAACGAGACTAAACATAGAGCAAAACTACAGCATTGAAGAAATCTAATCTAACCTAACTTAATTGCAGGTAAATGAAGACATGAAACATAAAGCATGGAAAAGCAATACAAAATTACAGCTAAGCAAGTAAGAAACATCACAATTGAAAGTAATTGTTCTAAGAGGCATTTGACCAAACACCATATAGGCATGATTGAAATTGCTTCAAGAACATGCAAATTAAAATGGGGAAGATTTATCAACTACAAGCATTCAACAACAAAACACATAAACGTCCAACAATCAATTCATAGCAACCAAATCTAATGACTGGAGGAATCCCTGAATTCTGAAGGAGCTGCCACTAATGCGGCTGTGAAGAGCTGTGAAGAAGTAGCAGACGAATTGGTAGCTGCCGGCTGCTGGATTTGATGAACCTGAATTGCTGTGAAAGGGAAACTGCGAAGGAAGAAACTGCTGGCTGGAAAATGAAATTACTGCCGAATCTAATCTGATGAAGGAGCTGTGAAGGGGATCTGCCGGAGGTGAAGAAGATGAGATGATGGTAGAAAGTTAGCTAGGGTTCGGAACCCCTGGGCCCTAGCTTGTGGTCGGCGGTGATGAAAATGGAGAAAACTCCTCTTCGAACCCCGAAAGAAGAGATGGAGATGGGGAGGTGGAGACCGGCCGGCGGCGATGAAGATGGAGGAGAGCCGCCGGAGGTGAGAGTGAGAGAATGAGTCGACTCCCCCTCTGCGATCTCCCGTGGAGAAGATGATTAGATGCCGTCGGGATCGTGTGTTTTCCCCTTTTCTTCCTCGCGAACCGGTCGAGTCGGCCTCTTTGATCCAGAGGACCCTAGCTTGAGTTCGATCCATTCTCAACCCAGCTCAGCCAAAAACTCACAGCTCAGCCCAAAGCTCACAGCTTTGGTTCAGCCTCTGGTTCGGCCCAGCCACTGTCCGGTCCAGTCACTGTCCGGTCCAGCCTAGCAATTTGGTTCGACCAGCCTCAACTACACTTGGCTTAGCATTTGGGTTCAGCCTCTGTTCGATCCAGGTTCAGTTAATCCAGATCAGGTTTCAGCCCAGCTCTGGTCCAGCAGATTGAGTCCATTCAGCCAAGCCAGAGTTCACAACTCAGAAGAGAATTAGCAACGGACGGCTGAGATCGATTTGGCTTCATCCATCGGTCGGATCTCTTCAGATCTGAACCAAACTCCACAGATCCCAATCAATGGTCTTGATTTACCTATCCCCAGCTCGGATTAACCAGATCAGTGGTGGATGGTTCAGATCTTTCCTTTTCTTGAATGGATGGTCTAGAACATCTTGAGCTTGATCCAACGGTCAGATTACTTCTGATTTGCTGAAATTTTCAGATCTTGATCTATGGTCATGATTAATTCTATCTTGAACTCGGATTGACCAGTAGTTGACCGATGGCTTAGATCTAACCGTTCTCTAGAATGGACGGCTCCTATTAATCCGATGCTTGATCCCTTTGATCTGGGATCCAATGCTGACTCAAGTCTGACCCGATTTGATCGAGGTCCATGATCATTTGAAGCCTACAAAATGATATTCAAATTTAGTGCCAAAAAATATCCCAAATATATAAAGATTTGAATTAAAAGCCAAAATAGAGGAAATACATGAAACCTAATACAATTGCAAACTTAAACATATAAAATGTGGATCAAACATGGATTTTAGAGCCTAAAATAATCAACAAAATGGTGGTTATCAAACTCTCCCACACTTATTCTTGGGCGTCTCGCACAAGTCAACTAGTAAACTAAGGATGTATCCCCCTAGATTATTCTCATTCATAGTTAGAAACAATTGAAAGAAAATTACCTAGGTTGTCAATTCTCAAAATCTAAGATCAATGGACTAGAGACTTGTCCTTAAATCAACAACTTAGCATACTTCATCAATCATGACTCATTGAGATGAATTTTACAAAATCCTTGCAAGGGAAGTTCTAAAGTGGCTCTCTTCCTAAGTTCTACATTTTTGATGAAAAGTGGAGCTCTCTCCAACACAACCATGGCTCTTGCACTACCATAGGCTTGCTAATTATCTACTTTCCATCATTATTCATGAATTGGATCGACACCTACAAATGCTTATTCAAACAAGTTAAAGAAGATATATTCAATGATAGAGATGAAATAGAAAATTGAGAGACTTGATACTTATGACTCACGATAAAGAAAATAATGAATATAATATGACAAAAAGATATGGCAAAGCAAAGAAAATAATATGAGAAGAAAACATGGAGAAGAAATATAACATGATAAGAAAATATGGAAAAAGATAGAGAAAGTGGAAGACTTGGGCACTCAAAAATGTATCCTAATGCACGTTGCCCATTTCTTTTGAGTTATCTTGCATGTATCATGGTTGTGGTGGAGTAGGAATTGAAGAACTGCGAAAATTCAGTGTGCCAATTATTTTCCAGCTATTTTTTTTCCTTTTTTTTTTAAACATCTCACACTTTAGTTTTTTTTTTTACTTGGCATATTTTTGCTTCTAATGATAGTATGCTTACATCCTCCTCCACACTTAAACTTTTGTCCGTCTCGGGCAAACTAACATTAAAAAAACATTAAGGTATCCAAGTCCATGCAAAATATTATGATGAACACAAAAAAGAAGGAAAGGAAATACGGTATAAGAGTGTATCAACAAGGAAATTACAAAAATGATATGACAAAAGAAACAACGTGATTTACCTCTATAAATGTGGTCCAATCATAGAAATATAGCTTTGAAAGAACTTAAGCAAGTTCTAGAGTACAATCACATGTGTGCATCACAAAAATTTGGCCAATTCCTCACTAGGTAAAAAGAATTCATCTCAACTCATCAATTTAGAATCCAATACTAAGAAGTACTCAAGCAACCAAGAATTTTCATCCAATTGCTTAAATCCTATGTTTTGACAATCAAATTTAATTTACTTTCAAAGGACTCTAAAACGATATAAGAAAATCTAGATGGATACATTTATTCCTAATCATGCAAGAAGTAAAATGCCAAAAGGGATAAAAAGATATCTACAATAACTTGTATGCGTTTTAAACCATCTAAGCATTTATTAGTAAAAACATCACTCAACAGGAAACATTTATTGCATTGACAACTATAAAATGATATTTACAATGACTTAAGAGCGTGAGAAAGTTAAATACTCCCCTTCAAATTGGGTAGAGAGCGCGGAGCATCCATCTTGGGAGAACTATCCTCAAATAGTCAATCACGTTGTGCACGGATTTCTCCCTTGACAATTTAGCACAAGCATCTTCGTGGGGTAGATAATTAAAAATTAAAGTGAACTCGACCCCTCCCACTGCATGCCCCCTAGAAGTCCTTCCGGGAGGTTGTACGCTATTAAGTTTCAGTACTCATTCTACAAGCCTTCGAGAACCTGCAAAACCATGTAATACCTCTCTCAACCGTGCAGGGTAAGAAAGAAGTGTAATACCATCAATCTCTATATAAAAAGAATCGAGGTATGCATCAAATCCAATGAAATCTATCTTGGGTACCTCTATTAATTTTTCACCGTCAATATCTGCATAAGATGTGTCCAGTAATTCATCAGAACGAATAACATCAACACTAGGTACCTCAATGGAATTTTTACAATCAATTTCTAAATAAGAAGTAGCAAGACATGCACCACAACCAATAAAATCAACCATGGGTACCTCCATGAGTTTTTCACAATTAATTTCAGCACAAAATGTACCAAGAGATTCATCACAACAAGCAAACTCAACACTAGGTGTGTACAAACATTCACCACAATGAACAAAATCAATTTTAGGTGCCTCTACAGATTTTTCACAAACAACTTCTACAGAGGATGTGTCAATAAATTCATCACAACAAACAAATCAATTTTAGGCACCTCTAAGAATTTTTCACAATCAGCAATTACATGAGATGTATCATAAAATGTTTTACATTCCACAAATTCAACACTAGGTACCTCAATGAATTTTTTACAATCAAATTCTATAAAAGATGTATCCATAAGTGTATCACAAATAATAAAATCAGTTTGAGGTACCTCCAATGATTTTTCCAAAGACATAAGAGAAATACTTACCTGATCGTACTGAAGAATACCTGGAGGTTCTACAAGAGTAGATGTAACTGTGGTCCCCTCCTGGTCAAGTACAAGCTCCACTTCAGGTTCAAGTTCTGATGGACACTTAACTGAAGCAAGTGGTTCTTGGGTTCTTGCTTCCACCATGCAAGTCCCTACACTTTCATTCTGTTCCTCTGAATTTTCTAATATATCAGTCAATGGTTGTCCCTGGGGCTCAGTGCAATCCCCTACACCTGTGAATTCATCTGCAATACATGCTTCCTCAACCATTCCTGCAACAACCAAATTAGAAAAATTAGGATCATCAACAACTATATCATCACAAAATAAAAGTATCGAATGATCCTGTAAAGTTTCAAAATTAAATTCAAAACTATCACAAGCTCTGCTATCAATCTCCTCCAATGCCTCTAAACCAGTAGGAATGGGTGATTCCTGGGGCTCAATGCAATCCCCTACACTCTCAATCCTATCCTCTGAATTTTCTGATGTATCAATCAATGTAGGTGGTTCCTGGGGCTCTGTGCAATCCCATACACCTATAGATAGATTCATTTGACTCACAATTTGTCCAATGCTTCTTTCGATGTCTTGAAGCCTTTGTTGTTGTTGTTGTAAAAGTGGTTGAAACATCTCCTCTATCCTTTGTTGTTGAGCTTCATTCTCACCGGATTCTCAAAGCCTCCTTGATTGGTGTGGAACTCCTGTTGGTCTTGAAATGTAACATAAGGCTGCTGAAAATCAAGAGTAGGCTGTGAGTTCTAAAATTGGAGCTGTTGGGGCTGCTCAAATGGTTGAATGGGCTGATTAAACTGTTGAAAATTGGGTTGATAGCAAGGACGATGTTGCTGGAAATTATTGTTCTGAAAATTCTAAAGTTGGGGCTGAAATTGTTGATTGAATTGATGAAATGCTTGAGGTTGAAAATTCTGAGTGTCTAGCTGACAATGCTGACCTTAAAACTGGAAATCTTGATTTGAAAACTGTGAATAATGAAAACCTTGCTGTGAGGGTTGAAATACTTGCTGGCCTTGATAAAAACCTTGCTGACCATAATTGAATGGTTGTTGGAAATCTTGGAAATTCTGCTAAAACTGTTGAATTGGTGGCTGATTAAATGGTTGCTGAAAATTTTGTTGAGACTGCTGAAATGGTTGAAAATTTTGTTGAAAATTTGGATTGCACCCTTGCCGAAAATTCTGAAATTATGGTTGAAACTGCTGTGGTGGCTGATTGAAAGTTTGGTAGTGCTGTAAATCTGAATAGGGCTGCTGAAATTGTTGTCACGGCTGCTGGTGAGGAGATGAATAAGTATTTGGAATCATTTTGAATCTGCAGTCCTGTCACAAAACAAGTAAAATAGCAGCAACCGTATACAAAAGATAAAGCAATCAAAAATAGAATCAAGAGATATAATTATCAAGCACCACTACATTCTCCGGCAACGGCGCCAAATTTGATAAGGCCCGCGTGTCGTACCGCGAGTATCAAATACAATTTAAGTATCAAATTCCTCTAAACTAATGTAGCATAGAGTAACTCGAGTCGTCTCCCAACGAATGTAGTTGATACATGATAATTCTCAGGATCATATGTTATTGCTTTTGGGTTTTTGGATACTAAACTGAGGTTTGGATTTGAATGTTAAGACTACGAAAAGAAATAGCGACGCAGGTATGAAATCTAGTTCTAATTAAGGAAACACAATGTAGGTATGGAAATCTAGTTTAGCCTGACTACAATTACAGTAAAGAAAGGACAACTTGAAAGAAAGCATTAACGAGACTAAACATAGAGCAAAACTACAACATTGAAGAAATCAAATCTAACCTAACTTAATTGCAGGTAAATGAAGACATGAAACTTAAAGCATGGAAAAGCAATACAAAATAACAGCTAAGCAAGTAAGAAACATCACAATTGAAAGTAATTGTTCTAAGAGGCATTTGACCAAACACCATATAGGCATGATTGAAATTGCTTCAAGAACATGCAAATTGAAATAGGGAAGATGTATCAACTACAAGCATTCAACAACAAAACACATAAACGTCCAATAATCAATTCATAGAAACCAAATCTAATGACTGGAGGAATCCCTGAATTCTGAAGGAGCTGCCGCTAATGCGGCTGTGAAGAGTTGTGAAGAAGTAGCAGCCGAATTGGTAGCTGCCGGCTGCTGGATTTGATGAACCTGAATTGCTATGAAAGGGAAACTGCGAAGGAAGAAACTGCTGGCTGGAAAATGAAATTACTGTCGAATCTAATCTGATGAAGGAGCTGTGAAGGGGATCTGCCGGAGGTGAAGAAGATGAGATGATGGTAGAAAGTTAGCTAGGGTTCGGAACCCCTGGGCCCTAGCTTGTGGTCGGCGGTGATGAAAATGGAGGAAACTCCTCTTCGAACCCCGAAAGAAGAGATGGAGATGGGGAGGTGGAGACCGGCCGACGGCGATGAAGATGGAGGAGAGCCGCCGGAGGTGAGAGTGAGAGATTGAGTCGACTCCCCCTCTGCGATCGCCGTGGAGAAGATGATTAGATGCCGTCGGGATCGCGTGTTTTCCCCTTTTCTTCCTCGTGAACCGGTCGAGTCGGCCTCTTTGATCCAGAGGACCCTAGCTTGAGTTCGATCCATTCTCAACCCAGCTCAGCCAAAAACTCACAGCTCAGCCCAAAGCTCACAGCTTTGGTTCAGCCTCTGGTTCGGCCCAGCCACTGTCCGGTCCAGTCACTGTCCGGTCCAGCCTAGCAATTTGGTTCGACCAGCCTCAACTACACTTGGCTCAGCATTTGGGTTCAGCCTCTGTTCGATCCAGGTTCAGTTAATCCAGATCAGGTTTCAGCCCAGCTCTGGTCCAGCAGATTGAGTCCATTCAGCCAAGCCAGAGTTCACAGCTCAGAAGAGAATTAGCAACGGACGGCTGAGATCGATTTGGCTTCATCCAACGGTCAGATCTCTTCAGATCTGAACCAAACTCCACAGATCCCAATCAATGGTCTTGATTTACCTATCCCCAGCTCGGATTAACCAGATCAGTGGTGGATAGTTCAGATCTTCCCTTTTCTTGAATGGATGGTCTAGATCATCTTGAGCTTGATCCAACGGTCAGATTACTTCTGATTTGGCTGAAATTTTCAGATCTTGATCTATGGTCATGATTGATTCTATCTTGAACTTGGATTGACCAGCAGTTGACCGATGGCTTAGATCTAACCGTTCTCTGGAATAGACGGCTCCTATTAATCCGATGCTTGATCCCTTTGATCTGGGATCCAATGCTGACTCAAGTCTGACCTGATTTGATCGAGGTCCATGATCATTTGAAGCCTACAAAATGATATTCAAATTTAGTGCCAAAAAATATCCCAAATATACAAAGATTTGAATTAAAAGCCAAAATAGAGGAAATACATGAAATCTAATACAATTGCAAACTTAAGCATATAAAATGTAGATCAAACATGGATTTTAGAGCCTAAAATAATCAACAAAATGGTGGTTATCAACTCCGCTAAACATCAAGTCCTGTTTGGCTTATCTCTTAGTCATACTGACCAACCCTAGGTTCTCTGCCAAATATTAGATCTTGTTTGACTAACCCTTGTTCTAACTGATCATGCCTTGGTATATTGTCAAACATATCAAATCTATGTTTGATAACCCTGCCAAACATCAGGTCATGTTTGGCTAACCCTTTGGTCAACCTGATCAAGCTTGGGTTTACCCTACCAAACATTAGGTTCTGTTTAGCTTAACCCTTGATCACTTTGACCAGACCTTAGTATATTATCAAACATCGAAACACTAAAGGTTGACTGTTCATAACTGATGCTCTTTGCACCAATAATCTCCCCCTTTTTGATGTTTGACAATAATCTTAAGTTAGATTTTGGTCTAAGGGTTTTAGGTCAATATTTGGGAGAAAAAAAAATTAACTTAAGGTACTCTCTCCCCCTTTCACACACATCAAACAGAATTATAAAGCAATAATAAAGATTTTAATTTAACATTTGCACCAACAATACAATTTTTGAAAATATTTGAGATTTTTAAGGAAAACACAATTTTCAAAAATCCTCCCTTTTTTTATTTTATAACTCAAGTAGCTATTTTCAGAAAATATTTTAGAGAAGACTAAGTACTTGAGTAAAATTTGAAAAAATAGATACTTTATTGATTTAAATTTCCCTAAATCTGACACAATACTAGGAATCTTGTTGACCACAAAAAAAATTCCTTATGTGTCTTAGAGATTTTTCAATCAAATAAAGTATTTTCAATATAAATTTTAAAAAAATAATAAATTTCTTGGTTTGGATTCCTCCCCAATCTGACACAATCCTAGGAAACCTTGTTAACTATAAGGAAAATTTTCCTAAATGCCTTCAAGATTTTTCCAAATTCAAGCAATTTTCTAAAGATGTTCAAGAAAAAATGATGTTCGAGAATAAAATATTTGCTTAAAAAATAAGAATATTGTATTTTCACAAATATAGTGTTTTTGAAAAGATAGTATTTTCTAAAAATATAGTATTTTTGAAAACTCCTAATGGTTCTTTTAATTTGAACCTCGCCCTAAACCTGACACAGTCCTAGGAAGCTTGTTGACCACAAGTTGAACTCCCTATGAGTCTTAGGGTTTAATTCAAACGAAAAGAATTACATAATATATATATATATTATATATATATATATAATATATATATATATTTAAGTTCAAAGTAATCAAATGATGAATTGTTCTTTTGATTGAGACTCCCCCTAAGCCTGACATAATCTTCGGAATCCTTGCATATCATAAGGAAAATTTCCTATATGTCTTTAGAGTTTATCCAAATCATAAGAGCAATTAAGACATTTTTAGAAAAATATAACAATTTTGAAGAAGTATTTTTGAAAAAAAAACATTTTGAAGGACATAAATTTTTGAAGTAATATTTTTGTAAAAATAATTTTTCAAGGAAAAAAACATTTTGAAAGAGATAATAATTTTTTTGGAAAGAATAGTTTTACATTTTTTTTAACATAAACGTTTAAGGACACGATAAACACCGACTCCCCTTGAATCTGACACCTTCTGGCTACCCTTGTTAGCTACAAAGACCTCTACCTAAGTATCTTAAGGGACTTTAGTGTTGGCCTAGAAGGTGTATGTCTAAGTGCAGGTTAAACAATTTTAAAAAGATATATAATTTTTGAAATATATTTATAATTACACACAATCACACATGAACTTCATTAAAATATTATTATGTTTAGTCACTATTTTAAGACTAGGGTTTTAAGAAAATATTCTAAGGATTTTTGAAAACATTTATCAATTGATTAGTCGTTATCATCTCACCGATTCTAAGTGTCACAGTACAAACAAACATGGTTGCCTTATGAGTGTTGTGAGATGCTTGATTAATTTTTCTCAATTTAATTTTATAGATTGATTGACCTTGAGTTAGATTCAAATTTAACAATTAGTAACTTGAAAGTAAATTTTAATAATTGGCTTCCAGATCTTGGTGAGGCACAGGGGCCTTATTTGGCCTTAGCCTTATTGGATCAACAACCCGTTCCTTAGACAAAGCTTTTTATAGAAATGATACTTTCAATTTACTTGTTGAGAAACTCTGGTCTAACTAGTCTAGGATGTGGCGAGGTAGCTTCGGCTAGTTCCACTTAGCTAGGTTGACTAAGTCAGGTACTCCTTACCCTTCCTGACTTCTCACACTAAGCTTCCCTAACATACTATCATCTCACTCCATCTTGGTACTATGTTAGACAAGTGTCATCCAATCTTATTCCTATCTAGTCATTCAAGATTAAGCAAGAGATAAACTAGCATGAACGAAATGACAGATATATGGAAGAAAAAAACATAAACAGATGCATGAGCATGACAGTTATGCATGTGTCGCGGTACAGACAAACATGGTTGCCTTATAGGTGTTGTGAGATGCTTGATTAATTTTTCTCAATTTAATTTTATATATTGTTTGGCCTTGAGTTAGATTCAAGTTTAACAATTAGTAACTTAAAAGTAAATTTCAATAATTGGCTTCCAGGTCTTGGTGAGACACAGGGGTCTTCTTTGGCCTTAGCCTTATTGGATCAACAACCCGTTCCTTAGATAAAGCCTTTTATAGAAATGATACTTTCAATTTACTTGTTGAGAAACACTTGTCTAACTAGTCTAGGATGTGGCAAGGTAGCTTCGGCTAGTTCCACATAGCTAAGTTGACTAAGTCGAGTACTCCTTACCCTTCTTGACTTCCCAGACCAAGCTTCCCTATCGTACTATCATCTCGCCCCACCCTGGTACTATATTAGGCAAGTGTCAACCAATCTTATTCCTATCTAGTCATTCTAGATTAAGCAAGAGATAAACAAGCATGAATGAAATGATAGATATATCGAAGAAAAAAAACATAAACAGATGCATAAGCATGTCAATTATAGATGTGGCAATCAAGTCGAAGCAATTTAATTTGATTTCTAATAAAATATCAAATTCTCGATTTGATATAGAACATGTGAACCCACAAATATGTCAACCCACTTTGACATATTTATTATTATTAAGTTGATTATTCTAGTTGGGTAGAATTTTATTTAGTTTCATAATTAAAGTAATTAATTTAAATTTAGTTCATGGATTTGAATTTTGAATTAAGGATTGAGTTTCTAATTAAAGTTAAATTGTTAATTAAAATTTAAGATTTGTGATTAATTAAGATTTAAGTTTTTAAGATTTGTGATTAAGATTTAATTGAAGGTAATTAATTTAAATTTAAGATTTGGATTAATTAAATTTTAAGTTTTTAAGATTTAAATAATAATTTTGGGGGTAATTGCATCATTTGCATCAATTCAAAGAATTCTGAATCATCTAATATTTCTTTCATTTTTAAGTTTTCAATTTTATTTAATGCTTCTATTTTATTTGAATTCTTGTAAACCTTTTTAATTATAGCTTCAATTTTAATAAATTCATCTTCATCTTCAGAATCATATTTTTCCTCATCTTCAAGGTTATATTCAGAATTAATAAAGGTTTTATCATTATCTTCAAAATAAGTAGAATAATTTTCAAGATTACTAATTAAGGTTGTATCATTATTTTCAAAATAAGTAGAATAATTAATTAAGGATTCATAATTATGTTCAAAGTTATTAGAATTATTTTCAATATTAATAAAATTATCTTAAGTATTAATAAAATTATTTTCAGAATTAATAAAATTATTAAATAGAGTTTCAGGATTATCTAATAACTTATGTGATAAAATCTCATAATTAATTTTTGATATTGCAACATTAATTGAAAAAAATACATAATTAATTTTCAAGACTTTGGTATTATTTAGATCATTAGTATTTAAACTATCATGTAATATTTCTAATTTCTCATGCAAATAATCTAATTTGACAAAAAAATCAATATTATTATGTAAATCACCAGAAAAATTATGTAGCTTTGTAGGAATTTGAAAAGCATTTTGGCAGAAATTAAATTTCCGTACCTCTTTTACCTTTGTACTATTTCCTAGCATTGTGGGCCCACTCAGCCTTCAGTCTGGACACTGATTCTTGTAATGCCCATACTTTTGGCACTTGAAGCACATGATGTGGCTTTTATCCCTCCAGACTCCTAGCGTCGGTACCTCCGTTGCCGCCGATGGTGTTCGAATCTTATGTGTAGGACATTGGTTTTGTGGTGTCCTCTCTCACTGCACTTGAAATAAATTATATGAAACTTAAAATTAGACATTACAAAATAAAAATACCTCTTTCACCCTTGGCTCCCCCTCAATTCCTAGCCTTCTTGCTCCTTCAACTGTGAGTCCAATCAGAGCCACCCGCTCTGATACCAATTGTAGGATCTATGGTGTTGATAGAGGGGGGTGAATATCGACTAGTCAATTTATCATTGAATCTTCGTTTATTGTTCGCTTAATTCAGAGTGGATAGTAGCAGCGGAATAATAAAAATAAAAATGAACACAATAAGAACTAGTGGGATTTACTTGGTTCCCAACCCCCCAGGGTCAGTACATCCAAGGCCTAATTACGGGAAGCACCCATCCACTAGTGGTCTCCTTTCTGGAATTTTCAGAGGCGGAGAAATCTGTCTTACAGTTGAGAGTACAATCAAAATAATGATAAAGAATAACAAATTTAATACAAACCAAACAAAAGACGACGAATCCGACCGATCTAGAACTCCGAAGCGTTGCGCACTTCCTCCTGGAGCCTCCTTGGTCGCAGAGCTTCATCTCAGCCCTTTTCCTTTGCACAGAATGAGTGAGCGAATGTGTAAGTTGATGTTCTGAACTGCTGCACTCGACCCCTTTATATAGTACTTATTTAGGTTCCTGAAAGGCCATTCAGGCACCCTAATCGTGGTCAAAACTTGATCTGAACTGGCATACTCAACGTAGGGATAAGACCTGCCTCCCAGGCACCTAAAAGGCTACTCAGGCGCTTGGGAGCCTTTCAAGCGCTTGGGAGCTCTTTCCCAGGTCTTTTCTTTCTTGTGTTTGCTCTCCTATCTTGCATCCAACTCCAGGTTCCTACAAGACAAACAAACACAAGACATAACAAATAATCCTTAGCCTTAATGAATGACAGCTAGAGCTATCTAGTTCTGACTTTGGATTTCAAATTAAATCCTAGGTCGAATCGACGTCTACTGTTCCCTTTCCCGAGGAACGCATCCTCACCTACTCCACTCTGGAGAAGTTTGCCAACCGGGACCTCTGGTTGGACTTTTGCTCGACCTCTGAGAATCCGGAACTCGACGACGTTCGACCTCGACCCGTCTCGACTCCTGTTCGCGATCTCCGCTCAGCAAAGTCTTCTGCTCGATCCCCCGGACCAAGTCTTCATGCTCGACTTCACTCACCAAGTCTTCGTTGCCTGATCCTCGACCAGAACTTTTCTTCGGCCTCTAAGAATCCGGAACTCGACGATGTTCGACCTCGACCCGTCTCGACTCCTGTCCGCGATCCCAGCTCGACAAAGTCTTCTGCTCGGTCCCCCGGACCAAGTCTGCGTGCTCAGCTTCACTCACCATGTCTTCGTTGCCCAATCCCCGACCAGGACTTCGTTGGCCAACCCTCGGCCAGGACTTCGTGCCTCGATAAGGATTTCTTTGCTAGTCATCTTAATCCTGACTAAACTTCTTTTTGCCAAGCATCAAGTCTTGTTTGGCTTAGTCCAAATATATTTTATTACTATGTCAAACATCAAGTCCTGTTTGACTTATCTCTTAGCAAACTGACCAACCCTGAGTTCTCTGCCAAACATATGATCCTGTTTGACTAACCCTTATTCTGACTGATCAAACCTTGGTATATTATCAAACATATCATATCTATGTTTGATCACCTTGCCAAACATCGGGTCATGTTTGGCTAACCCTTTGGTCAACCTGATCAAGCTTGGGTTTATCCTACCAAACATTAGGTCATGTGTTGGCTTAACCCTTGATCACTTTGATCAGACCTTAGTATATTGTCAAACATCAAAACATTAGAGATTGACTGTTCATAACTGATGCTCTTTGCACCAACACCGTTGGGCTGACATGGACCTTAGGTGCCTCAGATGGATAATCTTTTATCTACGAAGCCAACGGTAAACTGTTGATAAACTTTGACTCAAGATGCCTCAGTTCCATTCCTGAGGTGCTTCAGTTTTGATCTAAGCCGCCTCGGGCTTAACTGAGGCACCTCGACTCTACATCTGTGCAAAGCTGCTGCTTTGCAACTGAGGCGCCTCACTAAGCAACTGAGGTGCCTCCTGTTGGTAAAATTCAACATCCACGTTGATTTTGACTTTTCTATCATTTTTCCGCTTGGGTGATCTCTGACTAACCAGAGTTAGGCTTCCTCCCCGGCTTCTCATCCCTCGGACTCCGCGCATGCCCTTCTCGCTCCACTAGTGTACTCTTCCGCAGTCTTGGCATCCCTCGGATGTATCGAGCCCATCGACTCCCTTCCCCGTGCCATCCTTCTCGTTTGCTACATCTTTCATTCGACTTCTTGCGCTCCTAAGCTCAGGCACACTTGGACACAGGGATTAAAATAGATCAGGACTCAACTTGACTTGGTTGATCACATTAAAACCAACCTGAAGTACTTATAATCTCTCCTTTTTTGATGTGCATCAATCTAAGTTAAGTTGGGATAATCAAACAAGAAAATAACATTATTTATTTAAAATAATAAAATAAATATTACAATTTGGCATAATAAATTATGCGATTAAATTTCAAAATAAGACTAAACATTGACTTCTCCCTTAACTTATACTTCATTATTCTCCCACTTTGATTACATCGAAAACATGGGGCAAAGTAGATAACGTAAAAAAAAGCATTTTTTTAGTTTAAAAAATTTATGAAAAAATTTTAAAATGAAATAATCATGAAAAAACATTTATATAACTCAATCAATTCAAGATTGATTTAGAAACCTAATACAAGTTTCTACTTACAGGGTTAATTAAGAATTTTAGAGAAATATAATTCTTGGGGTACTTTTGTAATCTAACATTTGTGGTTCATAACATATCAATTAAGAGCTCCATAATAACTCTTTTTGGAAGAAAAATTTGAACATCTGCATGAATGACCACTTTCAAATTTTGTCAATTGTTCCTTTAATTTTTTATTTTCATACTTTAAAGATCGTACATATCTAAAGGGCTTGAATGAGTTAATTCTTTCTTCAAGTCTATATTCTTAGTTCTTAACTTACACAAGAATTTAAACAAGGATCTGATACCAGAAAATAGCTTATCGGGAGAAGTTTGCATACCTCACTTACCATATCATCATGTTTGAAACTAGACGCTCCCCCTTCACTGTTGCTTTCTTCTATTGAGTCTTCCCCTTTATCGATGCTCATGTTGAAGATAGATGCTCCGTCATCCTCTTCTTGATGACTTGTCATAAGTGGAAGTCCACCATAGGCCTCGATCTTGGATTCTTTTGAAGATGTGTCGTCCCACGTTACTTTTAAAATTTTGTACTTTGACTTGTTTCCTTTTTCTTTCTTTTTATTCTTCAATTTGGGGCATTGCTCTTTAATGTGACCTTCTTCATCATAGTGGTAGCACCTAACTTGCCTTTTTCTTAGTGACCGTTTCTTGCCTTGTGACTTAATAAACTTGTTAGATTTAAAGTATTTATCAAGTTTTCTTACCATATACATCGTTTCCTCTTTATCGGATGAAGACTCCAAATCTGGATCAGTTCTTCTCGCATTCAGGGTAATGTTGTCTGTCATATTTTTTTTAGATCCTGCACATCAAGATTCATGTAATTCAAAAATGGAAAATATCTTCGCTTGAATCTCGACACCGTCTCTCCTTCCTTCATTCGAAGATTAGTCAGCTGGATTCAAAAAAGATCTTTTCTTACTGAATTGGCTTCCGACGTACCCTCATGAAGTTCTACGAATTTTTTCCAGAGCTCTTTTGCGGAGTGGTAGCTATCAATCCAGTTGACTTCTTAAAGAGGTAGAACCGATAGCAGGTGGAACTCTGCCTTTGCGTTGGCTACAAAATATGACTGTTGTTTCTTACTCCAGAGATTTGCTTCTTTTATTTTATCCTCCTCGTCTTTAGGCACTTCAAAACTGTATTTTATTGTTAGTAATATTTCAAAATCAATCCTAAAAAATACCTCCATCTTCTTTTTCCATATAGTGAAGTTTCCTTCGAATTTGGGCAGTAGAATGTTGGATCTGGTTATCGTCTTGTTGCTTTATCAGGCAATTAGTCCTTCAAAAGCGAACCTTGCTCTGATACCACTTGTCGGACCGTTGGTAGGCTGACAAGAGGGGGTGAATTACCCTGCAAAGAATACCTTAATTTATTGAAAATTTTTATAAAGATAGAAGTTAGTTTCAACAGTTAATTAAGAAAATAAATAATGAAGCAAACTAGTAAGAGACATAATGTTTACTTGGGTTACAACTAGGGTGGTTGCTAACCCAAGTCGTTGAAAATCTCTACTAATAAAAAGTTCCTTCGTTGTAGGCAGAGTAGCCTCTTACAAACTTTGAACAACTCACAAAATGACTAGGAAATTGAATAAGAATTGTTGATATGAAACCTAGCTTCTGGTGGCTATTTATAGCCCAAAAACTCAAGTTACAGTTGGGCTGACGTGGACCTGAGGTGTTTCAGATGGATAAACTTTTATCCATGAAGCCAACGGTAAACTATTGATAAACCTTGGCTCAAGGAACCTCAGTTCCAATCTGAGGCGCCTCAGTTCTGATCTAAGGCGCCTCGAGCTTAACTGAGGTGCCTCAGATCTGTATCTGCGCAGAGCTACTGTTTTGCAACTGAGGCGCCTCACTCAACAACTGAGGCACACCAAAATTAGGCTCACTGAACCCGACTTTGGTCTTTCTCCTCAAACGAGCTTCCTTCCCGGCTTCTCGTCCCTCGGACGACACGCACGTACTTCTCTCTCCACCGATGTACTCTTCCACAGTCTTCGCATCCCTCGGATGCACCGAGCCCGTCGGCTCCCTTCCCCGAATCATCCTTCTCATCTGCTGCGTCTTTCGTTCAACTTCCTGCCCTCCTAAACTCCTGCATACTTAGACACAGGAATCAAAATAGACCAAGACCCAACTTGACTTGGTTGATCACATCAAAACTAACCTGGGGTACTTACACCATCCGCTCGGTACGGATGAATTTGCACTTCTTCTTGTTTCTTTGAACATCTATCCTTTGCCCCCTCGACAGTTCTGGGATCAGCCAGTTCAATTTGAAGTGTCTAATGTTGTCTAGTGTTCTTGCGACTATAAATTCTAACTTTATCAACTTGATCACCCACAGGAAACTTAACTTTCTGGTGATAAACTAATACCGCAGCCTAAAAAAGACTTAATATCGGTCGACCCAGTATCATATTATAAGATGACGTCATATCTACCACAAGGAATGGGGTTCTCTTTGTTTTAAAATACTCTCGTCCCCCAGAGACAGCGAGAGATACATTTGACCAAGCGACATCACTCGATGTCTTGTAAAACTAAATAAAGATGTGGCAATTGGTCAAAGCTCATCTTCCTCAATTTACATCTGATTAAGGCCCACCTTGAAGATAATATTAACCGAGCTTCCTATGTCAACAAATACTCATTTAACAACATAATTAGCTATCATTGCTTCGAATTACCAGGGCATTTTCATGTGGGGTTTCTACTCCATCCAGGTCGCCTAGGCCGAAGGATATAACAAGGCTGATCGGCCCTGCTCGACTGGTACCTATCGAGTAGTTCTCCAATCGGTGAGCATGAGACTTTCGAGCTCGATTGGAATCTCTATCAGTTGACCCTCCTGAAATCATGTCAATTGTTCCTCTGGGTGTTCCTCAAATGGGAACTTTCCCTTTTGCTGGGTCCCACACAGGTGATTGCAACTTCTTTGGAGAAGACTCCCTCTGCCCAGGTGATCTCCTCTTGTAGTGAGACCTTGTTCTCTGCCGAAGATTTCTTTCTTTTGTCCGCCCCTCTCGAGTGAAATTCTGACGAGCATTGGAAGAGAACCCTCCTTCACGCTTCCCTCCGACTCCATTCTTTTTATCTCAACAGAGAACATAACACTCTTCCATGGAGTGGGAGTAAGAACGGTGATATGAATAGAACTTCCTTTCTGTCGGCACTTCCTGCTCGGGAGGGAACTCTGTGTCAACTATTTGGATGACCTTCTCTCTACAATCCCAATTGTGAACTTTGCTCAAGTGTCCATCCTTTGTCCGAGTGGGAGGTGGAGGAGGTTTCCTTTCCGGAATAATGACGTTGTGAATTTGAGTCCCAAATTCTTTTCTCCGAGCATACTGGACCTTTTCCACATTTACATGCTTAACCAGTGGCCAAGCATATCGTCGAAACTGATCGGTGGTTTCTTCACCAACTATCGAAAGAATTCCCCTTCTAGTAGGCCCTGAGTGAAAGCGCTTATTAGGATCTCCGAGGTGGTTGTGGGCACATCTTGAGCCACCTGGTTGAAATGTTGAATGTAATCTTTCAATATTTCCTTGCTCTTCTGTTTCAGCGCAAACAAATTGAGGGATGTCTTATGGTACCTCCTACTACTTGCAAAGTGATGCAGATACCGTTCAAAACTCTCCGAAGAAATTCACAGAGACATTCGACAACCTTTTGAACCAGTGTTGCCTGCTCCTAAGAGTGCATGTATTGAGAAATACCCGACACTTGACTCCGTCCGTATACTGATGAAGGAGAGCAGTATTTTCAAATTTGCACAAGTGATCCTCAGGATTTGAAGTGTCATTGTACTCACCAATTGATGGAGGATGAAAATAACGAGGCATAGGATCTTCAACAATCGCCTGAATGAATGGCGTGGACTCATAGTTAAAGGAAGCCGGAGCATAAATGTTCCCCTCCCTTCCAACAACCAGAGGTAGCAAGCTTGTGGTAGATGATCACGCTCTTTGGGATACCTCCCCCACGCCCCGACTCTCCTGGCTGGCCTCCTGGCGCACCTTTGGCGGAAAAGGAGAGGCACGATTCTTTGCCATTGACAAAGAGGCGACCTGCTCAGCTTGGTGCTACTCTAAAGCCCCATGCACTGCTGATGCTATCAGTTGATCTAACTCCTCACGTGTAAGAACCATGGTCGTCAGGTTGTCGGTGTTCACCATCCGGTTAGTAGCTTCTGGTTAAGAAATAGTGCTTCCCACATACGACACCAAAGTGATCTGTAAGCTAACAGGGAAGATGGCGACTGCTAATGATGCAACAGGTGCACTGAGCGAGGAAGATGACCTGAGACAACAACTCTGAAGAACGTTAGGAGGGCGTCGGAAAGTGTTCTGGCAATCTCACTCCGACGCTCAAGTCAGTCTAGGATAAAAAGGGGGGAAAGTAGTATATTGTGAGAGTGAGAGAGTCCAGACATTTTTCTATGCCCTTCGTTACCTTTTTTGTTGGGACCGGGTGCATGTCGACAAGGATACGGGTTCGTAATATTTTAAAATTTTACGTGCAGCGGAAGAATTAGCATAAAATAATTTCATAAATTATTTTAACCACGTATCTAGCATGCGACCTTATGATGTGTGGACGTAATCATAAATCAAAACATTGTGGAAAAGTAAACTAATTTACATTGTACCTCGCGTAACTCGAAGAAAGGGACGAGATCCAACCGTAGCGTCCCTTGGAAGCTCCGCCTCTATTCGCGTCCACGCCGAGTTCTCTTCGGGATGACTTCGCAAAGCCACGAGTTTTGTGCCGACGAGAACTACTAGATTCTCTAAAGGCACAACAGAAGATCAAGAGAGAAGAAAGGAAACTAACCACCAAGAGACGGAATCTAAATTCCGAGAAGGAAGGAGATGTGATCCGCTTGTTCTTCTCCGAGGTCGTCTTGGTGGATGAAGCTCACGCCCACCTTGGGAGTTGCGCCGACCCTAGGGGAGGAGAGAGAGCCGGCCCTAGAGAGAGAGGGGCGCCGGCCCTAGAGAGAGAGGCGTGTAGAGAGAGAGAGAGAGAGAGAAACTAATCTCTTGATTAATTGATTGATTGGAATTCAAGGCTTGCCTTTGGTTCCTTTATATAGTAGCCTCTCCCTTGCCAAGTCTCTCTTTTAACGGAATTAACGGAATTAGTTTTCATAAGAAATTTATCTTATAAATTCTCTTATGAATTATTCCGTTTAAACCAAGTTTTATTATAACTAACTTTATAATAAAACAATTTCATCTCTCCTTTAATTATGGAATAAATTTTACAAGAAATTTATAAACTTTCTTTTTATGAAAAAATCAATTCATAATTGATTTTATAAAATTAAAATAAATCATTCCATTGATCATTTTAATTTCCATAAAAGAATAAATTTCTATAAATTTATTTATATAAATTTCTCTACACAAATTTATTTATCCATAATTTATAAAACAAATCGCGCTAGATTTATTTTATTAATTAAACCAAATAAATTGGTTCCTTCCCCTTGTTGTGCCCGGCCAAACCAAAGGGATTTAGCACCCTCTTTGGCCGGCCAAACCAAACCGAACCGATCGCGAATTAAACTCATTTAATTCGCCCGATAAGCCTTCAAAAGACTTAGCCATTTTATGTTTCCGTTGCACCTCTGATTAACTCAGATTCGACTTATTTCTCTTGATCGGAAAATCCAATTTTCAACTCGTTTTAAATCCCTCGGATTACTCGTAGTGCGTGTGACTAAATAGGCTTTCGATTTATGTTGGCCATCTATAATCAACTAATTATAGAACGATCATGAGTGGCACCTAGTAGTACATCATGACCCCCAATTAATCGAAAGATCAACGGTTTGACCTCAGAAGTAATTCTGAAACCCTTCAGCAGCTCTAATGAATCGTGCCCCATTCCCTTCACCATCTTATACCCACTTGGTTCAGGACACGGTCTATTTGTGTCAGTCCCCACTAGGCTGACTACGTCACACCTAGCCCAAGTAGTGTCTTTCTCGTCCTTTGGATTTCTAATTACTCTCATGTATTTAAGAGACTCGCACTCTAAACATGATATGCTCTGTCCAGAGGCTTTGAGTAACAATCCGACGATAGGCCTGGGTATACATCTCCTCGCAAGGAGTGGTGAATCCTTTGTAGGCTGCTCAAACATCTTCGGGCACTTCGGCTTATACCCAATCATCCTGGGTCCACACCTCCTAGGAGATGCTTGCTTAAGATGTTAAAGTATAAGTCTCCATGACCAAGATGACTTGAACACCGCAAGTCAAAGGAACATCGCACTTAAGCTGCAGTAAGAACTTCATTGACATATCTATATAGATTACCATATGAAGTTTTACAGCTAGTCACTCCAATGAACTAGTTCCCTTAACTAGCATCCATGTTTATCTCCGGACATCCCAATGTCACCAGCCAGTGAGAATCAGCTAATTAGAGAATAACCCATGCTAGTCTCAACAGAATTGATAATGTCCGTTTTTATCAATTCATCGACTAGGGATATTTTCAATACTTCACAATTGCACATTTAGAGATAATCACTAGTTGTGATCCCATCACACATTCTCTTATGCTGTGAATTATATTGCGGACATTCAGTAGATGAGTTTAAGATCTCAATCAAATACACAAACATGTATACTCAAATAGTGAATTATCATTTATTAAAATGAATATTTACAATCATAAGGCGATTGCCTTAGGACACTTCTCTCATATCACTAACATTTTTATCTTGTGTTCTCCTCTTCCTCAGGTCCTTCTAGCATTCAATTTGATCGTTATCTTTGTAATTACACAATAAATGATATCATTAAAGCATTTGGTCATTTCTCATCTATTATTTAATACACAGCCGACACTATTAAAAGTATTAATTACGATCTTAATGACTGGCCGTCACCTAATATCTCGGTTGGCAAGAGATATACTCCCCCCATGGAGTGTCTGTCTCGTCCTAGATCGGGAGAACTCATTTTGCCCCTCAGTCCAACCAACCTACCTGGAGTCTATCCGACTTCTTGACAAGGAAAAAATCCTGGTCGGGAGTAGCATATTCTCAAAGGCAAGCTAAACATACCTAATTGGGAGAATATCTCGGTCAAGAAATGATTCCCGACCGAAAAATATGTCTTATTTAACAATGCTAAACTTTCCTGACCATGTAATGCCCTTCTAATCAACGTGACGACACGTGGATAACCATTCTATCACAAGATAACTAGATAAACACACATAATCTGAAAAAAAAATCAATGATGAACTTAAAAAGTTTGAAATGATATAGAATCATATCATATATTTATCTAGTTCTTCTAATTATATTTATACTCTCGAGCATCAATTTGACATATTATATTAAAGTAATGATTTTTTAATATAAATTAAAATTTTGAATTTAAATTTATGACCCCAAAATCATTCTCATTTATACGTTGTAGGAATCGATCAGTAAATCTACTCATCCATTGAGAATAATAAGAGGGACAAAATACGTATGGAATATGTGGTTAGATCATTTTAAAACTTAATAGATGCTTTTAAATGTTCTGAAATTTCATCTACATGTTCGGTCGTTTCTTATTTCTATCAAAAATTATCAAAATATTATCAAAATATTGATAAGTTTTTAAAAAAGCCTTCTTAGATTCTATTCAGCTAGCGTAACGTTTACGTGCAGGACGGGCTCGCATTTGAGAATCGATAACGCGTCTACAGCTACACAGGAACAGTATCTCGCTGTACATATAATACACACGTTCACATCACTATATCGCATTAGCGTGAAAGAAGTCTATATATATCGCTTTGCCTGTAAATCACACACATGCAGCCGTAGTCAGCATCAACACGGTTCAACTGGCCGGTTTGACCATCATCGAAGTTTGCAGCTGGCGTCGAATCAATATCTATCAATTTGATTGATAATATTATATAACAAAAATCTGGGCGAACAGCCAAATAACAGGCCCCGAACATACTTAATAAAAAAAATATTAATCGAATATCCCAATTATATAATTGACCTCTGTGTAGAATAAGTTGCCGACTCTTGGCTAACGAATTAATTAATGGAAAAAATAAATACAATTGTTATTTAAAGTCAACTGAATGAACCGTAAATCAGTCACTACGCCCGCAATGTCGACCGATCGAACACCAACGAGCCAACGACCTTATCTTCTTCCTCCCTTGAATTCATCGGAAATCTCGCAACCGCGTTGTGAAAGCTCCCGGAAATGGCCATGTCCATCTCACTCGCCCACCTCTTATATCATGGCCCCCTCCGCTTCCCTCGCTTCACCCACTAAATTCCATAAAATCTAATCCACCATTAATTATCCCAAGAACAGAGTACGAACAGAGGTTTTGCGATCATTGATCATGGGCGTCTCTAAGGTTCTCGCCGACCTACGGCCTCGCCGAGCCTCCAGTTTCGATCTTCCGCACCGGCCCGTAGTGGGAATCCTCTCCTTCGAAGCCGCCGCCGCCATGTCGCGCCTTGTCTCGCTCCACCACTCCCTTGCCGACGATGAGGTCCGCCGCCTGCGAGTCGACATGAGGTCCCCAGGCGTCGCCTACCTGACCTCCAATGACCAGGCCTTTCTACTCCGGCTTGCCTGCGCGGAGCTTCTCGCCGAGCTCGATAAGGCCGCCGTCACTGTCTCCTTCCTCGGACACAAGTGCTGCGACCCCTTGCTTCGTGGCTTCGACCGGCTCTACTCCGACCTCAAGGCCGGCGCCGGAGGAAGCCCCTTGTCCCTTCGCGAGGTCCGCGCCGCAGCCGACCTCGACCGCCTCGGCCTCGGCTCCACCGCAAAGCGGGTGGAGAAGCGGGTGGAGAGGATGGAGAGGTACGTGGCGACGACGTCAAATCTCTATGCGGAGATGGAGGTGCTCAGTCAGCTGGAGGCTTCGGAGAAGCGGATTGAGCTGCAGCAGCAGCAGCAGTGGAAAGAGCATAGTGGTCCAATTCTGGTGCCGAAGCCGCCGGGCGTGACTCCGGCGCAGAATACGATCCATTTGGAGCTGCGTGCGCAGCGCCACAGGGTCCGCCGGCTCAAGGAAGAGTCATTGTGGAACAAGACCTACGACAAGACGGCGGAGCTCATGGTCCGAGCAGTCGTCACCGTCTTCGCCAGGATTTGCGACGTCTTTGGCCCCTGCGTCCTCGGTTTGCCTCCCAGCCGCCACCAAATCCACCAATTTAACCCGAGTCACCCCGGCAAGTATTCCTCCGGGCCGTTGGATCGCCGTGTGGTGCCGCAGCACGTGCAATCCTTGAGGAATTCAGCTCCGATATTGAGTGTGGCAGCCAATGGTGCTCTCGAACCGACGCCATTCGAGCGTTTGAGCAAATTGCTGAAAGAAGCCCCGTCAAGCACCGTCGGCGGATCGGGCCTCGCGTCGCGGTACGCCAACTTGATCTTGTCGGCTCAGGAGTTGTATCAAGAACGACAACAAACAGGTCCTCAGGAGGAGAAGGATGCGGCGGCGGCGGCGAGAGAGGAGTTGTTCCAGATGATGCCGTCGGGGATGCGGGCGGCGGTGACGATTAAGCTGAGGGAGTGCTGGCGGAGGGAGGGCGGGAAGTCGTCGGCAGACGCCTCGATGGCGGAAGGGTGGAAGGAGGCTGTGGCGGCGATCCTGGCCTGGCTGGGGCCGGTTGCGCGCGACACGTTGCGGTGGCAGGAGGAGCGAACCATGGAGAGAGAGAGACGATTCTACACCCGACCGCGGGCGCTGCTGTTGCAAACGCTACACTTCGCCGACGTCGAGAAGACGGAGGCGACCATCGTCGAGGTGTTGGTGGGGTTGAGCTGCATGTCTTGGTACGAGGAATGATCAACAAAACTTTAGGCTAGAATTCAACAATACATACTTGATACTCGGATTAAAGTACAAAGGAAGGAAATCGAATTTTTTTTTTCTCCCGAAACACATTTGTGTATATGAGCTGACAGTTTCTGAGAAAAATAAATAAAGATTAGAATATTGTCCTGTTATTGTGATTGCATCATGTTTAGCATTGCTGGGGCATAGATCTCTATCCGATTTTCCGTGTTGGAAGAAAAGCTATTCATCTTGACTTTTTGGGGATGCAATTCTGTCGAGTTTTGTTTACTTGCCGAAAGTTAGTGGAATGGCCACGCGGCATAAAATAATCCGATGGCAATTTCCGCTCAACTGTCTTTGTGCTCCCAGGACCTAATAGACGATGAACATGTAATAATGCATTTTAGAGATTGTAATTTTTTTTAAATTGATTGGGAATTCAATATCTAAGCTAAATGGAGAAGAATATAGATGATTATCAATATTTAATATATAATTAGAATATTCCATTAAATAATAGGTATATATATTTAAAAAAATCTTTTCCTAAATATATTTATTATTTTTGTTAATGTTAAAAGTAGGTCATATAGATGTTTATTCTATTTTTTAAATTATATATATTTTTTAATATGATGTTAACTCTACTATATTTTTTTAAATAATAATAGTTGAATAGAAAGAAGAAAATTTATTAGTATAGACGTAAAATATGATAATTCGAAGCCCGATCCAGAAATTTTTCAGAAAACTTTCTGAATAGGCTTTAGGGTTTCCAGCCTAAGGATGAAGTTTAAGGACTTTAATTGGTGAAACCAAAAATTGAAGGAAAGGTGCTAAAAATCCTAAAATTAAGGCTTAGGTCCAAATGCTAAAAAAGGAGGGGGCTATTGAAAGAATATCATCTCATAAGAAGTTGCATTCTGTTGCATCCCAATAGAATTGCAACTGAGCCTTTCTTCTCTGATCAACCTCGCCTACTTCACCTCGCGGAGAAGCGGAGAGCGATTCCTTGGATGCAAGATCGATCGGAGTTGGTTGTTGTCTGCTAGCTCCAGTGAAGGAAGGTGAGTCGATTCCATTTCTTTCATTTGGATTGCTTCTCTACGAGCATGGTGAGGGAGAGTAGCTGTGTTGAAGGTTCTTTAAACCATTTGTATCTCAGATTTTGGGTGTTCGACCAGTTGGGGTTTGAACTCAAAAGCGGCAGATGAGGGCTAGGGATCTTGTGACCTCCTTGCAGCCACTAGACGGATTAGATTCTGACTTTGGCTATGTTCGTCGGCCACATTTTAGGTAAGGACCTAGGTTTCTTGTAGATGAGTTCTTTGTTCCTTTTCATGTTGGCCAAAATATATAAATTAGATTTATTCTTTCGCATTTGGATATTTCCCTTGGCATTAAGACTCTATCATGAGATCAGATTTTGGAAGCTTGTGTTCTGGTTCCATTTTCTAAATTGATGCCATGAGGAGTTCTTTTTGCTAATCGCGAGGTGAGCTCTAGATGGTGTTGTGAGGTTCTGATTTTGAGTTTATGTTTCTGGTTAGCTAGCATGGAGGCAGAACTTCTACTCATTGTGATTTGATCTATTTTGGGATTTTCTTAGGTATTTATGAGATCTTGTCTTACTCAGAATTATTTCTGGATTTTAGGTTGGTTTCAAATGTTGTTTGGATTTGGAGTGATCTTGGATAACCGATGTGTGGCCCTGTTTTGTTGTCATGAGCTCCTCCTTTTGCAGAACTCTGATATGGAATTTTAGAATGCGTCTCATATTCCTTTGCCGTGAGTTTCCAAGACGTGTGTGTCTTGTATTGGAGTCTACTGTGGTGTTGAACTGTTGTCATGATCAACTTGGTGTCTTGGGTTTTACTTAATGCATTTTGAGATGTAGAAGTGTTTGGAGGGAATTTGTAACCCTCTTTGTTGACGATCGTAGGTTAGCACCGTTGTTTTTCGGTTTTGTTCTGAATTGTAAAGGAGTGGGCTATAATGATCTCTCAGAAGATCATTTTATTTTGAATCTAGTGGTTGTCATGTGCTAGTTCACCTCTGTTTCAAGTTGTAGTTGGATTTGCTGTAGGTTTTGCTCCTAAAGCTTAATTGATGTCCTTGTCATGAGCTACCCAACTCATTGAGGGTAAGGTTAAGTTGGGAATTGGTGGTTGGAAGGTTTGGTAGAAGCTTAGATTAAGCTTGCCGTGGGGGGTTCCTATTGGATTGGACTTCTTGATTTTATTTGTCATTTATTACTTGGTTTGTGATAATTAGGGTTAAATTTGGTAATGAACCCAATCTCGATAACTAAGGCTAATCATTAAGTGTAATTAAATGATTATAATAATTAAGATTACTACTAATACGGATTAGAAGTTGATGAGCATAGGTCGTCAGTCATGTCAAAGGTGTAGGGGCATATGTAGGTGCCCTTGGCTCTCGAGTGGTTAAGACGGATCATCAGACATGCCTTAGATTCTATATAGCCCCAGGTGCTTAGCTTTTCATGTTTTCTGCATAATCCTAGGTGCTTGGCTTTCTATGTTTTATACATAGCCCTAGATGCGTTGACTTTTCATGCATCCCCACAGGTGCTTTAGGGTATACAAGCACAAGTGTTAGGCTGTCCTATCCTCCTGGCTACCTAGTGTAGCAGTACCCAGAGTGCGTACAGAGGGTGACATATGTCATTGCATTCATATGCATATGTTGTATTGTTGCATTTTGCTTGTGCTTGTTGCATTTAATTGTCGCATACGTTTGACATGCACATACAAGTGGTATTTTTTTCATATGGTCTTACTATCCTTGCATTTACTCTTGTGATACGAGATTTCCCACGGAGGGTGTTTTGGGGGTCTTCTAACCTATATAATCACGGGATAGGCTGACACCAGTATGTAATATTCTTTCAGTACGTTAGTTATGCATTTCTACTATTTCTCTATGAAACTATATCGGTTTGACTCTTACTGCTAGTACAACTTACTATGCATATCAGTTTATATGCCCACTAAGTTTATTCTGATTTTACCACCGTTAACTTTATTTTTATTTTCAGATTGATATACTTGGAGTCTCTCGGAGAGCCCCCGGCAGTCAGTCCATTTCCGTCGAGATGACTTTGTGGTGGTCTTGTATTTTATGTGGTACTTTTATATTTTCCGTACTTTGATTTAGACTTGTATTCGTGGTTGATGTTGTTGGTGTTGTTTGTGTGCCTGGTGGGCTTGTGGTTTCGTTTGTGATGTAAGACATGTCAGCATGCACTTTAGTAAGTTTTGATTTTATTTGTGCTATCTTGTTATATTATTGGTTGTTTATTCCAACCGTGTTGGCTGAGGTATGGATTGGTTGTGTAAGCCTTGTATTTGAGGTTTCACATTTTCTGCCATACAAGGGAGGTGTTGTCCGATTTTTATCGGTCGAGCACCTCTTGGGGTGTAACAATTTATTTGGTATCATAGCATAGGTTGCGAGATACCCAGGGTGTTTGTGGACGTTTACAAATTTATTTCAGAGTCATTTTCTCGACATGGATGTGTTTGGGACATGGCAACGACGGGACATCTTTAGGCGACCAAAAGATATTGGTAAGACTTAAAAATAGATATAGGGATATCCTTAACAATACTGGGTCATATATGTATACGTATGTCTTGTCGTATTGGGCTAACCCCGCCTTGTCGGCATAGTGGCCCGGGGCGACCACCATGTAGGACGACTCGGGAGCTTGAGGGAGCTGCGACCGTTAGAGCGAAGGCAGAGCCTCCGGGGAGACAGCCCGGGGTTGAGCCTCGTCGTGGAGGACAAATCCTCCAGAGATACAGGGTGGTCTGGGACCGCTGTCACTGTGGTTCCTCCACCATATTTGACGACGCTCCTAGTTATACCCCAGGTGATACCTACCATAGCACCACCAAAGGCACCAACAACGGTATCCACTATAGTACTTTCAGCTATACAGACAGTGCTACAATCCATTCAGCTAGTACTGTAGGCTATTCAGCAGTTGCATCAGTTTGTACAGTTAATACCTCCACCTGCACAACCAATGTGCCCATCAGTACAACAGGTTTATCCAGCAGTACAACCTGTGGTACCTACGGCCCCTGCGGGGCGGACTATGGACATGGCACGAATTCAAGTACTAGTTGTGTCCATGAAGGGTCAATTCACCCTGTTTCACGGGGGATCAAACCCGTACGCAGCTCAGTCCTAGCTTGAGATTCTCGAGAGCACCTTCCAATATATGGCATGCTCAGACTAGAGAAGGTTGATCTGGCCACCATTCAACTGCGTGACTGGGCAGTGACTTGGTGGACGACGCAATATACTATTATTGGCGAGCAGTAGGTCACCTAGTATATGTTCATAGAGACATTTGAGAAGAAATACTATCCAGCTGTGTTTCTCATGACCTGGTGATAGGAGTTTCTGAGTTTCCAATAGGGAGACCGGTCTGTGTTAGAGTACGATGTAGAATTCGACCACCTGGCTGAGTACTTCCCTCTGATGATTGCAGATGACTCAAAGCGGATAATGCATGTTTCTCAGGATTTAACTAGGTACAACCAGATTCAGATGTCCTCATATGTTATTGCTTCCTATTGGGAGGTGCTGGAGCGAGCCCTTATTATCGAGACGACTCAGTAGAGGGTATACAGAGATAAGAAGAAAGACAGACAGCTAGTTCCAAATACAGTTCAAACTCAGCAGCTGCAAACCTCAGGACGGAAGGGGGGCAGTCAGAGTCAGAAAGGGCGGGATAGTTCTGGGGCTTCTTTCCGACCTCAAAAGTCAGGTCGTTCCTCGACAAGACCTTCTCAATTTTCTTGGCATGATTAGACATAGACTGTTGATAGATTTTATTATTTCCAGTGTGGATCTAGGGAACACAAAAGGCAGAGTATGTAGGATCGGTGCTGTCGATAGAGGGGGTGAATATCGACCGTAAAATCTTTTCGCGGAAACTCATAAACTTAAGAGTAATCGTTCTGGATAGAGTGTTAGTAGCACAGCGGAAAATAAACCAGAAAGAATAAAAGATAACACAGCGCATGTAGGATTTTTTACTTGGTTCCCAACCCCCCAGGGTCAGTACATCCAAGGCCTAAGCACGGGAACGCCCGTCCACTAATGGTCTCCTTTCCGGACTTTCCGGAGGCGGCGAAACCCGTCTTACAGTGCAGAAGTTACAATAAAAAAGAGTTAAAGAAATTAAAGACTAAATGTAAATCAAACCAAAAAGAATCAAAGCCTCGGCCGATATGGATCTCTGAAGTGTCGCGCACTTCCTCCCGGAGCCTCCTTGGTCGCAGAGCTTCGTTGTTAGCGCGTTTCTTCTGTTTGGAGTGCTCAGAATAATTCTGGAAGTTGTGTGCTGAGCTGAGGGGTCGAAGCCCCTTTTATAGGTTTCATTAGGGCGCCTGTGATCACCGGGGCATCTCAATGGGCTTCGTCAAACTTTATCTCCGCGCCGAACTCGCCGCAGTAGATAAGGCCTCTGACTAGGGCGCCCTGGACCTCCCAGGCGCCTCAATGAACCCAGTCAAAGCTTATCTCTGCTTTGAACCCGCAGCAGCAAATACAGCTTTAACCAAAGTGCCTGTATCGATGGGGGCGCCTAAACGAAG
>JAGFNQ010001654.1:184004-418860 GCA_024364735.1 Boesenbergia rotunda
CCCACCGTCAGGAGTTTTTCAGCATCTCCAGTAGGGGAATCGGACGGTGTTAGAGTACGATGCGGAGTGTAACCGCCTTAGCGGAGTACTGCCCTCAGTTGGTCGCGGACGATGCCGAGTGGAGGATGCACTTCATGCAGGGGTTAGCCGAACATCCAGCTTCAGTTGTCCACTTGTGAGGTCACTTCATATCGAGGGGCGCTAGATGGGCCCTCATTATCGAGTCGACCAGGCAGAGGTTGTTCGGGAACAAGAAGAAGGACAAGCAGCCAGCCTCTGATGCTGCACAGCCTCAGCAGACGTAGACCTTGCGGAAGCGGGGTAGGCACGGCCAACCAGAGCGGGATAGTTCTGGGGATGCATCCAGGCCTCAGAACCCAAGACGTACCACGGTAGACTCTTCCCAGTCTTCTCAGCAGGATCAGAAGACCGCCACCAGACGACGATGCACTCAGTGTGGTTCCAGGAGCCACGACAGATCGGAGTGCACCTGGAGAAGGCAGTGTGCTACTACTGCCAGTTGTCGGGACATATGAGCCGTGATTGTGCCCGGAAGGCACAAGATACGACATCCGGAGTCGCATCACAGGGCGGGCGTACTGGTCTGGCACGAGCACAGCGCGGGGGCGGGGGTCACGGACTTCTTCGCGGACTCAGTCGACCGCCCCTTCGCCCGTGCATGTGTATTATATGTTCGGGCAGGGCCCGAGCATACTCATTCATCACGGTCCCTCAGCAACCCGTTGTGGAACTACAACAGCAGTCTTATACCGGACATCAGCCTGCGGTGTATCTGCCTCATCAGTCGTTAGAGTTTCTACACCACAGACTCCACTGGTACCTGCTTTACCCCACCGACCCGTCTCAGGTGTCGGTGGGGTAAAGCAGGTACCAGTGGAGGCTGTGGTGTAGAAACTCTAGACGACTGATGAGGCAGATACACCGCAGGTGATTTCCGGTATAAGACTGCTGCTGCGATTCCACAACGGGGTGATGAGGGACCGCTGATGAATGAGTATGCTCGGGGCCCTGCCCGAACATATAATACACATGCACGGGCGGAGGGGCGGTCGGTGAGTCAGCGAAGAAGTCCGTGACCCCCGTCCCTCGTGCTGTGCTCATGCTGGACTAGTACGCCCGCCCTGTGATGCGACTCCGGATGTCGTATCTTGTGCCTTCCGGGAACAATCACGGCTCATATGTCCCGGCAACTGGCAATAGTAGCACACTGCCCACTCCAGGGTGCACTCCGATCTGTCGTGGCTCCTGGAACCACACTGAGTGCATCGTCATCTGGTGGCGATCTTCTGATCCTGCTGAGAAGACTAGGAAGAGTCTCCTGTGGTACGTCCTGGGTTCTGAGGCCTAGATGTAGACCGAGAACTATCCCGCCCTGGCTGGCAGTGCCTACCCCACTTCTGCGAGGTCTGCGTCTGCTGAGGCTGTGTAGCATCAGAGGTTGGTTGCTTGTCCTTCTTCTTGTTCCCGAACAGCCTCTGCCTGGTCGACTCGATAATGAGGGCCCGCTTTAGCGCCCCTCGATATGTAGTGACTTCACAAGTGGACAACTGAAGCTGGATGTTCGGGGCTAACCCCTGCATAAAGTGCATCCTCCGCTCGGCATTGGTCGCGACTAACTAAGGGCAGTACTCCGCCAGGCGGTAAAACTCCGCATCGTACTCTAACACCGTCCGATCCCCTTGCTGGAGATGCAGAAACTCCTGACGGTGGGTCATCTGATACGCTGCGGGAAGGTACTTCTGTCGGAAGGCCTCTCTGAATGATCAGCTGCTCGCCGTAGATGGTCTGCTGAGCTGTCCACCATGTCGTGGCCCGCTCTCGCATGTGATAGGCCGCCAGCTCGGCCTTCTCCCAATCCGAGCAAGACATGTATCGGAATGTGTCCTCGAGGGTCTCCAGCCACGTCCGAGCAACGCCCGGGTCGGTCCCCCCGTGGAACAAAGTGAATCGACCCTTCACGGATGCAGCTAATGCTGGGATCCGTGATCTGTCCATAGTTCGGCCCACAGGGGCCGCTGGTACCGCAGGTAGTACTGATGAGGCGACTGGTTGCACTGCCGGAGGTACTGACTGTGTGGCCTGCCCTGACGGTCCGGATGTCTACCCCTCCAGAGGTATTGACTGAGCCGGCAGAGGTGTCGGATGAGTAGAAGACAACACCAGCTGCAAAGTCTGAATCAACTGCTGTAGCGTCTGTAGTATTAAGTGGATCGGCTGCGACGCTGACTGCTCTGCTGGCGATACTGTAGCGGGTACCACCGGGGGTGCTACGGAAGGCACAACCAGGGGTGCGACAGCAAGCACTACCGGGGGTGCGACTGGAACCGCTGTCAGAAACGGCGAAGGGATCCTCGGTGATGGAAGCCTCTGGCCCGGAGACATCTGTCTACGACGTTCGGCATCAACCCCAGGTCGTCTCTTTGGAGACTCCGCCTCTGCTCCGACAGTCGCATCTCCCGTAAGCTCCCGAGTCTGCCGACGTGGTGGTCGCCGAGGGCCTCCACGGGGTCGGGGCGGGGTCAGCTCAATACGACGGGGCATACCTGTACAGATATGACCCAAGCATTATTACGGTTATTCTCATGACTACCAACAAGATCTTACCATTACTTCATGATCGTCTGGAGATGTCCCATCGCCGCTATGTCCCAATCACGTCTATCGAGAAAACGACTCCGACACAAAATCCGAAAAAAACACCCACAAGACCACAAGGTATCTCGAGAACCTGAGCTCTGATACCAAATAAATTGTCACGCCCCGAGGAGCCGCTCGTCCGATACCGACCGGACAGCTACTCCCTCGTCCCGGCGGACAATCGAAAAACCTAATCACCACGACTACCTCAGCCTGCTTGTACCGCAGCCTATAGGGCTGGAACAAGCGACTGTATAAAGAGAAAATGAAAATGACGACAAAGCTGCGTACCGGTACGACTTACGACAAAACCAAAACGGAATCGAGGCCTCCATGGCACACAAAGTACAACTATACTACCGTAAAATAGACGACACAACAGAGCACAACATATAACAGCGGAAGTGAAAAGAACAAAACGAATAAAGGAAAGGTACCAACATGTACCACAACCAAAATACAAGACAACTGCAGAAATCGTCTCGGAGACACATGAACTGGGATAGGCTGCTGGGCAATCCAGACGATCATCCTGAAAGGAGAAAAACAAGGCTAACGGGGTGAGTCCAAATAACTCAGCGAATACAGTCTAATATGCACAGGAAGCTATACTAACAGTAAGTCACCATCTACCACAATAATAAAGATAAATGCAGTAAGAAGGAAATGCAGAACTAAACCATAAGTAATAATGGAAGTACATACCTACCTGCGTCGATCCAAACCCAATAGTATGCATGTCAACCAAGTGCAGCAATCAAGTGCAGCAAACACATCCAAATGCAGAGATGCAGATCATGCTCATGATGCAACATGGGTCACCCCTGACGCCAGTCAGCCACCGTCGTGCATCACACGAAACCGAGTGGGTAGGCTCTGACCAGGTCCTCCCTCCACTCAGACGGTCACTGTCGCGAACCACACGATACAGAACGAGCAAGGTCTCAGACCGGAACGTAGCCCGCCCTAGGGAAAAGTACACTCCCTCAACCCCAACTATCTCCAGACAGAATAGGGGACCTGCTGCACCGCCGCGGGTACGCCACCGGAACTACACGACAGGTCATGTGGCAGGTCTGACGGCCCATCTCAACCACTAGGGGAGTCAAAGGTCGCCTACATATGCCCCTACAGGAGTAGCAAGTCCGACGACCCATCTCACACTCCAGGGAGTTAAAGGTCGTCCCCTATCCTACGTGCAACAATGATGCATGTCACTATCCCATGCATCATCCAGTATCTATCCCTGCTATTATCTACATGAAATACAGTAGTCCAGATAACCGGTATGTACCAATACCTAAATCCTAGCGTAAGGTATAAGGTAAACTGTACATCACTAATCCATACAGAAATAGTAAGCAGTAAAGCTAACGGATACAACTACCGAAGCAAGAGTACAGAGATAAAGATATCAGATATCCCTACTTTTAACTATATCTAACTATGCATAAAAAGAGGTACTCACCTCGATATGAAGAAGTCCAGGTGTCAAGAATCCCCCGTCCAGAAATAATATCCGCGACGCAGATAGTCGCTGCACTCAATATCCTGCATCAAATACAAAATCACTTAGCTACAATCCTAAGATACTTAGCTAAATGAACCCTCTATTAAAGTTAGGATTAACCCTAACCCTCGTAATCATCTAATTAAAGGTAAACTAGATGATTAACTACGTAGTCGAAAATATAACATCTAATTTAATTAGGATTAATTCTAATCAATTAATCCTAATTAAACACCCATCTTAATACACAAGATCTGAAAACCCTAGTCCCGGATCATGGCAAATAGCAACATCAAAGAATTGAACTGACTCGCACAACACAAATCCAACTCAAACAACTCTAATTACATTTGCAGGCAATCGAAATAAATCTTAATTACACGGCTCACAGCATCATTCAGATTCACAGCAACAAAACCAACAGCCCAAACCAACACTGATCCAAAGAACAATCCCTAATCGTATCATCTACCAATTGAAACACATAGCAGAGATCAATACAGAGGAAATGATGACAAAACCAACCATCCGATTACACCCATAGATTTAAGCCCTAAACAGATGGATCCAGCAGCATTACAGTCAACAGAACCATACTCACAGCAATCCAACTCGCTGTATCAAACAGAGAAAACCCAAACAAAACCAAGATCGATCAAACACAGTACCAACAGAAAACAGATCAAACAGAGAAAAGAAAGTCTAATCCCAACCAAATTCGACATGATCAGAAACATCCAAGAATCAACAGATTGATCACCATCATCCAAAAGCAAGAAGCGTTTACCTCAGATGAACGCAAGAACTCTTCTCGGTTACACAGAACAAGCTCCCTCAATTGGAGCTAAGCATCGGCCCGAAAACCCTAATCCAATGGAGTCGCCTCAATACACGATCATCACCCAAATCTGGCTCCCCTGACAGAACACATGATTGTCGAGATCAAACCTCACAGAACGGCTCCAAATCGAAACAAAGGACCTCGACGACAACACCGACTGATCTAACCAAAGAATGGAAAAAAGATCTTACCTATCTGACGTTTATGATTTAGGGCGACCAGGATCCGAGATGATGGGATCGGGAAGGAGAACAGGAGATCGATCCGTCCCCGTCGTGCGCTCGCGAGATCACGGCAGCGAAGAACCCTCCCTCAGACACCGACGATCTCGGCGGAGAAACTAAGGCAAGAGAAGAAGAGTCTTCGATTGGGTTCTGAGAGAGAGAGAGGGAAAGATCGACTGTGATGGGTTCTGCCAAAACGAGGGGGAGAAGAATTAAATATACATAGGCATATTCGCATCTAACCCCTCCAATTTTCAAAATTCTCACAGACACCCTTAAGTTCGAAATTTTTTTCATTTTAACCCTTGAATTTCCCAGATTCTCACAATCGAAGACTGAGCAACCATAGTCACCAATAACCCTTTCTCTGTCTGACCCTGCTCCTCCAGTCTCAAATCTGAGAAGCTCTATACTAAGTCTGTGACCATAACCCTGTGACAAGCCAAAACACTCTGGGATTTTCTGCTTAGTGTGTCTGCAACCACATTAACTTTCCCTGAATGGTAGCTAATAGTACAGTCATAATCCTTCAAGAATTCCATCCATCTCCTCTGACGGATATTCAGCTCCTTCTGAGTGAATAAATACTTGAGGCTCTTGTGATCCGTGAAAATCTCAAACGTGACGTCGTAGAGATGGTGTCTCCATATCTTCAGGGCAAAAACAATGGTTGCATGCTCTAAGGCGTGAACTGGATAGTTCTTCCCATGCTCTTTCAACTGACGAGAAGCGTAAGAGACTATCTGTCCATGCTGCATCAAAACTACGTTGAAACCCTGATGTGATGCATCAGTGTAGAGTACGAAACCGTCCTCTCCTGAAGGTAACACCAAAACAAGCGCAGACACCAATTGCCACTTGAGCTCTTGAAAACTGGTCTCACAAGCCTCTATCTATATAAATTTCACGTCCTTTCTAGTCAAACGTGTCAACGGTAAAGCAATGCTGGAAAACCCCTCAACAAATCATCGATAATAATTAGCCAATCCGAGAAAACTGCGCACCTCCTGAACTAACTTAGGCTGCTCTCAATTGGTGACAGCCTTGATCTTCTAGGGATCTACAGAGATACCTCTACTGGAAACAACATGTCCGAGAAAACCCATAGAAGACAACCAGAAAACACATTTGCTAAACTTCGTATACAACTGCTCCCGCCGGAGCATCTCTAGGACAATGCGAAGGTGTTCCTCCTCAGAACAGGAGTAAATCAAAATGTCGTTGATGAAAACAATAACCAACTGATCCAAACACTTCATAAAGAACCAATTCATCAAATCCATAAATATTGTAGGAGCATTGGTAAGCCCAAATGACATTACCAAAAACTCGTAATATTCGTACCGGGTGCGGAAAGCTGTCTTTTGGATATCTGAATCTCTGATCCTCAACTAGTGATATCCTGACCGCAAATCAATCTTGGAATACACTGAGGTATCCTTCAGTTGATCAAACAAGTCTTCGATACGGGGCAGGGGATATTTGTTCTTGATGGTCGCTGCATTCAACTGTCTGTAATTGATGCACAACCTCATAGAACCATCCTTCTTCTGTATGAACAAAACTGGCGAGCCCCATGGAGATACGCTAGGACAAATAAATCCCCTGTCAAGCAACTTTTGAAGCTGGACCTTTAGCTCGTCTAACTCCTTAGGCGTCATACGATATGGAGCCTTTGATGTCGGCGCAGTCCTCGGAATCAACTCAATTATGAACTCAACTTGCCTTCTGGGAGGCAAACTAGGAAGCTCCTCTAGAAATACGTCCGAAAATTCTCGAACCACCAGAACATCCGAGAGATGAGGGTTACTGCTGTCATCAGTGCTGATCAGTGACAATAGAAAACCTTGACATCTATGCGACATAAGCGTCTGGGCCTGAAGTGCAGAGATAATCGAAATCCCATCATCTCTGGTGCCAATGAATTCCCACGAGGGTTGGTTCGGAGGCCGAAACATGACCACCCTCGCTTGGCAATCGACTGTGGCATGATAGGCCGCCAATGAGTCCATGCCCAGAATAATGTTAAACTCTACTATCTCGAGAACTGACAGATCCACAATGAGAGTATATGCGCCGAAATCCAACAGACATGCCTTGACTTCCAGCGTGATATTCAATACCTCACCGGATGGCAGAGATACTGATAGACATTGTGATCTAAGGGTAGACAACTTACTAATCTTTCCAATAAACAACCGTGATATGAAAGAACTAGAACTACCGGTATCAACAAGCAATTCAGCAGAAAATGCATAAACTAAAATCATATCATGGAAGACTGATCCATCGGCCCGTTGTGCCTCCTCTCTGGTGACTGCATAAACTCGTCCTGTCTCTGGAGCTGGAGGTGGCAACGCCAAAATCAGCTGCGGCTGAGATGCTGAAGGTCCGACAGTTTGCTGGGGTTGATATCCAGAAGGCCCAACCGACTGCTGAGACTGATAACCTGAAGCTCCAGCCGACTGTTGATGCTGATAAACTGCAGGCGGGTATGGCTGCTGATAGTATGACCCCGTCCCAGAATACTGAGACGCTACTTGTGAGGGGTACTCATGCCCTGACATACAATAAATCTGAACTGGAGGAGGAACTGCCTGCTGACATCCTGTCTGCTGCTGTCGGAATGACATCTAAGTCTGACGACTGCCTTGCTGTAGCCTTTGTTGTCTTGATCGACCTCCCTAGGGAGTAACTGCGATAGATTTGTGCTGAGCCTTCAAGGGACAACCTCGACTCTCATGACTTGGAAGCTGACAATAATAACAGATGGGGTGCTCTAGGGGACAATCTGGTCTGTTGTGGTCCCTAGATCCACAATGAAAATTGTTGGGACCTTGTCGTTTATCTAGAGGGGGTGAATAACTACTTTTCGATTTTCTTCTTACACGTGTTAGCAAGCGCAAGCGGAAAACATAAACAAAAACCTAAAACAATGTTAAGACAAACCGTTTACGTGGTTTGGAAATGATACTCCTACTCCACGGCTGTCAGTAAGGTGGACGATCCCGATCCATCGGTGGATGAGTCCCCAGAAGACCTCCGACTAGCTCTTGTCGCTCCTTGTGGGTGGAGAAACCTCACCACAATCTCTTGACAACTTCTGAGCACTTGTAGGCTACTAACAGGCTTTATCCAAGCATCTTTCCCCAAGAAAACTCAGCCAAAAAACGAGCCCTCTTAAATAGTGCTCGATACTGTTTTGACCGTTACCAGTCGACTGATGCTATCACCAGTCGACTGGTACTCGCGAATTTGAATGTCATAGCCTAACGATTCACATTCTGGTCGACACCAGTCGACTGATGCAAGGATCAGTCAACTGATCCAAGCATTAGTCGACTGCCACCTAAGGTTTCCCTTCCCGAGTACAATACTCTCAGCATTCGAACCCTAGGATTTCCCTTCCCGAGTACAATTCTCTTAGCACTCGAATCCTCACTAGTTAGCTGACTCTTCATCCAGCAGCCTTGACCTGTTGCTTTCAAGCCTTCTTCGATTTTGGCTCTCGTCTCTCGGATGCATGCAAGCCCACGGCTCATCTCCCATGTCATCCTTCGCGTATGCCTTGAAGTGCGCTTCCCTCGGCTCATCGTACCTACTTCCAGCAGTCTCGACCTGTTGTCGTTAAGCCTTCTTCGACTTTGGCTCTCGTCCTTCGGATGCATGCAAGTCCACGGCTCGTCTCCCCATGCCACCCTTCACGTATGCCTCAAAGTGTGCTTCCCTCGAAGTGCGCTTCCACAGTCCCTCAGATGCATGCAAGCCCACGGCTCGTCTCCCCATGCCATCCTTCACCGGACCCGAAGACGTCCAACTAAGTCTATGTATATCCTGCAAACCTACACACTTACATATACATATTAGATCAACATCAAACCCTAACTTAATCATATTGACACACACATCAAAACTCATGATTTACCCGATCAAACTTGGGTCGATTGCACCAACAATCTCCCCCTTTTTGAAGTGTGGCAATATATTTAAGTTAGGTACAACAATAACAATTGAAAATTAAAGACATAACAAATTAAGAAGCATAAACATGCATCCCCCCCTTAATCTATGCCTTCACACACAACTTTCAATTTTGCATAACCATAAGTTAAATTAAAAACTAACTCCACAAGTTAAGTTAAAACTAACTTAACCCTCTCAATTCTCCCCCTTTGACACCATCAAAAGGATTACCCCAAGCAATATTATTCCTAGTATCAATTAGGATAAGTTTTATTTTCTGAAAATTCCCAGATTCAGAAACCATACGCACCAGTCGACTGCGTCAGTTACCAGTCGACTGGTGCCTTCATACTTCAAACCCACAGAAAGATCAGTCGACTGCCCCTGGGGGCAGTCGACTGATACAGAGCAGTCTGAAATCTTTCAGCCCCTGATCCGAAATTCAGAAACTCCCCATAAATTCCATATAATTCAAAAAATTCTGAAAATTTTGCAAACATATTTCTTATGATGTATTCTAACCTAGAAAAATACATTTTCATGAAAATACCAAATATGCTTGACTTTTTGACCAAAATTCAAATTCTTTGAAAACACACCATTTTGTATCAACCTCCTATCCTAGGTTTGAAACCATGTGTTTTACAAGTCTATCCTATACTATTTAAAACATAGAAATGTTTCCAATCCTCCCCCTTTTCTCATATCAACATTAAAGAAAGAAAAAGTAATGAAAGCTCCCCCTTTATACCATAATCTTTGATAGACAGTATATTGAAATTCATCATATAACCATAAAATAATAGCAAGGTAACGACACTTCACATAGGCAATATTAAGATATGAATTAAAAGTTCAAGGGGAACCATAAGTAAGTGCTACAAAAATCTCCAAATATTACAATATAAAATATGATGTTTGAGAGAAAAAAAAACATGCCCAAGCTACACACACTCTCAACACCATCACATCCAAGTCATGTCGAGGCTATGCATCATCGCCAGGAGGAGAAGGAGGGGCCTAGTACATCAGGTCCCAGCGCTGCATCATCTCATACATGTCAGCCTGTCGCTGCTGGAAACTCTGAAAGTCCTCCTGGAGTCCGTGAACCTCTACCTCTAGTCGAGAGAACCGCTCCTCTGTAATCTTAGCAGGAGTAGCAGCAAGCGCAGCAGCAGGAGCAGCCTCCTCATCCTCATCATCATCGGAGCTGGAAGATGCATGACGACGTCGCCGGACCATCACTCCCTGTTGTCTCTTAATCCCATCCAAGGAGAGCTGTCGAGAACCTATCTGGTCGTAGTCCTTGGACAGTTGATGCAACTGACCTCTAGCAATGCTAATACCTCTAGATGCAAAGAATTCGGTCAAAATATGACCAAATGACATGTAGATCTTCCCATGGACGTCATGAAAAAAATACACAATAGATGCGAATATTTGGTGGGCGATGTCAATGTCTAGCCTCCTTTCTAAAGCATACATCATCACTAGGTGAGGTAGCCGAATTTTTGATCTCCACTTGGTGACAATGGGCAGAATGCAGTCTAGGATAATTTTATAAAGAATGTTGTTAACTGCACTCATGCGCCTAGCTATGAAAATACGTTGCAAAGGAGGTCGAGGATTGCCGAAATAATGACGGTGAATTTGATCAATGGTGACATTAGACAATGATAATGGCTCAGTGACATTGGGGAAACATGTAAATGGGTTTTCCGAAACCCGACACCCTAGAAATGATCCTAATAATGCAGGTGTAAAAAGAATGGTAACTCCCCTTACCATGGACTCATACGTCCCGTCATTGGGACTATTATATGTGAGATTTGTGTAAAATTTCTTGCAGAGGTCAAAATTTATATAATGCTGACAGTACACTAACTTTTCTAACCCAAAATGAGTGATTATCTCAATGATATGAGGAGTATTCTCCCAAAAGTATGATTGATTGAGATATGGACAGTTCATTAAAATGAAGTTAGCATTTTCAAATACCCGTTGACATGCCTCGAAACGGAACCGAGGTGTCATAGGATCAATGGGAGGCTGTTCGGACGGTCCCTCACCAACCCTTCACTTTTGCCTAGCCCTAAAATGCAAATACCATATGCATATACCACGAATGACCCAATCAAGAAGGAAAATAAGAAAAACATACACAAAATGAAGAGTTAGTTATGAATCATGGATCAAATGGGAAAAATAAAGCAAACACTTCGTTACCATCTCTCCATTCGTTGCATGATGGATGATGATCAAGGTTGACTCAAAGAAGGTGTTTTTCTTGCCCTAGATTCGGATTTATAGTGGAGGAAGGCTAGAGTCACTATTTTACAGTTGTAGGAGGCCTTAGAGGAGCTGGGGAGATCAAAGGAGGAAGGTGGCAACAAGGGGCGGCGTTGAAACCCTAGGTTAGGCCGCCGCCCCCGCGCGGGGTATTCTTCTAAAGATTCACGGCATTAGTCGACTGATGGGGGATCAGTTGACTGATGGAGTAAACAGAAAGATCAGTCGACTAATGGGGGATTGATGGGCCCAATATAGATGTCACGAATATGGGCCTCAAATTTAGAAATTTATAAAGCTGAAAACCCTTTGACTAACAAGATAGAAATGTAGTAGAGGGGCCTCAGGTCGTATTTTTCCAAGGACTAGTTGAATGAATGTTTAACTCGAGCTTGTAGATTTATTTGTCGTTTGATGTTTGGGTTTTCTAATAAAATGGGGGTTTTTGTGATAGGGAAATGAAATGACAATATGAAATAAAACTTGGAACAAAATATACTTAACTAAGCAAGGTAATGAACTAAGGAAGTGCAAGAACTAAACTTAACCTAATTGACAATGGAACAAGTAAATACAAACTATAGAATTGAACTTAAAGAGCTATTTGCAGGTAATAAATTGCAGAAAACTAATTGCATGAAAGAAATTACAGATTAAAGAAACTAGAACAAATCTTGGCTTAAGCACATGGCTTAAAATGTAATGGAAACAATTATAACAACTTGAAGAAAACAAATACTTGAAACAAAATTACCCTAAATTAAGACATCAAATCAATTTATATCCAAGACTTCCCTTCGCCGTCACACGAAGGTTAAGCTATGAACCCCCTAGCTTAAAAACCACTAAAGGAAAGCTCCCCTGCTCAGCTGCTCTGTTCTGCCCCTTCTTGATCGGTCAACCCGACCGATCAGGCCTTCCTCTGATCGGTCTCCAGACCGATCAGAGTCCTCCCTGTCCGATCAACCCGATCGGTCAGTAGCTGAAAGCGATTCCCGAACTCTCCCTTCTCGATTGGCTGAATTGCGATCGACCTCGAAAACTCCCAGAACACCTTCGAGAACCCCTCTACGTTGCTTCGACAGCCTCAGACGACGAAAACTAGCAATCATAAAGGATCGATCGGATCTCAGTAGCTTCGGCGGAACCCCCACCTTAACTCCTTCAGCTGCAAAGATTGGTTAGCAAACGAACCTTGAAAACTTACCTTGATGATCCGAACCCTTGAAGACAACGAATTTGATGTGGTCGTCACGCGATCTACGAAGAAAACGAGAAGCAATACGATGAAGAAACTCTGAAGAAAATGTGATCTGAACTCTACTCTGCAGTTAGCGAACTCGCGACGCGACGACGAAGAACTGGCGAGGGAATTCCCTTTTAATTAAAACCATTTGAAATTGAATAGCTGAGATTGTCACGATCTCATCCAACGGTTGGATCTCTTCAGATCTAAATCAAACTCCCCAGATCTTGATCAATGGTCCTGATCTACCTTTCCTTAGCTCGGATCAACCAGATCTGTGGCGGATGGCTCAGATCATCCCTTCTCTTGCTTGGATGGTTTAGAACATCTTGAGCTTAATCCAACGGTCAGATGAGCTCCGATTGGGTTCAAACTTTCAGATCTTGATCTAGGGTCATGATTAGCCCTATCCTGAACTTGGATTGATCAGAAACTCACAAATGGCCCAGATCTAGCTGTTCTCTTGAATGGACGACCCATATTAATCCGATGCTTGATTACCTTGATCCGGATCCAATTCTGACTCAAGTTTGACCCAATTTGATTTAGGTCCATGATCATTTGAAGCCTACAAAATTAGATTCACAATTTAGTGCTAAAATATCTCAATTATACAAAGATTTGAATTAAAAGCCCAAAATAGAGGAAATACATGAAACCTAATATAAATACAAACTTAAGCATATAAAATGTGGATCAAATATGGATTTTAGAGCCTAAAAGAAACAACAAAATGGTAATTATCAGGGATCAGTCGACTGATGCATAGAATATCCTAGTTCCTGTATTGAACTGTACCAGTCGACTGCCCTCTGCATCAGTCGACTAGTACCCTATATTTTCAACATTTCTGACCCAATTTCAGAAATGCACTAGAAATTTTACAAATCTCCAAAAATTCTCTAATTTTGTGGAGAGGTTTGTGGTACCCATGTCTACTTGGGAAAAATAACTCACACATGTATCTACTACTAATCCCAAGATTGATACAAAACTCAAAACTATCTAAATGGTTTAATTGAACCTTGACCTAAAGTCCTAGTTTTGATCTCTTCTTGATGTATCTTCTCATACCCAACCACAATATATCCCTAGCATTGATTTATATGATATCTATACATGAAAAACCAACTTCCATGCAATATGATCCCAATGTCATTTTTATGCATGATACTCAACCCCAATGTGTCAAATCTCTAGGATTGAGCCTCAAATTCGTCTTCACATCCTTTGGCACACTCCATCATCCATCTAGACTTTCAGAAGAACTCCTCTCGAGACCCATGACCATGGGTTCCAACTTGGCTCCTAGAGCTCCTCCTTGAGCTCTTAGCCTTAGTCACCTCCCTAGGTGACTCATCTATAATTGCAAGACCACACCGGTGTACCTCCGGTGACTTTTGGCCTTCAACTTAAATTTGAACACCTTGTCCTTGGTTAAGTTTTTCTTCTTCCCTTTAAATTGCTTTCCCTTGCCATTTTTGGCCTTCCTTTTGCTATAATCATATGACATCCTTGCATATGACTTTTCCATAACATTTGATCTCATAGATCGGTATCCTAGACTCGATCTATCATTGTCGGGGTTTTGACCACTCACCATCATGCCTAAACCCTTAGATCCAATAATGAATTTATCTAGGGGTTTCTCTAATTTATCAAGCTTTGCACTCAAGGCTTGATTTTTCCTCTCTAGGTTCTTAATCTTAGCATCACCATGTCCATCTTGGGCATTCCTAGATCTACCCATTTGCCTAGGCATGTGTCTCCCCTTCTTTGGATTAATGTCTTGGTCCTTAGGTCTAAAAATTCTAGGTTTATCATGATACATAAATTCCCTAGGGTTTTGACATACAACATTAGCTCTATTTTTATCACAATATTTAAAACCAAAATTATGCATAGATAAATAATTCTCATCATTTCTAACATGCATAGAGGAGTTCAAAAAACGCTTAGAGTTAGGGATTACCTCCCTTACCCTTGTAGCTCCTCCTTGATGTGAGTCTTTCTTCTTTTCCTTCTTTTTCCACTTCTTCAAATGCTCCAATTTCTTGAATTCTCCTTCCCTTGAACATTTGGTGTGGTAGTGTCCTAGCTCACCACACGTGAAGCACCTAATGTGCTTCTTCTCCTTCTTTTCCCTACTCCCCATGTTAGATTTTAAATAAATTGACTTAGGTTTAGGGATTACCTCCTTTTTACCTAATGGACACTTGTCCTTGTAGTGTCCCTTCTTGTTGCACCCAAAGTAAATAATGTGGTCTTTTGACTTTGCTCTGGTGGAGGTAGATGCTTCTTCTTGCTCCGGTATTAAGGATGGTCTCTCCTCCCCCTCAATCCTTGAGGTGGAGACCTCTTCTTCCCCCTTTGATGAAGTGAATGAATCTTCAATTTCTTGTGCCACTTCACTCGAGGAGATGGATGAATATTTTCCCTCTTTTTCCTCCTTTTCGGATGTTGAGCTTCTTTCTTCATCTGATTGGTCCTTTTCCTCTTCTTGGACCATTGAGCTCATTTCCTTGGGCTCTTCCGCTACTTGAGCTTGTGTAGGGTTTTCATGAAGCGCTAGCATCTTGCTCCATAATTCGTATGCATTTTTATACTCACCTACACTACTAATTATATCGTTAGGCAAAATATTAAGTAATATTGAAATTACCCTTTCGTTTGCCTTTGATTAGGTTTGTTGCTCCTTGGTTCAATATCTTGGTCGAAGTTTTTTCCCGTGCTTATCTTTTGGAACTTCAAATGGCTCTTCTAGCGCGATCATGAAATTCCAATCCATGCCGAACCATGTCTTTATCTGCATCCTCCAATACTCAAAATTCTAGTGATCGTAGAGAGGTGGAACATTGAAATCGTCCCCTAATCTTTCTTCAATCGCCATTTCCTCTAGCTTTTTGCTCTCTCGGAGGTTAGTCCGTAGACGAGCGAACCTCACTCTGATACCACTTGTTGGGACCTTATCGTTTAGCTAGAGGGGGTGAATAGCTACTTTTCGATTTTCTTCCTACACGTGTTAGCAAGCACAAGCGGAAAACATAAACAAAAACCTAAAACAATGTTAACACAAACTGTTTACGTGGTTCGGACATGATACTCCTACTCCACGGTTGTCCGTAAGGTGAACGATCCCGATCTGTCGGTGGATGAGTCCCTGAAAGACCTCCGACTAGCTCTTGTCGCTCCTTGTGGGTGGAAAAACCTCGCCACAATCCCTTGACAACTTTTGAGCACTTGTATGCTACTAACAGGCTTTACCCAAGCTTGTTTCGCCAAGAAAACTCAGCCAAAAAACGAGCTCTCTTAAATAGTGCTCGATACTGTTCTGATCGTTACCAGTCGACTGATCCTCGCAAATTTGAATGTCACAGCCTGACGATTCATATTCTGGTCGACACCAGTTGACTGATGCAAGGATCAGTCGACTGATCTTTCTGTGCTCTTCATCAGTCGACTGATGACTGCCACCTAAGGTTCCCCTTCCCGAGTACAATACTCTCAGCACTCGAACCCTAGGATTTCCCTTCCCGAGTATAATTCTCTCAGCACTCAAATCCTCACGACTTAGCTGACTCTTCATCCAGCAGTCTCGACCTGTTGCCTTCAAGCCTTCTTCGACTTTGGCTCTCGCCCCTCGGATGCATGCAAGCCCACGGCTCATCTCCCATGTCATCCTTCGTGTATGCCTCGAAGTGCGCTTCCCTCGGCTCATCGTTCCTTCTTCCAACAGCCTCGACTTGTTGCCTTCAAGCCTTCTTCGACTTTGGCTCTCGTCCCTCAGATGCATACAAGCCCACGACTTGTCTCCCCATGCCACCCTTCGCGTATGTCTCGAAGTGTGCTTCCCTCGACTCATCGTCCCTGCTTTGTCCACGGTCCCTCAGATGCATGCAAGCTCATGGCTCGTCTCCCCATATCATCCTTCACCAGACCTAAAGACGTCCAACTAAGTTTATGTGTATCCTGCAAACCTGCACACTTACATACACATATTAGATCAACATCAAACCTTAGCTTAATCATATTGACACACACATCAAAAATCATGATCTACCCGATCAAACTTGGGTCGATTGCACCAACAAAAATAATGCACCCCACCAATAGCAGACTTCCGGGTCTGCTGAGAACCATGCGACGATCCTGCGGAAAACCGTCCCGACTTCTGAGGTCGAGACTGAGGCTCAGAAGTCTCTTGCGTACTCTGACTCCTGCTACTGCGCTTCTGACCAACAGTCTGTTGTTTCTGTGTCCCTGTTGAATCCTGAGTTGTCTGCTTTCCTTTCTTCTTATCACCATGCAACTGATGCTGGATTATCTCTATATGTAGAGCCCGGTCCAAAGCCTCTCGATAAGAAGTAGGAGCCCATCCAGACATACGTAACTGGATATATCCAGCTAGGCCCTGCATGAACTGTGTCGTCCGCTCATCCTCTGTAGCCACCAACTGAGGACAAAACTCCGTCAGGCGATTGAATTCTGCCTCAAACTCCAAAAGTGAGTGATCTCCCTAATGAAGAGCAAGAAACTCCTGCCGTCGAACCGTACGAAATGCAACAGGATAATATTTGCCCTTAAAAGTTTCGCGAAAAGAAGCCCAAGTAATTGGTCGTCCACCAATAATAGTCTTCTGCATGTTCCACCAAGTGACGACCTGATCTCGAAGGTGATAAGTCGCCAACTCCACCTTCTCTATGTTTGTGAGGTTCATATAGCTGAAGGTGCCCTCCAATGTCTCCAACTAGGCACGAGCAGCATACGAATCTGGTTCTCCATGGAACAGTGTGAAACGACCCTTCACAGACGCTGCCAATAATGGAATCCGAGCTCTGTCTAGAATCTAACCCGCTTGGGCAGGAGGTACCATTGATGGCATTCCAGGGACTACCACTGGTGGCACTGATGGACCTGCCTCAGATGGTATTACCGAAACTGTTATCGAATAAGGAGGAGATACTCTCAGTGGTGGAGGTCTCAGCTCACCCAAAGGGTCCTGGTGAGCTGATCCCCGACCAGTCAGCTCCACCCTGGTGGGCCTCTCAACCTCCTGACCCGTGTCTCTCTCGGCCTCCTCAGGCCTCCTCCGTGATCGTTATCCATGACCACGTGCACGGGGTGGAGACAACTCAATACGACGAGGCATACCTGTTAACAACACCAACACGTATTTCTTAGATATAATTTATAAATTTAAAACCAACTTACTTCTTGTTTGTCAGGAGAGATCTCGTCGCTGCCAAGTCCCAAAACATAACCATGTCAAGCAAATGACTCCGCAAAAATATACAAAAATCTGTAAAAATACAATAGACCTTATAAAACAACTCCGTAAACCCACAGGCACCAAAACATCGTAAAACCTCGCTCTGATACCAAAAATTATCACGCCCCAGAGGCACATGTTTACTCAAAAATCGGGCAGCATCTCCCCTATACGGCGGACAAGTTGGGATAAATAATACATCACTCACACATAAAAGATGGTTCAGCCATCATAACTGAAAATAAAAAGGCGCAACCACGCAGTTTATATCAATATGAATAATAAAGATAAAATAACTAAAACATCGCAAAATATTTAACGTCTTTAAGCAGAAATAAAGCTAAAAGAAAGTCTAAATACATAAGAAACTCCAACATGAGTCCAAAATGAGCATAACAGCTCAATAAGAGATAATAAGGAAATCTTCCAAGATGATACCAGATGAAAAAATAAATACTAGACTAGGAGATAATAACGGAAAAAAAATAGAAACTAAACCAAATCTTCAAACCGACTCAATACTGTGGGACTGGCAACTGGATCCTCTCCTGGCTTCAAGTAGTGCATCTACCTGCTACCTGAAACAAAAATAGGAGGCAGGGGTGGTGAGTCCGGGCGGACTCTGTGGGTATATGAGTAGACAAATGCATGACATCAAAAGGATATATCAAACAACGGATACAACAGTGTACAGTCTCTAGAAAATAGAAGAACCTCTAAGCATGTATAAAACAACGTAAAAGCATACGAAATATCATAGTATTAAATATACATGCATGTCAACCAAATGCAGCAACCATAGCTCATATAAATACAACAAACACAAGAAAATGCATAAATGCAATAGATGCATATGATGCAATGACATGTGTCACCTCTGACGCCAGTAAAGCCGCCAACACATCACATTTGTGTGGCCGAGTGGGTAGAGTTGTGACAACTGTACGCACTCCAACTAATACCACTGATATATGTGGTTGAGTGGACAGGATGTTGAGGAGTCAACTACTCCAAAATCCCGAGATAAAGGGGGAGCCACCAACAGCTCTGATATCCCTCGGAAACAACGGTGAGGGTGTCAACTGCTTACCTATAACTCCAACATCCATTGTACATGAGTGGTCGAGTGTGGCGTAATAGGACGGTTGCTCCCACTCTAGCAACTACCACAACAAGTGGTTGAGTGGCAAAGAAACTAGATGACTAACGACGGCTTAACCATATGGAAGCTCAACAGTCATCAGTATACAATGGGGCAGGTATGGTGCATGATACCAATAAGCACAAACAACCGAATATATAACAACGATATAATAACAAAAGCAACGAACCAGAAACCAATTTGAAACCAACGAATATGCAACTAAACTACTAGGTAGGGTGTCTCTAATGCCAACCATCCTAGTGGTGTTTAATGAACAACTAAGTACTCTCGTACGAGCGATACTTTACAGAATAGAAAATCAACGAGAGACTGTACAGATATAAAATCCAAATTAACTTGAAGATCAAACGAAGAAAGTATCAACGGATGATATAAAATAATCAACGGCAAAGAACAAGGTCAAGCAGACGTATTCAGACATAACAAGTCATGCATTTAAGGTAAAAGAACTACAAGAATATAAAGGAGAAGTACCCGCCTTTTATTATAGAAGATCGTAAACGAGGACCTTCCATAATCAACCGAACGAGTCCAAAGTCAAGGTCCTGTGTCAAGGACTAGAGTTAAGCTATTTATACAATTAATTCAATAATTAACTAAATAATATACTAAACCTAATTAGGATAAATTCTATTTACAATCTTTACTTAATCAACTATATCACTCTGTTACAACTGATTAACCCACCCAAAATTTCTGAGTAATCTCACCCAAACAACGATTAACAACTGTGATCTGAACAAGTTAGACATGTTCTCAGACTTAGCAAGACAATTGTTCACCAACATAGCATAAAACATCATTATTACGCTAATCCATTTACTTCTTGATCAACCCCTTACCAACGTAGAAAAAGATTTACAAGCATTATAATCTGATCATTCCCATAGAAACAACTCCAAACCGAGTTGGGTACATGACATTCTTTAATTAGATCCAAAACCAAACATTAACAAAATGTTAATTTTAGCCACCTGAGTGTTAACAATCCAAGAACTAAATAAAAAATTGATTCAATCTAAAACACCAAAACCATTTTTTAATGACCAAACCTCACGTCAACACCCAAACTCCAACGACAAGATAATAACAAACCTACAGTAAGGTATCAATTTTCCCAACCAAAGCTTCTGCTCTAAATTGAAATACAAAGAAGCATGGGAAACAATCGTTACCTTAGGGTTTCTCCTCTCCGGTGGCAATTGGAGTAGAGGTAAGCAAATGACAAAGGCTGACAAGTAGTACGGCGCGACACCGTCAGAAAACAGCGTCTCACTATGGGTTAAATGCTCTCCTCTCATGGCCGACGGAGTCAACCATGGCTTGGCCTTGGGTGATGAGAAATCGGCACCAATTGATGATGGTGAAGAAGTTACGGCGTCGAGTGGTGATCGGCACAGAGGCAGGCAAAGGCGGCGTGAGGCGCGGCGTCGGCTAGGGTTCCACGCGAGGGCAACGATGCGATTAAGTGGGCGTCGGATCACGCGAAGGAGAAGAGGAAGGAGAAGGAGAAGAAGAGAGGGCGGTGTGCAAAGATGGAACCACTCGGCGTCGAGGAAAAAGGAAACGGTGGAAGAGAGGAGAGAAACTTAGGGGTTTTTGTCTTTTTGCAAAAAGACCCTTCAAGTTTGTTTAATTCCAACAACACCCTTATGTTTTGAATTTTTCCATTTAACCCCTTAAATTTTGGTATTTAACAGTAGAAGCTTAGATTAAGCTTGCCGTGGGGGGTTCCTATTGGATTGGACTTCTTGATCTTATTTGCCATTTATTACTTGGTTTGTGGTAATTAGGTAAATTTGGTAATGAATCCAATCTTGATAACTAAGGCTAATCATTTAATTAAGTGTAATTAAATGATTATAATAATTAAGATTACTTCTAATACGGATTAGAAGTTGATTAGTTAGTTACTTTTATGTAAGTAACTAAGTAATTATGCTCGATGATACAGGATTTTGATTTGTTGCTGATTATTTGGATGAGGATTTTCTTCGCGTATGAGCACCTACATAGGAGGCAGGTATTTTTGATTTATTTGTTTAGATATTGTCACAGTGTTTATGCATAGTTGTTATGGATAATAGTAAGGTTCTACTTATTTCCTACTTTTGTATATCTACGCTTGATACCAACTGCATAATTAGATGATTAATTTTATTTCTATACTGCTTCGAGGCTAAACCTCCTTACTCTTTATTGTTTGTGTTTTAGATTAGTGATAATAGGACACCTTATACTCAGTACTAGGGCTAGGATATAGTGCATGGTTATTCTTGGACCCCTACATATCATGTTGATGACTGGAGGATTAGTTAGAGGGTATTGCATGGGATAGTATCATGCATCATCTCTGTATTGTGCATGCGCGAGCGACCCTTGACTCCCTGGTGGATGAGCATGGGTCGTTAATCATGTCAGAGGTGTAGGGGCATACATAGGCGGTCCTTGACTCCCCAATGGTTGAGACAAGTCGTCAAACATGCCTTAGTTTCTGTATAGCCCTAGGTGCTTAGTCATTCATACTTTCTGCATAGCCCTAGGTGCTTGGCTTTTCGTGTTTTGTGCATAGTCCCAAGTGCGTTGATTTTTCATATTTTGTGCATAGCTCCAAGTGCGTTGATTTTTCATGCATCCCCACAAGTGCTTTAGGGTATACAGCCACAGGTACTAAGCTGCCCTGTCCTCCGACTATCCAGTGTAGCGGTAGCCAGAATGCGTATAAAGAGTGACACATGTCATTGCATTCATGTGCATATGTTGTATTGTTGCACTTTGCTTGTGCTTATTGTTGATGCAGTCTGGCCCTGATTGTTGTTTTGGTGTTGACAACGATTTTAGTTTAGGTTGATGATTATGATTATTATGATTAAGTCCTGATCGAGGATTAGGCATGATATGGAGAATCCTAGTCTGGAGGGCTAGGTGTTGGAAAAATCCTAACCTGGAGGGTTAGGTGTGAAAAATCCTAGCTTGAAGGGCTAGGTGTTGGAAAAGTCCTAATTCGGAAGGGTTGGATGAAAAGTCCTAGCTTGGAGGGCTAGGTGAAAAGTCCTAACTTGGAGGGTTAGGTGCAAATTCCCATCCTGGAGAATTAGGTGAAAAGTCCTGGCTTGGAGGGTCAGGTGCCTAGCTTGGAGGGCTAGGTTGGATGAAGTTCTAACTTGGAAGGGTTAGGTGAAAAGTCCTAGCTTGGAGGGCTAGGTGAAAAGTCCTAACTTGGAGGGCTAGGTGAAAAGTCCTAACTTGGAGGGTTATGTGCAAATTCCCAACTCGGAGAGTTAGATGGAAAAATCCTTAGCTTGGAGGGCTAGGGTGGATGGAAACTTAGCTTGGAGGGCTAAGTTTGAGTCCCTGGATCGGTCTGGTGACCGATCAGGGAATCTGGCACGCTGCTCCATCGTGGATCGGTCAGGTGACCAATCCAGCAATGACTGATCGGTCTGGTGACCGATCAGGGAGCACACAGTGAGGTTGGGAACCTACTGTACTGCTCCTGATCGATCCGGTGACCGATCAGGGAGTGCGTGTTTCACCCACTGCTTGGCTCCTGATCGGTCTGGTGACTGATTAGGGAGCAAACAGTGAGGTTGAGTTCCCCTGCTGATCTGCACCTGATCGGTCGGGTGACCGATCAGGATCACTGTGCAGATCGTTCTGGAGAACGATCCAGCTTCGCGGGTTTCTCACTAAGATCGATCAGGACGGTGCCTGATCGGTCTGGTGATGATCTGATCGGACTGGAGACCGATCAGGAGAACCCCTGATCAGTCAGTTGACCGATCAGAAGGCTTAGACTGGGAAACTCAGAAATCACCCGATGTAAGGGGTGGGTCGGTCTGGTGATCGATCCAGGAGAGTCCCAAAGAAATCGCGGTTTCTAATCGAGCGTTGGGGATTGATCAGGACGGAGCCTGATCGGTCTGGAGCCAGCCTGATCGGTATGGTGACCGATCAGGAGTCGCTCTGATCGGTCGGGTGACCGATCACTTTAATTCAAATTGCACTGTCAGACGCTCTGATCGCGTCTGACCATATCCGATTCGCTGCTGTTTGCCTCTGATATTTGATTTACTGTGTGATATACTGCTCTAACAGTCTTATTAAACTGCAGGTGACAGGGGAGGATTCAAACACTCAAGAAGAAGTCAATGTAGGCTTTCCTTGGAGCAGGTTTGTCCGTTTCTCATCTCAGGTTGCAACGGCTGGAGCTGCAGGACTGAAGCCGCTGACTGAAGCTTGGTTGAGGGAGCTCAGGAAGTTCAGTAAGGGTTCAGTGGTAGCTGGCGTTGGCAGTGAGGCAGCTGGAGGCTGCTGGAGATGAGTCACTTGATGCTTAGTGGAGAAACAAAAGGGACGGAAGATAGCTTTAGTGAAGCAGAGTTCTACAGCTTGTGTTTTAAGTTCTTGCCGCACTTGTGTTCTCCACATCAAGCTTGCACATTCTGAAGTTTCATCCTCTTAAGCAAGCTGCTGAAAACTTGAAGCAACCTTCCCTTACTTGAGCGCTTGAAGGAGAGAACAAGGAGCTGGGAGTCCGACAGCGGGAAGACACGAGGAAGGGTTTCCTGCGTGAGATCGCCGCTGGGTGGAGCTCAGGAAAGCTTGCTGTGTTTTTGTCCTTGCTAAGTGTTTGAGTAAGATATTTCTTGTTGTTTCTTTGTGCTTAAACTTAAATCCGTGATTGAAACGCTGTGGAGAGGTTTCTCCACCGAGAAGGAGGTTGTTTCTTATCTGGTGATAACCGGGGCTTGATCTGCCGACGATCAAGGGATCACCTACCTTAAGGGCACGCCAAGGAGTAGGGGCAAGTTATCCCCGAACCTTGTAAATTCTCCTTGTTAGCGATCTTGCTAATCTTGCTAGTTAGTTTTCTGTTTTAGTTTCTGCACATTCTGTTTTCATACTTCCGCTGTGCTACTAACAACTCCAAGTGCAGAAACTCGCTAAGTTCTTGAAGCAAAAGTGATTGGCTATATTCGCCCCCCCCCCTCTCTAGCCATCCCATTTCTAACAAGTGGTATCAGAGCTTGGGGCTCTGTGCACGGCTTAACATCCGAGAGTTTTCAACAAGATGGCGTTGAGAGAAGGCTTCTCCACCACCCAACCTCCATTCTTTGATGGCGCCGACTTTCAATATTGGAGATCAAAGATGGAATACTATTTGAAGATGGATATCCATACTTGGTTCGCAGTGAAGGAGGGATTCACCCCTCCTAAGGATGACGAAGGCAAAGAGCTTGAGTCGTGGAGGTGAACTGCTGAACAAACTCGGAAGAGTGAAGCCGACGCGAAGGCGGTTGTCACTCTACAATGTGGCATGAACAAAGACCAACTCATCAAGGTTGGTCCTTTCACAAGTGCAAAGGACTTGTGGAACAAACTCATTGAGCTCCATGAAGGCACCCGAGACTCTAGAATTGCAAAGAGGGACTTGTTCCTCAATCAACTTCAAAATCTCTCCATGAAGGAGAATGAGTCGGTAAGTGAGCTTCATAGCCGGTTCAAGGAAGTCCTCAATGAACTTCATTCAATTGATGAAAAGGTTGAGAATCGCGACCTTGTGAGGTATGTCTTGAAAGCATTTCCAAGGAATGCTTTGTGGTCATCCATGGTGGATGCCTACAAAGTATCCAAGGATCTATCCATTGTTAAGCTAGATGACTTATTTTGTGAGATGGAATTGCATGAAATGGCTAACAAAGGCCCCAAGGAGAAAGGGACTGTCTTAGTTGCAGGGGACCGAACCACCAAGAAGAAGAAGGATAAGAAGAAGGAGAAGGAGGTCTCCTCATCTTCATCCTCTTCCGAATCCGAGTCCGATTCCGAGGAAGATGGCAGCAGCTCTTCTTCCTCCGAGATGGCGAACTTTGTGCGAAGAATGATGCGAAGGGATCGACGCTTCAAGAGTAGAGGTAACTCTAGCGAATCTAAACTTGATAAGACTAATGCCTCTTGCTTTGAGTATGGTAGGAAAGGGCATTTCAAGAATGAATGTCCAAAGCTCAAGAAGAAGGAGGAGAGGTCCAAAAAGAAAGAAGAAAAATCCAAGAAGAAGAAGAAGGCATTGAAGGCCACTTGGGATGAGTCATCCTCAAGCTTATCCGATGAAGAGAAGGAGGAGAAGAGCACAAGGAACGTGGCACTCATGGCTCTTGGAGAGGAAAGCAGTGATGAATCTTCAAGTTCCTCAAACGCGACTTCATCATCTTCGGATGATGAAGAGGTAACTTCTCCCGAGCTTGAAAAGTGTTATAGAGCAATTGCATGCTTAACTAATATGTTGAAAAAGTCAAAGAATAAGGTTAAGGCATTGCAATTAGAAATTGATCAATTAAAAGCTTCTAGGGATGATAACATTGATGATTTGCATGTTGAATTGCTAGAAGATGAAATTAAATCTTTGAAACATGAGATTGTAAATTTGAAATCCTCTAAGGTTGAAGAAGTAAATGATTTGCATGATAACTTGCTAGTAGAGGAAAACCAATCATTGAAGAGTGAAGTTGAGAAGCTCAAGAATATTCTTGGGAAATTCTCAACTAGCTCTAAGATCCTAGACATGATCCTAAATGCCCAAAGGGCAGTTTACAATAGGGCCGGTATTGGTTACCGACCCAAAGAACCCTCATTTGTGTCTTTGATGTCTAGGACTGATATGAGACAATCTAGGACACCCAAGACTCAAAAGAAAGTTGTCAAGGCATGGGTGCCTAAGACATGTTTAGTTGATGCTTTAGGTCCCAAGGTTTGGGTACCTTAAACTTCTATTTTTCGAATTGTGTAGGTTAGGATTGAGGGGAGCATCTATCAACTTGGTTCGTTGATAGTGGAAGCTCCAAACACATAACCGGGGATAGATCATTGTTTACCATACTTCACAAGAAAAGTAGAGATAATGTATCATTTGGTAACAATGGTAGTCTTAAGGTCATAGGAATAGGAGACATTCAAATATCCGAATGTCTTAGAATTTCAAATGTCCTTCTAGTCAAGGGGATGAAATTTAATCTCCTAAGTGTTAGTCAATTGTGTGACACGGGTTACACAATTGACTTCCAACCAAGTCAATGTCTAGTTAGACACAATGACACCTTGGACACAGTACTAGTAGGAACAAGAGTAGACAATATTTATCAAATTTCATTTAAAAGTGCTACTAATGTTTCTGCTAAGTGTTTCATGTCAAAAGAAGAAGAGACCACCCTTTGGCACCGGAGGCTAGCACATGTGAACATGAAGAACATCCGGAAGTTGGCCAACAAGGGGTTAGTCCGTGGCTTACTGAGCATCAAGTATGAAAAAGACAAACTTTGTGATGCATGTCAAATGGGTAAGCAAACAAAATCTGCACATAAAGGTAAAAGCGCTGTAAGTACTTCCAATGCATTAGATTTACTTCATATGGATCTATTTGATTGTAGTACCATCATATCATTGAATGGAAGTAGATATTGCTTTGTTATCATTGATGATTTTACTAGATATACATGGACTTACTTTTTAAAATATAAGGACCAAACCTTAGATATTTTCATTTCTTTTTGTAAAAGAGTTGAAAATGAAAAATCATCAACCATTAAGACAATTAGAAGTGATCATGGAGGTGAATTTCAAGACCAAAGGTTTTTAGAATTCTGTCAAGATAGAGGTTATAAGCATGAGTTCTCTACTCCTAGAACACCACAACAAAATGGTGTTGTAGAGAGGAAGAACTGTGTACTTCAAGAGGCTGCACGAAGCATGCTTAATGAGTACTCACTCCCGAGTTACTTGTGGGCCGAAGCTGTAAATACAGCTTGCTACGTGCAAAATCTGGTCCTCATTCATAGGTTTCTAGGAAAGACTCCCCATGAGCTTTGGTTTGAAAAACCACCTACGGTTAAACACCTTAGGGTGTTTGGTTGTAAGGTGTTCATCCTAAACACTAAGAATCATCTTGGAAAGTTCACGGCAAAGGCTGATGAAGGGATACTAGTCGGGTATTCTCTCGTTAGCAAAGCCTATCGAGTCTACAATAAGAAGTCTAGATTAGTTGAAGAGTCTTCTGATGTGGTTTTTGAAGAAGTTCCAAAATCAAGTAACCAATCAAAAAATGTAGAAGGAGTCCAACTTGAACTTAGGAGACTAAGTTTGAATGAAACTCCAAGTGTTGTTGATGGTGATGAATCCGATGACGGTGAGCCTAGACAATCCATAGATCAGCCGGATCCTGAGGCTGAACTTGTGTCTGGTGAACCCATTCAAGAAGCACCACCAACTCCTAGGCAAACTAGATTAGCCTCTAGTCATCCCCAAGACCAAATTGTTGGAGACATCCATCATGGGGTTAGAACTAGATCATTCTTCCGGAATGAGGCTAATGAAGTTGTCCTAATTTCCGAAAGTGAACCTAGGAAAATTGATGAAGCATTAAATGATCCCGATTGGATCATTGCAATGCAAGATGAGCTAGGTCAATTTGAGAGAAGTCAAGTTTGGGACTTAGTCCCTCGACCCAAGAAGACCACCATTATTGGAACCAAATGGGTCTTCAAGAACAAATTGAACCATAAGGGAGAAATCATTAGAAACAAGGCACGCTTGGTAGCCAAGGGCTATAGTCAAGTTGAAGGCCTTGATTATGATGAAACTTATGCTCCCGTGGCACGATTAGAGTCCATCCGATTGATGCTTGCATTTGCAGCTCATCGTGGCTTCAAGTTATATCAAATGGATGTCAAATCGGCCTTTCTAAATGGATTGATTAGAGAAGAAGTCTATGTTGAACAACCTCCGGGGTTTGAGAGTACCGAATTCCCAAACCACGTGTTCAAGCTCAAAAAGGTACTTTATGGCCTTTAACAAGCACCCCGGGCTTGGTATGAGCGGTTGTCGACATTCTTGATTGAGAAGGGCTTCGTTAGAGGCCAAATAGACTCTACACTATTTCTACGAAGGGATAGTGACAATATATTTGTAGCCCAAGTATATGTCGATGACATAATTTGTGGCTCAAATAATAAGTGCTATTTAAATGAGTTCATTGGACACATGGAGAGTGAGTTTGAAATGAGTCTAGTGGGAGAGTTGATTTTCTTCCTTGGACTTGAAATCAAGCAAACTCGCGATGGTATCCATGTGCACCAATCAAAGTATACACAAGAAATGCTTCGAAAATTCAATATGAGTGATTCAAAAGAGGTAACCACTCCCATGGCCACAAACACAAGATTAGACAATGATGAGAGTGGTAAACCCGTTGACTTGACTCAATATCGAAGTATGATAGGCAGTTTGCTATACCTTACAGCGAGTCGACCTGATATACTATTTGTTGTGGGTATGTGCGCTAGGTATCAAGTGTGTGCCAAGGAATCTCACTTAATCGCTGTTAAGCGAATTTGAGATATCTCAAGGGCACAATTAGAGTCGGACTATGGTACCCCCTTGTACCGAATCGTTTGATTTAATTGGCTATACGGATTCCGACTACGTTAGATGTAAGTTGGACCGGAAAAGCACAAGTGGGGGTTGCCAATTCTTAGGGTCATCTTTAGTTAGTTGGTCGAGTCGGAAGCAACATTGTGTTGCTCTCTCCACGACCGAGGTAGAATATATCGCCATGGGAGAGAATGTATCACAATTATTGTGGATGATTCACACTCTAGAGGACAATGGATTGAGTTACAAGAGTGTGCAAGTGTTATGTGATAACATTAGCACAATTAACTTAACCAAGAATCCAGTCCATTATTCTAGGACCAAACACATTGAAGTAAGACACCACTTCATTAGGGATCATGTAGCTAGGGGAGATATTGTACTCTCACATGTAGAGTCCAAATCAAATCTAGCCGACAATTTCACTAGACCACTCCCCGAAAATGAATTTAGTTTTCTAAGACGGGAGTTGGGAATGTGTCGCGCTTCATAGTTTTTCTATTTGCATTCAAACCCTCTATGATTATTTCAAATTGTTGGGGAACAATTGGGTAACTTTGGGGATATCTCACACAAACTATAAGGTTTAACAAAACATTTTTGCTTGCTAGAAATGGGGTGAGATGTTAGGATCAACTCAATTTCTCAAAATGTCGATGCATCCCTTGAGAAATTAAGTTGACGAGATAACAATCACGGTGGTGACCAAGTATGGGGAAAACCAATGCATAACATATGTGTATTTGGCTCCATGATTATACTTGGACATTCCAATCAAGGAAACTTGATTGGAAACCCGAATTTGTTACAAATTAATTGAAATTGCTTGAATGATTGTTGATTGAGTTTGATTCCATTTTGATGGGTCAAAGTGATTGTTGAACCTATAAGGACTTTTGATTCTTGTTCAGGGATCAATTCTAGTCATGAGATCATGTCCAAGTTCGATAAACTTCACCAGATCTCGTTGGAAAGTTTCAGAAATTCTGAAACTGAACATTTCAGTTCGTATCAGGGAGTATCAGGAACCCTAATCGGTCACCGGACCGATCAGGCATAGGGCTGATCGGTCCCCGGACCGATCTGGCTCCTTCCTGTGGTGATCGGTCCACAGACCGATTAGCGAGGCAAGTGGTGACCTTCTGAAATTTTGACCAAGTGTTCTGAGCTAGCTTGGATTGGTCCCCGGACCGATCTGGCACCCTATGGTGATCGGTCCACAGACCGATCAGGGAGCTCAGAGGTTTCTCTCCGAGCCTACTGTTTGTGTCCTGATCGGACAGCCGACCGATCAGGAGCTCTCCTGATCGGTCACCCGACCGATCAGGACCAGGTCAGTCCGATCAGGCTATAGCCTGATTGATCTGGACGCGATCAGATCGAACGGTGATCCATTCAGACGCATTAAATTCTGGTTGGTGGACCGATCCACCGACCGATTAACTTCGTGAAACACTTCCATCTCCCGAACCCTAGCGCCGAACACCCTTCTTCCGCGACCCTGTGTGAGCGAGAGTGTTCCGGCGTCTCCCTCTTTCTCATGCGTGTGAGCTCTTGCGAAGAGCATCTCTCTGTTCCCTGCGAGTTCCCTACCTGCCTCGAATTCTCTGCGTACGAGGGCTTCTCTTGTGCAGACTCCTTCCTCTCAACCTGCAGAAACTAGCTTCTTCCTCTCTTGCACAAGCTCCTCTAATGGCGCCAAAGTAAGTTCTTGCCTTGATTTCTTCCTTCAAATCAGTCTATAGTGTTTGTTTGTGAAGCTAACCATGTTTTGGTTCTTGTTCTTGCTGTTGTACCGTGACCCTATTGCACTTGCCGTGAACCTTCTTTCCATACTTTATCATATGAACAAATCTATCGTTCATCTCATTTTCTATCTCTGATTGGGTCTTACCTTTGATGATCAATTCTTGAATTTTTGATTCAACCTATGTCCATCCTGATCACTCGATTCAAACCGTGTGTGATTACTTCCCTTGTTAAATCATGTTTGTATGATCAATTCTTGAATCCAATCTATAGAAAGTCTTCTAAGGGTAAGGAACCTATGGAGGATAGTTCTAAGGGCAAAGGCCCTTCATCTTCTACACCTCCTCCGAGGCCTCCACCTCCCCCGCATACTAGATTTCAGAACATTCACTATGTCCTAAACTTTCATTGGCACAACTTCAAAGTAATGTCATGTCGGTCAGTGGACCAAACTTTTGTTTATGAACATTGTCCTACGGTGAGAGGAATCATTGAGTATTATGGGCTTCAAAACATCCTTTTCTTAGAGAGGCCAATCAATGTTGATTTGGTCTCTAAATTCTACAATAATCTGGCCAATGGGGAGGGCACGGGGTGGCGGACCCGTGTCGCCAGTGTCGATCTTGATTTTACCTTATCAGCCTTCACTGTGTTTCTGGGTTGTCGTCGCTCTGATAATGACTTTTCGCTCTATCCCTATCTTCCTGACCCTCTTCCTGTCCCCTTTACTGGAGTCACTCCTGACTCCATCTATGAGCATTTTCTAGGCCACCCCAGGCCACGGGGTTCCGGTACGCGCACCCGTACGTTTCCCACATTTCCTGCTCTCCATCTATCCCCCATTGATTATGTTCTGTTTAAGATTATCACAAATTGTCTCCTTCCGACTACTTCAAAGCATCTTGATGAGATCCATCCATTCCACTGCCTGATGCTTTACGGGATGCATCTGCAGTTAGATTTTGACATAGCACCGTCCATTTATTTCTCCATCATTGTCCATGGTTTGAGGTATGGTCAGACGATCTATATGTCATTCGGCCATATCATCACTGCCTGGCTGCAGTCCGTTGGGATCGATGTTTCACAGGGTCGTACTGTACCTATGGTGCGACAGGACTGCCGACTTGATCGTCGCATGCTGGCCCAGTCTGGTATTGTTGTCGGATCACGAGGGTTGCGTTGGAAGAATCAGAGACATATGGGGGAGTTTCCAGGAGCAGCCCATTCCCAGGAGCAGCCCGCTGATATAAAGGATTATGATGAGTGGGCTCCTGACCTCCGATGGCAGATTGCGGAGTTAGAGCGGATGTTGCATCACGAATTGCATATCTCGGAGCTCTGGCGACAGGAGGTCCGCTCAGAGTGTCAATCCTTCGATCGACGCCTGGCTACACTAGCATCTGACATCTCAGACATGAGCTCATTCCAGGACAGATGGTATGAAAAGTGGTATCATCACACATTTCCTGATAGTGCATCTCCCAGTGGCCCTTCATCGGGGGATATCATCTACATTGATGATTCCGACGATGATCCAGCTGACGATTGACTGCTCTCTGTTGTTGGTTGATTAATTTCTGATCTTTTGATGGCTGTGCCCGTTTTGACTTTTACTTGTTATGGCATTAAGTTGCACCTACTATATATCTGGATATTTTCTGTATAGCCGCTATCTTTGCGTGTACTTGTTATGGCATGATGTATTTCTTGTCATTTTATGCTCATTAGTAGATTATATGGTGATGTTTTGCCTATATGCCTCATTCTATATTTCCTTGATCATGCTATCAATGTCATGTCTAGTAGATTCATATGACTGTCATGACATGTTTTGTGAGTTGTTACTTCATGTTTGTATGATGCATGTAATTGCTATATCTTGCTCTATCTTTTTCACATGTGTTCATATGGTTATTCAACAACCTATCACATCTTTGTTGATTTGAGATACCCCTAGGGTTGAGGGGGAGTTTGTTTTAATCTTAACAGCCCCTCTAGCCCCTTTTCGGTGTTCGACAAAGGGGAAGAGTGTGGATTGGTTAAGTTTAGAATGATCATGTTGTAGGGGGAGGATCTGGATTCCCCTATGATTCTAAATTTGGAAAACTTGATTAAGAATCCCTAAACTCAAAATCGGGTTGTCAAACAACAAAAAGGGGGAGATTGTTGATGCAGTCTGGCCCTGATTGTTGTTTTGGTGTTGACAACGATTTTAGTTTAGGTTGATGATTATGATGATTATGATTAAGTCCTAATCGAGGATTAGGCATGATATGGAGAATCCTAATCTGGAGGGCTAGGTGTTGGAAAAATCCTAACCTGGAGGGTTAGGTGTGAAAAATCCTAGCTTGAAGGGCTAGGTGTTGGAAAAGTCCTAATTCGGAAGGGTTGGGTGAAAAGTCCTAGCTTGGAGGGCTAGGTGAAAAGTCCTAACTTGGAGGGTTAGGTGCAAATTCCCATCCTGGAGAATTAGGTGAAAAGTCCTGGCTTGGAGGGTCAGGTGCCTAGCTTGGAGGGCTAGGTTGGATGAAGTTCTAACTTGGAAGGGTTGGGTGAAAAGTCCTAGCTTGGAGGGCTAGGTGAAAAGTCCTAACTTGGAGGGTTAGGTGCAAATTCCCAACTCGGAGAGTTAGATGAAAAAATCCTTAGCTTGGAGGGCTAGGGTGGATGGAAACTTAGCTTGGAGGGCTAAGTTTGAGTCCCTGGATCGGTCTAGTGACCGATCAGGGAATCTGGCACGCTGCTCCATCATGGATCGGTCAGGTGACCGATCCAGTAATGACTGATCGGTCTGGTGACCGATCAGGGAGCACACAATGAGGCTGGGAACCTACTGTACTGCTCCTGATCGATCCGGTGACCGATCAGGGAGTGCGTGTTTCACCCACTGCTTGGCTCCTGATCGGTCTGGTGACCGATCAGGGAGCATACAGTGAGGTTGAGTTCCCCTGCTGATCTGCACCTGATCGGTCTGGTGACCGATCAGGATCACTGTGCAGATCGTTCTGGAGAACGATCCAGCTTCGCGGGTTTCTCACTAAGATCGATCAGGACGGTGCCTGATCGGTCTGGTGATGATCTGATCGGACTGGAGACCGATCAGGAGAACCCCTGATCGGTCAGTTGACCGATCAGAAGGCTTAGGCTGGGAAACTCAGAAATCACCCGATGTAAGGGGTGGGTCGGTCTGGTGATCGATCCACAACCTGGGATCGTTCTGGTGATCGATCCAGGAGAGTCCCAAAGAAATCGCGATTTCTAATCGAGCGTTGGGGATCGATCAGGACGGAGCCTGATCGGTCTGGAGCCAGCCTGATCGGTCTGGTGACCGATCAGGAGTTGCTCTGATCGGTCGGGTGACCGATCACTTTAATTCAAATTGCACTGTCAGACGCTCTGATCGCGTCTGACTATATCCGATTCGCTGCTGTTTGCCTCTGATATTTGATTTACTGTGTGATATACTGCTCTAACAGTCTTATTAAACTGCAGGTGACAGGGGAGGATTCAAACACTTAAGGAGAAGTCAATGGAGGCTTTCCTTGGAGTAGGTTTGTCCGTTTCTCATCTCAGGTTGCAACGGCTGGAGCTGCAGGACTGAAGCCGCTGACTGAAGCTTGGCTGAGGGAGCTCAGGAAGTTCAGTAAGGGTTCAGTGGTAGCTGGCGTTGGCAGTGAGGCAGCTGGAGGCTGCTGGAGATGAGGTCACTTGATGCTTAGTGGAGAAACAAAAGGGACGGAAGATAGCTTCAGTGAAGCAGAGTTCTACAGCTTGTGTTTTGAGTTCTTGCCGCACTTGTGTTCTCCACATCAAGCTTGCACGTTCTGAAGTTTCATCCTCTTGAGCAAGCTGCTGAAAACTTGAAGCAACCTTCCCTTACTTGAGCGCATGAAGGAGAGAACAAGGAGCTAGGAGTCCGACAGCGGGAAGACTCGGGAAGGGTTTCCTGCGTGAGATCGCCGCTAGGTGGAGCTCAGGAAAGCTTGCTGTGTTTTTGTCCTTGCTAAGTGTTTGAGTAAGATCTTTCTTGTTGTTTCTTTGTGCTTAAACTTAAATCCGTGATTGAAACGCTGTGGAGAGGTTTCTCCACCGAGAAGGAGGTTGTTTCTTATCCGGTGATAACCGGGGCTTGATCTGTCGACGATCAAGGGATCGCCCACCTTAAGGGCACGCCAAGGAGTAGGGGCAAGTTATCCCCGAACCTTGTAAATTCTCCTTGTTAGCGATCTTGCTAATCTTGCTAGTTAGTTTTCTGTTTTAGTTTCTGCACATTCTGTTTTTCATACTTCCGCTGTGCTACTAACAACTCCAAGTGCAGAAACTCGCTAAGTTCTTGAAGCAAAAGTGATTGGCTATATTCGCCCCCCCCCCTCTCTAGCCATCCCATTTCCAACAAGTGGTATCAGAGCTTGGGGCTCTGTACACGGCTTAACATCCGAGAGTTTTCAACAAGATGGCGTTGAGAGAAGGCTTCTCCACCACCCAACCTCCATTCTTTGATGGCGCCGACTTTCAATATTGGAGATCAAAGATGGAATACTATTTGAAGATGGATATCCATACTTGGTTCGCGGTGAAGGAGGGATTCACCCCTCCTAAGGATGACGAAGGCAAAGAGCTTGAGTCGTGGAGGTGGACTGCTGAACAAACTCGGAAGAGTGAAGCCGACGCGAAGGCGGTTGTCACTCTACAATGTGGCATGAACAAAGACCAACTCATCAAGGTTGGTCCTTTCACAAGTGCAAAGGACTTGTGGAACAAACTCATTGAGCTCCATGAAGGCACCCGGACTCTAGAATTGCAAAGAGGGACTTGTTCCTCAATCAACTTCAAAATCTCTCCATGAAGGAGAATGAGTCGGTAAGTGAGCTTCATAGCCGGTTCAAGGAAGTCCTCAATGGACTTCATTCAATTGATGAAAAGGTCGAGAATCGCGACCTTGTGAGGTATGTCTTGAAAGCATTTCCAAGGAATGCTTTGTGGTCATCCATGGTGGATGCCTACAAAGTATCCAAGGATCTATCCATTGTTAAGCTAGATGACTTATTTTGTGAGATGGAATTGCATGAAATGGCTAACAAAGGCCCCAAGGAGAAGGGGATGTCTTAGTTGCAGGGGACCGAACCACCAAGAAGAAGAAGGATAAGAAGAAGGAGAAGGAGGTCTCCTCATCTTCATCCTCTTCCGAATCCGAGTCCGATTCCGAGGAAGATGGCAGCGCTCTTCTTCCTCCGAGATGGCGAACTTTGTGCGAAGAATGATGCGAAGGGATCGACGCTTCAAGAGTAGAGGTAACTCTAGCGAATCTAAACTTGATAAGACTAATGCCTCTTGCTTTGAGTTGGTAGGAAAGGGCATTTCAAGAATGAATGTCCAAAGCTCAAGAAGAAGGAGGAGAGTCCAAAAAGAAAGAAGAAAAATCCAAGAAGAAGAAGAAGGCATTGAAGGCCACTTGGGATGAGTCATCCTCAAGCTTATCCGATGAAGAGAAGGAGGAGAAGAGCACAAGGAACGTGGCACTCATGGCTCTTGGAGAGGAAAGCAGTGATGAATCTTCAAGTTCCTCAAACGCGACTTCATCATCTTCGGATGATGAAGAGGTAACTTCTCCCGAGCTTGAAAAGTGTTATAGAGCAATTGCATGCTTAACTAATATGTTGAAAAAGTCAAAGAATAAGGTTAAGGCATTGCAATTAGAAATTGATCAATTAAAGCTTCTAGGGATGATAACATTGATGATTTGCATGTTGAATTGCTAGAAGATGAAATTAAATCTTTGAAACATGAGATTGTAAATTTGAAATCCTCTAAGGTTGAGAAGTAAATGATTTGCATGATAACTTGCTAGTAGAGGAAAACCAATCATTGAAGAGTGAAGTTGAGAAGCTCAAGAATATTCTTGGGAAATTCTCAACTAGCTCTAAGACCTAGACATGATCCTAAATGCCCAAAGGGCAGTTTACAATAGGGCCGGTATTGGTTACCGACCCAAAGAACCCTCATTTGTGTCTTTGATGTCTAGGACTGATATGAGACAATCTAGGACACCCAAGACTCAAAAGAAAGTTGTCAAGGCATGGGTGCCTAAGACATGTTTAGTTGATGCTTTAGGTCCCAAGGTTTGGGTACCTTAAACTTCTATTTTTCGAATTGTGTAGGTTAGGATTGAGGGGGAGCATCTATCAACTTGGTTCGTTGATAGTGGATGCTCCAAACACATACCGGGGATAGATCATTGTTTACCATACTTCACAAGAAAAGTAGAGTAATGTATCATTTGGTAACAATGGTAGTCTTAAGGTCATAGGAATAGGAGACATTCAAATATCCGAATGTCTTAGAATTTCAAATGTCCTTCTAGTCAAGGGGATGAAATTTAATCTCCTAAGTGTAGTCAATTGTGTGACACGGGTTACACAATTGACTTCCAACCAAGTCAATGTCTAGTTAGACACAATGACACCTTGGACACAGTACTAGTAGGAACAAGAGTAGACAATATTTATCAATTTCATTTAAAAGTGCTACTAATGTTTCTGCTAAGTGTTTCATGTCAAAAGAAGAAGAGACCACCCTTTGGCACCGGAGGCTAGCACATGTGAACATGAAGAACATCCGGAAGTTGGCCAACAAGGGTTAGTCCGTGGCTTACTGAGCATCAAGTATGAAAAAGACAAACTTTGTGATGCATGTCAAATGGGTAAGCAAACAAAATCTGCACATAAAGGTAAAAGCGCTGTAAGTACTTCCAATGCATTAGATTTACTTCATATGGATCTATTTGATTGTAGTACCATCATATCATTGAATGGAAGTAGATATTGCTTTGTTATCATTGATGATTTTACTAGATATACATGGACTTACTTTTTAAAATATAAGGACCAAACCTTAGATATTTTCATTTCTTTTTGTAGAAGAGTTGAAAATGAAAAATCATCAACCATTAAGACAATTAGAAGTGATCATGGAGGTGAATTTCAAACCAAAGGTTTTTAGAATTCTGTCAAGATAGAGGTTATAAGCATGAGTTCTCTACTCCTAGAACACCACAACAAAATGGTGTTGTAGAGAGGAAGAACGTGTACTTCAAGAGGCTGCACGAAGCATGCTTAATGAGTACTCACTCCCGAGTTACTTGTGGGCCGAAGCTGTAAATACAGCTTGCTACGTGCAAAATCGGGTCCTCATTCATAGGTTTCTAGGAAAGACTCCCCATGAGCTTTGGTTTGAAAAACCACCTACGGTTAAACACCTTAGGGTGTTTGGTTGTAAGGTGTTCATCCTAAACACTAAGAATCATCTTGGAAAGTTCACGGCAAAGGCTGATGAAGGGATACTAGTCGGGTATTCTCTCGTTAGCAAAGCCTATCGAGTCTACAATAAGAAGTCTAGATTAGTTGAAGAGTCTTCTGATGTGGTTTTTGAAGAAGTTCCAAAATCAAGTAACCAATCAGAAAATGTAGAAGGAGTCCAACTTGAACTTAGGAGACTAAGTTTGAATGAAACTCCAAGTGTTGTTGATGGTGATGAATCCGATGACGGTGAGCCTAGACAATCCATAGATCAGCCGGATCCTGAGGCTGAACTTGTGTCTGGTGAACCCATTCAAGAAGCACCACCAACTCCTAGGCAAACTAGATTAGCCTCTAGTCATCCCCAAGACCAAATTGTTGGAGACATCCATCATGGGGTTAGAACTAGATCATTCTTCCGGAATGAGGCTAATGAAGTTGCCCTAATTTCCGAAAGTGAACCTAGGAAAATTGATGAAGCATTAAATGATCCCGATTGGATCATTGCAATGCAAGATGAGCTAGGTCAATTTGAGAGAAGTCAAGTTTGGGACTTAGTCCCTCGACCCAAGAAGACCACCATTATTGGAACCAAATGGGTCTTCAAGAACAAATTGAACCATAAGGGAGAAATCATTAGAAACAAGGCACGCTTGGTAGCCAAGGGCTATAGTCAAGTTGAAGGCCTTGATTATGATGAAACTTATGCTCCCGTGGCACGATTAGAGTCCATCCGATTGATGCTTGCATTTGCAGCTCATCGTGGCTTCAAGTTATATCAAATGGATGTCAAATCGGCCTTTCTAAATGGTTGATTAGAGAAGAAGTCTATGTTGAACAACCTCCGGGGTTTGAGAGTACCGAATTCCCAAACCACGTGTTCAAGCTCAAAAAGGCACTTTATGGCCTTTAACAAGCACCCCGGGCTTGGTATGAGCGGTTGTCGACATTCTTGATTGAGAAGGGCTTCGTTAGAGGCCAAATAGACCCTACACTATTTCTACGAAGGATAGTGACAATATATTTGTAGCCCAAGTATATGTCGATGACATAATTTGTGGCTCAAATAATAAGGCTATTTAAATGAGTTCATTGGACACATGGAGAGTGAGTTTGAAATGAGTCTAGTGGGAGAGTTGACTTTCTTCCTTGGACTTGAAATCAAGCAAACTCGCGATGGTATCCATGTGCACCAATCAAAGTATACACAAGAAATGCTTCGAAAATTCAATATGAGTGATTCAAAAGAGGTAACCACTCCCATGGCCACAAACACAAGATTAGACAATGATGAGAGTGGTAAACCCGTTGATTTGACTCAATATCGAAGATGATAGGTAGTTTGCTATACCTTACAGCTAGTCGACCTGATATACTATTTGTGTGGGTATGTGCGCTAGGTATCAAGTGTGTGCCAAGGAATCTCACTTAATCGCTGTTAAGCGAATTTGAGATATCTCAAGGGCACAATTAGAGTCGGACTATGGTACCCCCGTACAGAATCGTTTGATTTAATTGGCTATACGGATTCCGACTACGCTGGATGTAAGTTGGACCGGAAAAGCACAAGTGGGGGTTGCCAATTCTTAGGGTCATCTTTAGTTAGTTGGTCGAGTCGGAAGCAACATTGTGTTGCTCTCTCCACGACCGAGGTAGAATATATCGCCATGGGAGAGAATGTATCACAATTGTTGTGGATGATTCACACTCTAGAGGACTATGGATTGAGTTACAAGGGTGTGCAAGTGTTATGTGATAACATTAGCACAATTAACTTAACCAAGAATCCAGTCCATCATTCTAGAACCAAACACATTGAAGTAAGACACCACTTCATTAGGGATCATGTAGCTAGGGGAGATATTGTACTCTCACATGTAGAGTCCAAATCAAATCTAGCCGACATTTTCACTAAACCACTCCCCGAAAATGAATTTAGTTTTCTAAGACGGGAGTTGGGAATGTGTCGCGCTTCATAGTTTTTCTATTTGCATTCAAACCCTCTATGATTATTTCAAATTGTTGGGGAACAATTGGGTAACTTTGGGGACATCTCACACAAACTATAAGGTTTAACAAAATGTTTTTGCTTGCTAGAAATGGGGTGAGATGTTAGGATCAACTCAATTTCTCAAAATGTCGATGCATCCCTTGAGAAATTAAGTTGACGAGATAACAATCACGGTGGTGACCAAGTATGGGGAAAACCAATGCATAACATATGTGTATTTGGCTCCATGATTATACTTGGACATTCCAATCAAGGAAACTTGATTGGAAACCCGAATTTGTTACAAATTTAATTGAAATTGCTTGAATGATTGTTGATTGAGTTTGATTCCATTTTGATGGGTCAAAGTGATTGTTGAACCTATAAGGACTTTTGATTCTTGTTCAGGGATCAATTCTAGTCATGAGATCATGTCCAAGTTCGATAAACTTCACCAGATCTCGTTGGAAAGTTTCAGAAATTCTGAAACTGAACATTTCAGTTCGTATCAAGGAGTATCAGGAACCCTGATCGGTCACCGGACCGATCAGGCATAGGGCTGATCGGTCCCCGGACCGATCTGGCTCCTTCCTGTGGTGATCGGTCCACAGACCGATCAGCGAGGCAAGCCGTGACCTTTCGAAATTTTGACCAAGTGTTCTGAGCTAGCCTGGATCGGTCCCCGGACCGATCTAGCACCCTATGGTGATCGGTCCACAGACCGATCAGGGAGCTCAGAGGTTTCTCTCCGAGCCTACTATTTGTGTCCTGATCGGACAGCCGACTGATCAGGAGCTCTCCTGATCGGTCACCCGACTGATCAGGACCAGGTCAGTCCGATCAGGCTATAGCCTGATCGATCTGGGCGCGATCAGATCGAACGGTGATCCATTCAGACGCATTAAATTCTGGTTGGTGGACCGATCCACCGACCGATTAACTTCGCGAAACACTTCCATCTCCCGAACCCTAGCGCCGAACACCCTTCTTACGTGACCCTGTGTGAGCGAGAGTGTTCCGGCGTCTCCCTCTTTCTCATGCGTGTGAGCTCTTGCGAAGAGCATCTCTCTGTTCCCTGCGAGTTCCCTACCTGCCTCGAATTCTCTGCGTACGAGGGCTTCTCTTGTGCAGACTCCTTCCTCTCAACCTGCAGAAACCAGCTTCTTCCTCTCTTGCACAAGCTCCTCTAATGGCGCCAAAGTAAGTTCTTGCCTTGATTTCTTCCTTCAAATCAGTCTATAGTGTTTGTTTGTGAAGCTAACCATGTTTTGGTTCTTGTTCTTGCTGTTGTACCGTGACCCTATTGCACTTGCCGTGAACCTTCTTTCCATACTTTATCATATGAACAAATCTATCGTTCATCTCATTTTCTATCTCTGATTGGGTCTTACCTTTGATGATCAATTCTTGAATTTTTGATTCAACCTATGTCCATCCTGATCACTCGATTCAAACCGTGTGTGATTACTTCCCTTGTTAAATCATGTTTGTATGATCAATTCTTGAATCCAATCTATAGAAAGTCTTCTAAGGGTAAGGAACCTATGGAGGATAGTTCTAAGGGCAAAGGCCCTTCATCTTCTACACCTCCTCCGAGGCCTCCACCTCCCCCGCATACTAGATTTCAGAACATTCACTATGCCCTAAACTTTCATTGGCACAACTTCAAACTAATGTCATGTCGGTCAGTGGACCAAACTTTTGTTTATGAACATTGTCCTACGGTGAGAGGAATCATTGAGTACTATGGGCTTCAAAACATCCTTTTCTTAGAGAGGCCAATCAATGTTGATTTGGTCTCTAAATTCTACAATAATCTGGCCAATGGGGAGGGCACGGGGTGGCGGACCCGTGTCGCCAGTGTCGATCTTGATTTTACCTTATCAGCCTTCACTGTGTTTCTGGGTTGTCGTCGCTCTGATAATGACTTTTCGCTCTATCCCTATCTTCCTGACCCTCTTCCTGTCCCCTTTACTGGAGTCACTCCTGACTCCATCTATGAGCATTTTCTAGGTCACCCCAGGCCACGGGGTTCCGGTACACGCACCTGTACGTTTCCCACGTTTCCTGCTCTCCATCTATCCCCCATTGATTATGTTCTGTTTAAGATTATCACAAATTGTCTCCTTCCGACTACTTCAAAGCATCTTGATGAGATCCATCCATTCCACTGCCTGATGCTTTACGGGATGCATCTACAGTTAGATTTTGACAAAGCACCGTCCATTTATTTCTCCATCATTGTCCATGGTTTGAGGTATGGTCAGACGATCTATATGTCATTCGGCCATATCATCACTGCCTGGCTGCAGTCCGTTGGGATCGATGTTTCACAGGGTCGTACTGTACCTATGGTGCGACAGGACTGCCGACTTGATCGTCGCATGCTGGCCCAGTCTGGTATTGTTGTCGGATCACGAGGGTTGCGTTGGAAGAATCAGAGACATATGGGGGAGTTTCCAGGAGCAGCCCATTCCCAGGAGCAGCCCGCTGATATAGAGGATTATGATGAGTGGGCTCCTGACCTCCGATGGCAGATTGCGGAGTTAGAGCGGATGCTGCAGCACGAATTGCATATCTCGGAGCTCTGGCGACAGGAGGTCCGCTCAGAGTGTCAATCCTTCGATCGACGCCTGGCTACACTAGCATCTGACATCTCAGACATGAGCTCATTCCAGGACAGATGGTATGAAGAGTGGTATCATCACACATTTCCTGATAGTGCATCTCCCAGTGGCCCTTCATCGGGGGATATCATCTACATTGATGATTCCGACGATGATCCAGCTGACGATTGACTGCTCTCTGCTGTTGGTTGATTAATTTCTGATCTTTTGATGGCTATGTCCGTTTTGACTTTTACCTGTTATGGCATTGAGTTGCACCTTCTATATATCTGGATATTTTCTGTATAGCCGCTATCTTTGCGTGTACTTGTTATGGCATGATGTATTTCTTGTCATTTTATGCTCATTAGTAGATTATATGGTGATGTTTTGCCTATATGCCTCATTCTATATTTCCTTGATCATACTATCAATGTCATGTCTAGTTGATTCATATGACTGTCATGACATATTTTGTGAGTTGTTACTTCATGTTTGTATGATGCATGCGATTGCTATATCTTGCTCTATCTTTTTCACATGTGTTCATATGGTTATTCAACAACCTATCACATCTTTGTTGATTTGAGATACCCCTAGGGTTGAGGGGGAGTTTGTTTTAATCTTAACAGCCCCTCTAGCCCCTTTTCGGTTTCGACAAAGGGGGAGAGTGTGGATTGGTTAAGTTTAGAATGATCATGTTGTAGGGGGAGGATCTGGATTCCCCTATGATTCTAAATTTGGAAAACTTGATTAAGAATCCCTAAACTCAAAATCGGGTTGTCAAACAACAAAAAGTGGGAGATTGTTGATGCAGTCTGGCCCTGATTGTTGTTTTGGTGTTGACAATGATTTTAGTTTAGGTTGATGATTATGATGATTATGATTAAGTCCTGATCGAGGATTAGGCATGATATGGAGAATCCTAGTCTGGAGGGCTAGGTGTTGGAAAAATCCTAACCTGGAGGGTTAGGTGTGAAAAATCCTAGCTTGGAGGGCTAGGTGTTGGAAAAGTCCTAATTCGGAAGGGTTGGATGAAAAGTCCTAGCTTGGAGGGCTAGGTGAAAAGTCTTAACTTGGAGGGTTAGGTGCAAATTCCCATCCTGGAGAATTAGGTGAAAAGTCCTGGCTTGGAGGGTCAGGTGCCTAGCTTGGAGGGCTAGGTTGGATGAAGTTCTAACTTGGAAGGGTTGGGTGAAAAGTCCTAGCTTGGAGGGCTAGGTGAAAAGTCCTAGCTTGGAGGGCTAGGTTAAAAGTCCTAACTTGGAGGGTTAGGTGCAAATTCCCAACTCGGAGAGTTAGATGGAAAAATCCTTAGCTTGGAGGGCTAGGGTGGATGGAAACTTAGCTTGGAGGGCTAAGTTTGAGTCCCTGGATCGGTCTGGTGACCGATCAGGGAATCTGGCACGCTGCTCCATCATGGATCGGTCAGGTGACCGATCCAGCAATGACTGATCGGTCTGGTGACCGATCATGGAGCACACAGTTAGGTTGGGAACCTACTGTACTGCTCCTGATCGATCCGGTGACCGATCAGGGAGTGCGTGTTTCACCCACTGCTTGGCTCCTGATCGGTCTGGTGACTGATCAGGGAGCAAATAGTGAGGTTGAGTTCCCCTGCTGATCTGCACCTGATCGGTCTGGTGACCGATCAGGATCACTGTGCAGATCGTTCTGGAGAACGATCCAGCTTCGCGGGTTTCTCACTAAGATCGATCAGGACGGTGCCTGATCGGTCTGGTGATGATCTGATCGGACTGGAGACCGATCAGGAGAACCCCTGATCGGTCAGTTGACCGATCAGAAGGCTTAGGCTGGGAAACTCAGAAATCACCCGATGTAAGGGGTGGGTCGGTCTGGTGATCGATCCACAACCTGGGATCGGTCTGGTGATCGATCCAGGAGAGTCCCAAAGAAATCGCGGTTTCTAATCGAGCGTTGGGGATCGATCAAGACGGAGCCTGATTGGTCTGAAGCCAGCCTGATCGGTCTGGTGACCGATCAGGAGTCGCTCTGATCGGTCGGGTGACCGATCACTTTAATTCAAATTGCACTGTCAGACGCTCTGATCGCGTCTGACTATATCCGATTCGCTGCTGTTTGCCTCTGATATTTGATTTACTGTGTGATATACTGCTCTAACAGTCTTATTAAATTGCAAGTGACAGGGGAGGATTCAAACACTCAAGGAGAAGTCAATGGAGGCTTTCCTTGGAGTAGGTTTGTCTGTTTCTCATCTCAGGTTGCAACGGCTGGAGCTGCAGGACTGAAGCCGCTGACTGAAGCTTGGCTGAGGGAGCTCAGGAAGTTCAGTAAGGGTTCAGTGGTAGCTGGCGTTGGCAGTGAGGCAGCTGGAGGCTGCTGGAGATGAGGTCACTTGATGCTTAGTGGAGAAACAAAAGGGACGGAAGATAGCTTCAGTGAAGCAGAGTTCTACAGCTTGTGTTTTGAGTTCTTGCTGCACTTGTGTTCTCCACATCAAGCTTGCACGTTTTGAAGTTTCATCCTCTTGAGCAAGCTGCTGAAAACTTGAAGCAACCTTCCCTTACTTGAGCGCTTGAAGGAGAGAACAAGGAGCTGGGAGTCCGACAGCGGGAAGACACGAGGAAGGGTTTCTTGCGTGAGATCGCCGCTGGGTGGAGCTCAGGAAAGCTTGCTGTGTTCTTGTCCTTGCTAAGTGTTTGAGTAAGATCTTTCTTGTTGTTTCTTTGTGCTTGAACTTAAATCCGTGATTGAAACGCTGTGGAGAGGTTTCTCCACCGAGAAGGAGGTTGTTTCTTATCCGGTGATAACCGGGGCTTGATCTGCCGACGATCAAGGGATCGCCCACCTTAAGGGCACGCCAATAAGTAGGGGTAAGTTATCCCCGAACCTTGTAAATTCTCCTTGTTAGCGATCTTGCTAATCTTGCTAGTTAGTTTTCTGTTTTAGTTTCTGCACATTCTGTTTTTCATACTTCCGCTATGCTACTAACAACTCCAAGTGCAGAAACTCGCTAAGTTCTTGAAGCAAAAGTGATTGGTTATATTCACCCCCCCCCCCCTCTAGCCATCCCGTTTCCANTTGAACCTTTTTGGCCAATATCAAAACACAGGTTTGACTTGGGTGCATACTGCACCAACAATCTTTAGTTAGTTGGTCAAGTCGGAAGCAACATTGTGTTGCTCTCTCCACGACCGAGGCAGAATATATCGTCATGGGAGAGAGTGTATCACAATTGTTGTGGATGATTCACACTCTAGAGGACTATGGATTGAGTTACAAGGGTGTGCAAGTGTTATGTGATATCATTAGCACAATTAACTTAACCAAGAATCCAGTCCATCATTCTAGGACCAAACATATTGAGGTGCGTCACCACTTCATTAGGGATCATGTAGCTAGGGGAGATATTGTACTCTCTCATGTAGAGTCCAAATCAAACCTAGCCGACATTTTCACTAAACCACTTCCTGAAAATGAATTTAGTTTTCTAAGACGGGAGTTGGGAATGTGTCGTGCTTCATGAATTTCAAATTGCATTCAAACCCTTCATGATTATTTCGAAATTGTTGGGAAACAATTTGGGTAACTTTGGGAACATCTCACACAAACTATAAGGTTTAACAAAACATTTTTGCTTGCTAGAAATGGGGTGAGATGTTAGGATCAACTCAATTTCTCAAAATGTCGATGCATCCCTTGAGAAATTAAGTTGACGAGATAACAATCACGGTGGTGACCAAGTATGGGGAAAATCAATGCATAACATATGTGTATTTGGCTCCATGATCATACTTGGACATTCCAATCAAGGAAACTTGATTGGAAACACGAATTTGTTAAAAATTTAATTGAAATTGCTTGAATGATTGTTGATCGAGTTTGATTCCATTTGGATGGGTCAAAGTGATTGTTGAACCTATAAGGACCTTTGATCCTTGCTCAGGGATCAATTCTAGTCATGAGATCATGTCCAAGTTCGATAAACTTCACCAGATCTCGTTGGAAAGTTTCAGAAATTCTGAAACTGAACATTTCAGTTCGTATCAGGGAGTATCAGGAACCCTGATCGGTCACCGGACCGATCAGGCATAGGGCTGATCGGTCCCCGGACCGATCTGGCTCCTTCCTGTGGTGATCGGTCCACAGACCGATCAGCGAGGCAAGCCGTGACCTTCCGAAATTTTGACCAAGTGTTCTGAGCTAGCCTGGATCGGTCCCCGGACTGATCTGGCACTCTATGGTGATCGGTCCACAGACCGATCAGGGAGCTCAGAGGTTTCTCTCTAAGCCTACTGTTCGTGTCCTGATCGGATAGCCGACCGATCAGGAGCTCTCCTGATCGGTCACCCGACCGATCAGGCCCTTGTCAGTCCGATCAAGGGCGAGCCTGATCGGTCTGAGCGACTCCAGATCGAACGGTGATCCGTTCAATCGCATTAAATTCTGGTTGGTGGACTGATCCACCAACCAAATAACTTCGCGAAACACTTCCATCTCCTGAACCCTAGCGTCGAAAACCCTTCTTGCGTGACCCTGTGTGAGCGAGAGTGTTCCGGCGTTTCCTTACCTGCCTCGAATTCTCTGCGTACGAGGGCTTCTCTTGTGCAGACTCCTTCCTCTCAACCTGCAGAAACCAGCTTCTTCCTCTCTTGCACAAGCTCCTCTAATGGCACCAAAGTAAATTCTTGTCTTGATTTCTTCCTTCAAATCAGTCTATAGTGTTTGTTTGTGAAGCTAACCATGTTTTGGTTCTTGTTCTTGCTGTTGTACCGTGACCCTATTGCACTTGCCGTGAACCTTCTTTCCATACTTTATCATATGAACAAATCTATCATTCATCTCATTTTCTATCTCTGATTAGGTGTTATCTTATATGATCAATTCTTGATTTGGTCTATGTTCACCTTGCCAAATTGATTCAATCATGTTTGTATGATCAATTCTTGAATCCAATCTATAGAAAGTCTTCTAAGGGTAAGGAACCTATGGAGGATAGTTGTAAGGGCAAAGGCCCTTCATCTTCTACACCTCCTCTGAGGCCCCCACCTCCCCCGCATACTAGATTTCAGAACATTCACTATGCCCTAAACTTTCATTGGCACAACTTCAAACTAATGCCATGTTGGTCAGTGAATCAAACTTTTGTTTATGAACATTGTCCTACGGTGAGAGGAATCATTGAGTACTATGGGCTTCAAAACATCCTTTTCTTAGAGAGGCCAATCAATGTTGATTTGGTCTCTGAATTCTACAATAATCTGGCCAATGGGGAGGGCACGGGGTGGCGGACCCGTGTCGCCAGTGTCGATCTTGATTTTACCTTATCAGCCTTCACTGTGTTTCTAGGTTGCCGTCGCTCCGATAATGACTTTTCGCTCTATCCCTATCTTCCTGACCCTCTTCCTGTCCCCTTTACTGGAGTCACTCCTGACTCCATCTATGAGCATTTTCTAGGCCACCCCAGGCCACGGAGTTCCGGTGCGCGCACCCGTACGTTTCCCACATTTCCTGCTCTCCATCTATCCCCCATTGATTATGTTCTGTTTAAGATTATCACAAATTGTCTCCTTCCGACTACTTCAAAGCATCTTGATGAGATCCATCCATTCCACTGCCTGATGCTTTATGGGATGCATCTGCAGTTAGATTTTGACATAGCACCGTCCATTTATTTCTCCATCATTGTCCATGGTCTGAGATATGAGCAGACGATCTATATGCCATTCGGCCATATCATCACTGCCTGGCTGCAGTCCGTTGGGGTCGATGTTTCACAGGGTCGTACTGTACCTATGGTGCGACAGGACTGCCGACTTGATCGTCGCATGCTGGCTCAGTCTGGTATTGTTGTCGGATCACGAGGGTTGCATTGGAAGAATCAGAGACATATGGGGGAGTTTCCAGGAGCAGCCCATTCCCAGGAGCAGCCCGCTGATATAGAGGATTATGATGAATGGGCTCCTGACCTCTGATGGCAAATTGCGGAGTTAGAGCGGATGCTACAGCACGAATTGCATATCTCAGAGCTCTGGCGACAGGAGGTCCACTCAGAGTGTCAATCCTTCGATCGACGCCTAGCCACACTAGCATCTGACATCTCAGACATGAGCTCATTCCAGGACAGATAGTATGAAGAGTGGTATCATCACACATTTCCTGATAGTGCATCTCCCAGTGGCCCTTCACCGGGGGATATCATCTACATTGATGATTTCGACGATGATCCAACTGACGATTGATTGCTCTCTGCTGTTGGTTGATTGATTTCTGATCTTTTGATGGCTGTGTCCGTTTTGACTTTTACCTGTTATGGCATTGAGTTGCACCTACTATATATCTGGATATTTTCTGTATAGCCGCTATCTTTGCGTGTACTTGTTATGGCATGATGTATTTCTTGTCATTTTATGCTCATGAGTAGATTATATGGTGATGTTTTGACTATATGCCTCATTCTATATCTCCTTGATCATGCTGTCAATGCCATGTCTAGTTGATACATATGACTGTCATGACATGCTTTGTGAGTTGTTACTTCATGTTCGTATGATGCATGTGATTGCTATATCTTGCTCTATCTTTTTCACATGTGTTCATATGGTTATTCAACAACCTATCACATCTTTGTTGATTTGGGATACCCCTAGGGTTGAGGGGGAATTTGTTTTAATCTTAACAGCCCCTCTAGCCCCTTTTCGGTGTTCGACAAAGGGGGAGAGTGTGGATTGGATAAGTTTAGAATGATCATATTGTAGGGGGAGGATCTGGATTCCCATATGATTCTAAATTTGGAAAACTTGATTAAGAATCCCTAAACTTAAAATCGGGTTGTCAAACAACAAAAAGGGGGAGATTGTTGATGCAATCTGGCCCTGATTGTTGTTTTAGTGTTGACAACAATTTTAGTTTAGGTTGATGATTATGATGATTATGATTAAGTCCTGATCGAGGATTAGGCATGATATGGAGAATCCTAGTCTGGAGGGCTAGGTATTGGGAAAATCCTAACCTGGAGGGTTAGGTGTGAAAAATCCTAGCTTGGAGGGCTAGGTGTTGGAAAAGTCCTAATTCGGAAGGGTTGGGTGAAAAGTCCTAGCTTGGAGGGCTAGGTGAAAAGTCCTAACTTGGAGGGTTAGGTGCAAATTCCCATCCTGGAGAATTAGGTGAAAAGTCCTGGCTTGGATGGTCAGGTGCCTAGCTTGGAGGGCTAGGTTGGATGAAGTTCTAACTCGGAAGGGTTGGGTGAAAAGTCATAGCTTGGAGGGCTAGGTGAAAAGTCCTAACTTGGAGGGTTAGGTGCAAATTCCCAACTTGGAGAGTTAGATGGAAAAATCCTTAGCTTGGAGGGCTAAGGTGGATGGAAACTTAGCTTGGAGGGCTAATTTTAAGTCCCTGGATCGGTCTGGTGACCGATCAGGGAATCTGGCACGCTGCTCCATCGTGGATCGGTCAGGTGACCGATCCAGCAATGACTGATCGGTCTGGTGACCGATCAGGGAGCACACAGTGAGGTTGGGAACCTACTGTACTACTCTTGATCGATCCGGTGACCGATCAGGGAGTGCGTGTTTCACCCACTGCTTGGCTCCTGATTGGTCTGGAGACCGATCAGGGAGCAAACAGTGAGGTTGAGTTCCCCTGCTGATCTGCACCTGATCGGTCTGGTGACCGATCAGGATCACTATGCAGATCGTTCCGGAGAACGATCAAGCGTCGCAGGTTCCTCTCTATGATCGATCAGGACGGAGCATGATCGGTCTGGTCATGTTCTGATCGGTCTGGTGACCGATCAGGAGGCTGCCTGATCGGTCCGGTGACCGATCGGGAGGTCTGGACTGTGAAGCTCAGAAATCGCCCGATAAAGGGGTGGATCGTTCGGGTGATCGATCCACAACCTGGGATCGGTCTGGTGATCGGTCCAGGAGAGTCCCAAAGAAATCGTGATTTCTAATTGAGCGTTGTGGACCAATCAGGACGGAGCCTGATCGGTCTGGACCCAGCCTGATCGGTCTGGTGACCGATCAGGAGTCGCTCTGATCGGTCGGGTGACCGATCACTTTAATTCAAATTGCACTGTCAGATGCTCTGATCGCGTCTGACCATATCCGATTCGCTGCTGTTTGCCTCTGATATTTGATTTACTGTGTGATATACTGCTCTAACAGTCTGATTAAGCTACAGGTGACAGGGGAGGATTCAAACACTCAAGGAGAAGTCAATGGAGGCTTTCCTTGGAGCAGGTTTGTCCGTTTCTCATCTCAGGTTGCAACGGCTGGAGCTGCAGGACTGAAGCCGCTGACTGAAGCTTGGCTGATGGAGCTCAGGAAGTTCAGTAAGGGTTCAGTGGTAGCTGGCGTTGGCAGTGAGGCAGTTGGAGGCTGCTGGAGATGAGGTCACTTGATGCTTAGTGGAGAAACAAAAGGGACGGAAGATAGCTTCAGTGAAGTTGAGTTCTACAGCTTGTGTTTGAGTTCTTGCCGCACTTGTGTTCTCCACATCAAGCTTGTACGTTCTGAAGTTTCATCCTCTTGAGCAAGCTGCTGAAAACTTGAAGCAACCTTCCCTTACTTGAGCGCTTGAAGGAGAGAACAAGGAGCTGGGAGTCCGACAGCGGGAAGACACGAGGAAGGGTTTCTTGCGTGAGATCGCCGCTGGGTGGAGCTCAGGAAAGCTTGCTGTGTTCTTGTCCTTGCTAAGTGTTTGAGTAAGATCTTTCTTGTTGTTTCTTTGTGCTTAAACTTAAATCCGTGATTGAAATGCTGTGGAGAGGTTTCTCCACCGAGAAGGAGGTTGTTTCTTATCCGGTGATAACCGGGGCTTGATCTGCCGACGATCAAGGGATCGCCCACCTTAAGGGCACGCCAAGGAGTAGGGGCAAGTTATCCCCGAACCTTGTAAATTCTCCTTGTTAGCGATCTTGCTAATCTTGTTAGTTAGTTTTCTGTTTTAGTTTCTGCACATTCTGTTTTTCATACTTCTGCTGTGCTACTAACAACTCCAAGTGCAGAAACTCGCTAAGTTCGTGAAGTCAAAGTGATTGGCTATATTCACCCCCCCCCCTCTCTAGCCATCCCGTTTCCAACAAGTGGTATCAGAGCTTGGGGCTCTGTACACGGCTTACCATCCGAGAGTTTTCAACAAGATGGCGTTGAGAGAAGGCTTCTCCACCACCCGACCTCCATTCTTTGATGGCGCCGACTTTCAATATTGGAGATCAAAGATGGAATACTATTTGAAGATGGATATCCATACTTGGTTCGTGGTGAAGGAGGGATTCACCCCTCCTAACGATGACGAAGGCAAAGAGCATGAGTCATGGAGGTGGACTGCTGAACAAACTCGGAAGAGTGAAGCCGACGCGAAGGCGGTTGTCACTCTACAATGTGGCATGAAAAAAGACCAACTCATCAAGGTTGGTCCTTTCACAAGTGCAAAGGACTTGTGGAACAAACTCATTGAGCTCCATGAAGGCACCCGAGACTCTAGAATTGCAAAGAGGGACTTGTTCCTCAATCAACTTCAAAATCTCTCCAAGAAGGAGAATGAGTCAGTAAGTGAGCTTCATAGCCGATTCAAGGAAGTCCTCAATGGACTTCATTCAATTGATGAAAAGGTCGAGAATCGGGACCTTGTGAGGTATGTCTTGAAAGCATTTCCAAGGAATGCTTTGTGGTCATCCAGGGCGCCCGGAGCATCCGGGGCGCCCGGGAGCCCCGGATGCTCCGGGGTCCGTGCTCCCGAGCGCCCCGGATGCTCCGGAGGCTTCTCGCTGGCTTGAACCTTATCTGCCTCGCTGGCTTGGACCCAGGGCGCGCGGAGCATCCAGGGTGCCCGGGAGCACGGGGGCGCCTGGGAGCATGGGGGCGCCCCACCCAGTGAATTGCCGAAGCACATGTTTGCTTAACTTGTTTTGCCTTGGCCTTGGGGCTCCCGGGACACTGGGGGCGCCCTACTTAGCTGTTGCCTCTCTCCTTTGAGGCGTTCTGAGCTGCAAAAACTCATTCCTTCGGTCCTGCATCCAGGGTTAGTCCAAAACAACACAAAGCAATCAAGTATTAGGTTTATACAGCCTTAGCTGTCTTGGTTCTGACTTTGGGTCTCCAAAATGGAGCCCTAGGTCGAATCGACGCCTACTGTTTCCTCGACGGGGAACGCGTCCTCACCTTCTCTCTCAGGAGAGTTTACCTTTTGCCAACCGGCTCCTCCGGTTGGACTTTTGCCCGATGCACCTGACCAGGTCTTCGTGCCCACCTTCCGAGCAGGTCTTCGTGCCCACCTTCCGAGCAGGTCTTCGGTGCCCAGCTCCTTGCCAGGGCTTCGTGCCCAGTCCTCGACCAGGACTTCGTGCCCACCTTCCTAGCAGGTCTTCGGTGCCCAACTCCTTGCCAGGGCTTCGTGCCCAGTCCTCGACCAGGACTTCGTGCCCAGTGTACCTAGGACTTCTTTTCCTGTATACTTAGTGAACATGTTAGATCAACATAATATCTTAACTTTTGAACCCTTTTGCCATTATCAAAACACAGGTTTGACTTGGGTGCTGTCTGCACCAACAATCTCCCCCTTTTTGATTTATGGCAACCCGGTTCAAAAAGTTAAGTTAATCAAGAACAGATGATATAACAGTTTAGTTTCCTCCCCCTGGAAGGAATCTCCCCCTAGGTTTTCTAAAGGTTCGTGGGGTTTGAAAAATTTCTAAGTTTTAAAGATGGAACTAATTTTTCAAATACTTAGAACATTTTGAAAAATATTTTCCATGATATTTAGAGACGTTTTCAAGTCAATAACTTAGAAAATTTTCTAAAGAAAAGTTTGAATCTCTTTTGAAACTTTTCTATTTAAGATAAGTACTTAGAAAAATTTGAACCTAGCTTGGGTTGAGTATTCAGACAAATTTTGAGCCTAGCTTGGTTTAAGTACTTAGATAATTTTTTGAAAAAACAACTTAAGTTTATGTACTTTACAAAACTTTTGAAAACAGCTTAAGTTTAAGTAATTTACAAAACTTTTGAAAACAACTTAAGTTTAAGTACTTTACAAAAATTTTTGAAAACAGCTTAAGTTTAAGTACTTTACAAAAACTTTTGAAAACAGCTTAAGTTTAAGTACTTTGAAGTAGTTTTGGAAAGAACTTAGATTGAGTACTTTTTGAAGAAAGGATAAAGTTTTGAAAATTTTGAATTTGAAAAAACATGGAAAATTTTAAAGCTTCTCTCCTTTTCCTATCTCTCCCCCTTTGCCATATATCAAAAACAGAGCAATATATGAAAAAAATAAATAAATTACATAAATAAATTGCAAAAAAGAGTTAATGTGCTGTACTGAACCAATTCAAGATAGACTGAACCAAACCAATTTCAATTATCTCTTTAGGGTCCTGTCTAACCCAATTAGCTACTTACTAACTGTTATAAACAGTAGTTTTCGCTAGGGTTAGTCAAGTTAAGTGTTCTGTTCAGATTTTCTAAACTCGACACTTAACCTGATTACTGTTTAATTTGTATTTAGTGCCCCAATTACTGTAGATGCACTGATCTACATCTTGAATTAAGGCAAAGACCTAAGCATTTCAACCCATTCTAGGTTATCAGTCAAAAGTACCCTAAGGTGCTTGTGAGATGCTGGCTTCTAAATCTATAGGTGCATGCAGTTCTAGGGTTAGGGCCTAGGCTAAGTCCATTTGCGAAAAAGCCCTAGTTTTGAAGGGGGTAGTTTTTAAAAAAACTAAGTCGAAAAAGATTTAAAAAGAAAAAGCTAAAAAAGATTTTTCAAACTAATTAAAAGTTGATTTTGAAATTAAGTAAAACAATTTTAAAATTCTTTTAGAAACTGATTTTCAAATCAAGTAAAGCAGTAAGAAAACCAAAAGTAGAGTTAACCTATTCTACTAAGCATAATCCTAACTGCCTTCTTAGTGAGCTGAACTCAGACTCAGGTAGGGGTTTGGTGAATATGTCAACTAAGTTAGACTTAGAGTCTACATGCTTAAGGACTATCTCACCCCTGGCTACGTGATATCTTACAAAGTGGTGTTTGACTTCTATGTGTTTCGTTCTGGAGTGTTGGATTGGATTCTTAGTCGGATTAATTGAGTTTATATTATCAATGAAGACTTGAGTTTGAGTGTAGTTAAGCTGGAAGTCCTTAAGAGTGTGCATCATCCATAAAAGTTGTGCTACACACTCTCCTAAGGCAACATACTCAGCTTCAGTTGTGGATAGAGCTACACAGTGTTGTTTTCTGCTGCACCAACTTAATAGACTATTTCCTAACAGTTGGCAGCTTCCACTTGTGCTCTTTCTATCTAATTTACAACCAGCGTAGTCAGAATCCGAGTATCCTGACAAGTCAAAGGTTGAGGTTCTAGGATACCAAATCCCTACATTTATGGTGCCCTTAACATATCTTAGTATTCTTTTTAGGGTTGCTAAGTGCGTTTCCTTAGCACATGTTTGGCATATAGCACACATTCCTACAGCAAAAAGGATATCAGGTCTGCTGGCTGTAAGGTATAGTAGACTTCCAATCATACTTCTATAGAGTTTGAGGTCTACTGGTTTACCATCAGGGTCACTATCTATTTTTATGTTGGTGGCCATGGGGGTACTTATGCTTTTATAGTTATCCATTTTAAATTTCTTTATTAGCTCTTTAGCATATTTGGATTGATGGACATAGTTTCCATCCCTAGTTTGTTTAATTTGTAATCCTAGAAAAAAGTTGAGCTCACCAACTAAGCTCATTTCAAATTCATTTTCCATTATTTTAACGAATTCTTTTAAAAAATTTGAGTTGGTGGACCCAAAGATTATGTCGTCGACGTAGATTTGGGCAATAAAGATTTCTTTTCCTAAGGTTTTAATAAATAGGGTTGAGTCAATTTGTCCTTGTTTGAATTCTTTAGAAATTAGGTAGGTTGATAAGCATTCATACCAGGCCCTAGGTGCTTGTTTTAGTCCATAAATTGCTTTGGTAAGTTTGTAAACGTGGTCAGGTCTTTCTAAGTCCTCAAAACCAGGGGCTATCCTACATAAACTTCTTCCTTAATAAATCCATTTAGAAAAGCTGACTTTACATCCATTTGATAGAGTTTAAATCCTTTATGGGATGCAAAGGCTAACAACATCCTAATGGACTCGAGTCTAGCTACTGGGGCATAGGTTTCGTCATAATCTAACCCTTCTACTTGACTGAATCCTTTTGCTACTAAGCGGGCTTTATTTCTGACTATCTTTCCTTGATCATTTAACTTATTCCTAAAAACCCACTTAGTGTCAATGATGAATTTGCCCTCAGGTTTAGGTACTAGTTCCCAGACTTGGTTTCTCTTAAATTGGGCTAACTCTTCTTGCATAGCTATGATCCAATCAGGATCAGGTAGAGCTTCCTCTATAGTCTTAGGTTCAATTTTTGAAATCATTGCTATTTGACTAAGATTTCTATAGGAAGACCTAGTTTGACTCCTAGAGTTGGATCACCCACAATTTGATCGGTTGGTTGATTGAGTCTGGGTTTCTTGGTTTTTCTAGTACTTGGTTCAGCCTCAGGTCCGGTTGGTCGGTTTGGTTCACTATTTGATTCAACTATTTGAGTTGGTTCAATTATTGGTTCAATAGTTGGTTCAATTGACTCATTAGTTGGTTCAATAGTTAGTTCGTTTATGGGTTCAATTAAAGATTCAACAACTTGTTCATTATCTTCTTGATCAGTATTTGATGAAGTTAGATCTGAATTATCAGATTTTGACTTAATTTCTTCATCAAATATTAGATTGGTTGTTTCTTCAATTTTCTTAGTTTGTTTGTTGTAAACCCTATAGGCTCTACTTGTTGTTGAGTATCCTAAGAAGATGCCTGGGGTTGACTTAGATTGGAATTTACCTAGATAGTCCTTGGTGTTTAGGATATGGACTTTGCACCCAAAGACCCTTAGGTAGTGTAGGTTTGGAAGTCTATGGTAGTATAATTCATAGGGTGTTTTATTATGTCGTTTGTTAATTAGTACCCTATTTTGGATGTAGCAAGCCGTACTAATTGCTTCTGCCCAATATTGGTTAGCTAGGTTAAATTCATTGAGCATAGCCCTAGCGGCTTCCTGTAGGGTTCTATTTTTCCTTTCGACTATCCCATTTTACTGGGGGGTTCTAGGACACAAAAATTCATGTATGTACCCATTTACTTTACAAAATTTCTCGAATCGTTGATTTTCAAACTCTCCCCCGTGGTCACTCCTAAATCTTTTGATTTTAGTATCGTTTTGATTTTCAATTAGCTTACAAAAGTCATTGAATAAGTTTAGGGTTTCATCTTTGGTCTTTAGAAACCTAACCCAAGTAAACCAAGAGTAATCATCAACTATTACTAAGCAGTACCGGTTTCCGCTTAGTGACTTGGCTCCATGTGAATCAAATAGGTCAAGGTGCAGGAGCTCAAGTGTGGTTTGAGTTAGATCAGATTGAATTAGTTTGTGATTAGACCTGGTTTGTTTACCTTGATTACATGATTCACATATTAAGTTTTCATGATTTTTAATTTTAGGGATACCTTTAATTAGGCCAAGTTGGGTGATTTTCGAAATTATTTTCAAATTTGTGTGACCTAATCTCCTATGCCAGAGGTTTGATTGTTCTAACTGAGTAAACATGCATTTGGGTACTAGAGGTAGGTTTATAGTGTAAACATTATTTTTCCTAGTGCCCTTAAGCATGATTTCTGAGTTTTGCAGGTTTCTAATTAGACAGTTAGAATTGGTAAAGGTAACTACATAACCAGTATCACACAATTGACTTATGCTAAGCAAGTTAAATTTAAAATTTTCAACCAAAAGAACTTTCTTAATAACAAAGTCAGATTTAAGTTCAATATTACCTGACCCAATCACCTTGAGTGTAGCATTATTGCCAAATGCTACTGAGCCTAGGTTTTTGAACTTGAGTTTGGTGAATTTCAATTTATCTCCAGTCATGTGTCAGGAGCACCCGCTATCCAACATCCATTGGTCCAAATCTTTATGTTCCTACACATAAAAAGTTTTGTTGATTTGGATCCAATTAGAATCAAGAATAGCCTAAATTGATTTTCACAGCTTAGTCTGTCTCACCCAAATCTAGGGTTGTCAATCACGTTTACCTTATGGGTTTTTGTGAGACAGATTTTAGTAGATAGAATTATTTTGAAAAATTATGATTTACTTTGAAAAAAGTTAAATTAATTTTGAAAATAATTGATTTTGATTTTAAAAAAATGTTTGAATCTACAATTAATCGAAAATTTGTGTTAGATTCGAATTTGAAAAAAAAATAATTTGAATTTGAATTTCAAAAATTGGCTTCCAGGTCTTGGCGAGGCACTAGGCCTTCTTTGGCCGTAGCCTTATTGGATCATCAACCCTTTCCTTGACAAAACCTTTTAATGAAATTTCATTTTCAAAATTACTTTTTGACAAAATCTGGTCTAACTAGTTTGGGTCTTGGATCGGTAGCTTCGGCTAGTTTCACCAGTCTAAAGAGACCAAGTAGAGTATACTTGACCTAATTAGAATTGGTTTCCCTAACGTACTATCATCTCACCGCCACCCAATACTATGTTGTTCAAATTTCAGTTAAGTTGGTTCAGTCCTTAAACTAACCATTCCTATGTCTAAGCATGGTAAATTGCAGAAATTAAATAGACAAGCAAGCATGCAATTTAAAACAAGAATAGAGATTTATCTAACTATGAATATTGTTTTTAATTTGGCTCCCCCTAGACTAAAGCCGCGGTAATGGTTCGGCAAGATGTGAATCTTGTCCTTGGGAATCCAATACTGATTTGATCCAGTTTGTTTGTTCAGGCACAGTTTGGGTACCCATGCCTGAACTTTAGGTCTGGACTGGTTCAGTACAGCATAGTAGGATCTTTGTTTAGATTTGGTTCTATAGCCCAACCCGGATCGATTTAGAATCGACTTCTGTTTTCCAAGAATCATGTCAAGACCCTTGGAACCAGAAGTGAATCGTTCTAAGGCAACTCTAAGATCCTTAACTTGAGTTTTCGAGAAAGAGTTCTCTGATTCAAGTTTTTCAACTTGAGCAGAGGTTCCTTCTTGAACCTTCTCAGTTAAGGGTTCAGAGTCTGCTCTCTCTTTCAGGAGTTTTACTTCCTGTCTGAGAGACTCGACTCGGATTTTGGCTTTTGCCAAATCTCGAGAAAGATAGAAATTAATTCGCATAATTGAATTCTAGAAAAACCACTTACAGTTATTTCGCCATTTTCTGAAAAAGTGAGCTTGCCGTCATCCGGCTCCGATTCTGACTTGGTTTCGATTTCTTCTGAGGCGGTTAGTGCGAGCAGGTTAGATTGTGGCATCTCTTCTTCTTCATCGGAGGAGGACTCGTCCCACGTTGCCTGAAGTGCCTTCTTTCTTCTTGCTTTCTTGGCTTCTTTTAGGTTAGGGCATTCGGATTTGAAATATCCCTTTTTGTTGCACTCGAAGCAAGTCACACTTGATTTGTTCTTAGTTGATTCAGCTTGATCTTCTTGCTTTCGGCTGGCTTTTCTTCTGTTGGATTGATTCTTCAATTCCTTGTAGTAGTTTTGGGCCAGTCGGACCAGCTTAGGTCGATCTCCTTCGTCGTCTTCTGAGTCTGAGTCTGAATCAGACTCGGGTGCAGGTTGAGTTTTCTTCTTGGATATCTTTCCAGATTTACCTGCAATAAAGGCAATGCCTTTCTCGGCCAGGGTGCAGTTAGTCTGCTCTTGTAACTCAAGTTCTGAAAACAGTTCATCTAATTTAATTTTTGAAAGGTCCCTTGAAACCTTGTATGCATCTACCATAGATGCCCACAAGGTGTTTCTCAGGAAAGCATTAAGAGCGTACCTTATCAGGTCACGGTTTTCTACCTTGTGACCGATGGTGTGTAGTCCGTTCATTAACTCCTGAATTCTGGCGTGGAGTTGAGCTGTTTTTTCGTTGTCGTTTATCTTGATCGTGTACAGCTTGTTCAGGAGGAGATCTCTCTTGCTGATTCGAGTATCTGAAGTTCCTTCGTGCAGCTCGATCAGCTTACCCCACAGCTCCTTTGCACTGTTGAATGGTCCTACCCGATTCAACTCTTCCTTGGTCAGGCCGCATTGAAGTGTCTGGGTTGCTTTGGCATCAGCTTCTATTTTTCTTTTCAGAGCGGTATCCCACTCAGTGTAAGACTGTGGCACTCCTTCAGCATTCCTTGGAATCTCCAGTCCAGACTGGATAATTATCCACATGTCCACCTGAGTTTTCAGGTGAACCTCCATCCGACTTTTCCAGTAGGAGAAGTCCTCTCCACTGAAAAGCGGTGGTCTGGCTGTGCTGAATCCTTCTTGCATTGCCATTTAGCTGAAATAAATAGAAAAAAAGAAGGAGAATATCCCAAGACTTGGTCTTAGATTAGTAGTGCGGGAAGAAAAAAAATATTTATCGAGGAGTGTTGTACCAACCTCGATTAACGATGAAAATTCGAAAAAAAATTAAAAAGAAATCCGAAAAAAACTCTCAAATTGGTGGTTGCACCAAATTTGAGCTTCCCCGCTCTGATACCACTTGTTGGATTGAGAGAATACGATAGAGGGGGGGGTAAATATCGTAAAACGTTTCAGATTTGAGATTAAGAGAATTAACAGTGGAAATTTAAAACACAACGCAAAGAACTCAAGCCATTTACTTGGTTCGGAGTCGCGGTCGGCTCCTACTCCAAGGCCCACGGTCGTTGACCGTTTACTGCGGGCAATTCTATATGTGCACAAAAAGGTTTACAGACATATATTACAATTGAAGTACAGTAAACTTAAAAAGTCAGCTCTTTGTTACAGACACCCGGTGTGGATTGTATTTTGGAGCAGAGGGACGTCGTCGGCGCTTGTATCTCGAATTGGGAGGTTTCTGGGGTAGAGCGCTTGAGTAGGAGAGCGTATTGGCGTTTGAAGAAGTGATGCTGAAGCCTCAGGGGGCGAGCCCCTTTTATAGCAGGTATGGGGGCACCCGGGACGTTGGGGGCGCCCTCCACATGTCCTCTGATCCGTAACTCTCTTGGTCAGCTCTAATCCCTCCAAAATCGGGATCGAGCTTTGACGGGGGCGCCCGGGAAGCAGGGGCGCCCGGGTTGACTCAGTCTACTGGATTCTCGCTGGCTTGAACCTTATCTGCCTCGCTGGCTTGGACCCAGGGCGCCCGGAGCATCCGGGGCGCCCGGGAGCACGGGGGCGCCCGGGAGCATGGGGGCACCCCACCCAGTGAACTGCCGAAGCACATGTTTGCTTAACTTGTTTTGCCTTGACCTTGGGGGAGCCCGGGACACTGGGGGCGCCCTACTCAGCTGTTGCCTCTCTCCTTTGAGGCGTTCTGAGCTGCAGAAACTCATTCCTTCAGTCCTGCATCCAGGGTTAGTCCAAAACAACACAAAGCAATCAAGTATTAGGTTTATACAACCTTAGCTGTCTTGGTTCTGACTTTGGGTCTCCAAAATGGAGCCCTAGGTCGAACCGACGCCTACTGTTCCCTCGACGTGGAATGCGTCCTCACCTACTCCTCTCAGGAGAGTTTACCTTTTGCCAACCGGCTCCTCCGGTTGGACTTTTGCCCGATGCACCTGACCAGGTCTTCGTGCCCACCTTCCGAGCAGGTCTTCGGTGCCCAGCTCCTTGCCAGGGCTTCATGCCCAGTCCTCGACTAGGACTTCGTGCCCACCATCCGAGCAGGTCTTCGGTGCCCAGCTCCTTGCCAGGGCTTCATGCCCAGTCCTCGACCAGGACTTCGTGCCCAGTGTACCTAGGACTTCTTTTCCTGTATACTTAGTGAACATGTTAGATCAACATAATATCTTAACTTTTGAACCCTTTTGCCATTATCAAAACAGAGGTTTGACTTGGGTGCTGTCTGCACCAACACAATGAACTGAATTGATCTAACTCGTCCTAACGGTAGCAAATAAACTTACTTCGACAACTTGGAATCTTAATGCAGCTCAATGATCCGAGAATCCACTGATTTAAAAAACTGAGTAACTAATCAATAAAACTCAACTAGCCATTAACCTACTCGAAATCAGAATTCAGTAATAAAATCAACAGAAGCGCAATCATGAATAAGCAAGCATTCATGTGATAAAAACAGAATCAATCATGCAGTAACTAGCTTAACTACGGAATTGAAAATTTATGGAAACAACTCGTTCTAATCTTGAGTAAGAATTTCTGATCTAAAGTTTGATTTGCAGAATTAAAGTGAACTGACTAAACATCTCGAATCTGTCCAACCACTTCAAACTCCACTACTCGTCATCACCCAAGAGTAGGAATCGAAACCCTCAACTCCGAATAGCAGCTAAGAAGATCCAAATTTCATCAAGGCATTAAATCTGAGTAAATCGGATTAAATCAAAGTCGAACAGAATTCTTGCTGTAAATACAGAATTTCTCCCTAAATTGGTGTGGATGATTGTTGAAGAGATCATGATGAAGTAGAAATCCACTAGAAAACCCTTCTAATTGCTGGAAGTAGAGAAGTGTGATCCAATCCCGTCTGAGCAGCCCGCCAGATAGAATTGGCAATTCCCGCAGCGATACAGAGGAGAAACAAACTCAGCTCCGAAACCCTCGAAACTTCATTTGTACCTGCCCAATGTAGCCTGGATGATGCTTTAGATCTTCCTTGATGATCCGGAAGCTTGGAATGGATGAAGAATGCGAGATTTGGGCATTCGAAAGAGAAAACTCCTGATGAAGAGAAAGCTGCAGCCGCCTTCATCCATCGAAAATTTGATTTTTTATATGAATAGTGTTGAACCGGGTTTATTTTGGGTTTGAAGGAAAAGTTAGGGATTATTAAGGGATGGTTTGACTTGTGTTGAGCTTAAGTTTAAGTCTTTGCTGCGATTTAGAACAAGTTGGTGTGAGCTCCTCCCTTTTGTTGGATGATCCAATTGCTTGGGATTTGACCAAGAACCCATTTGAGCCGATTAGAAATGTCCCTACAAAAACCAACCTCAAATTTGTGAGAGATACATGTCAAATGAGACAAATTTATGCTTAAACTTCAAAATAGTCTCCAAGCAAGAATATAACAAAAAGTTGAAATTTAGAATGTAGAGTTAACAAAATACACCACTTGGCATTCCAAAAGATTATACTCGATGATAACTTGTCAACTCCCCCACACTTATCCTTGAATGACTCGGTCAAGTAATCAAAAACTAAGAAATAATGAATAATGTACCTTCCTAAACCATTCTCAGTCGTATTCAGAAAATAATTAAAAGAAAGTTTCCTAGGACTGTCATATTCCAAGACTTAAGTACTTATGGACTAGATTCTAGTTCTTGGTCCATAGCTTAATGACTTTCATCCTTCATGATTCAATTGAGATGAATCTAGCTTACTAATCCTCTCAAAGGGATATTCTCAGGTGGCTCTCACCCTAATTTCTATCCATGATAATATAGAGCACACTCAAATTACTCATGTTTCATGCGCTACTATATGCTTGCTTGTCTTCTACTCTCCACCACTATCCTTGATATAGAACTCATGCTTATAAAGGCTTGTTAACAAGCTAGATCAAGTGAAATTGTCATGTTGGATAGAAAGAAGAATAGAATAATTCAAGATGTTGGTGGAAGATATGTTGGATCGAGAAAAACGATAGAGGCGGGGGTGAATATTGTTAAAACTTTTGTTCGGATTAAGGAAAGAGTAAATGTAGTGGAAACAAAACAATCACACAAAAACACAAGTATTTTACTTGGTTCGGAGTCGCGGTCGGCTCCTACTCCAAGGCCCACGGTTCTTGACCGTTTACTTTGGGCAATTCTATAATCGCGTAAAAGGTTTACAAATTTCAGTACAAGAATATTGCAGCAAATGAAAAGAGCTACACTTTTCGTTATCGACATCCGATGTGGATCGTACTTCGGAGAAGAGGGTCGTCGTCGGCGCTGGAATCTCGAAGTCGGAGTTTGCCGAAGCAGAGCGCTTGAACGAAAAGCTTTGGAGCGTTAGAAAGTAGTTTCAGTACAAGAATAGTGCTCCTGGCGGCGCTTGAGACATTGGGGGCGCCTGACACGTGCTTTCATCTACGAAAAACTCAATCCGCAGCTCGGTCAGTGCTTATCCCCTTCGACTCGGCCTCTGGAGCTGAGTGGGGCGCCCGGGACCTCCTGGGCACCTAGCTTGACTTGGTCCGCTGGCTTCGTGGCTGATTTGCTTCGATTACCTCTTTGGCTTTGACCTTGGGCGCCTGGGACCTCCCGGGCGCCTAGCCCAGTGTGGTTTCGATGCGGTTCTTGCTTCCTTACTGTTTTGGCCTTGACCTTGGGCGCCCGAGACCTCCCGGGCACCTAGCCCAGCTGCCTGCCCCTTTCCTTTGGGGCGTTCTGAGCTGCAGAAACACACTCCTTCGGTCCCTACAACCAAGGTTAGTTCCAAAACAAACAAAGCAAGAATATTAGTCAATATTTACAGCCGTAGCTGTCCTGGTTCTGACTTTGGGTCTCCCAAATGGAACCCTAGGTCGAACCGACGCCTACTATTCCATCGACAGGGAACGCGTCCTCACCTACTCCCCTCAGGAGAATTTTCCTTTTTTTCAACCGGCTCCTCCGGTTGGACTTTTGCCCAGCTTTACTCACCAGGTCTTCGTGCCCAGTCCACGACCAGGACTTAGTGCCCAATTTCTCGAACCAGGTTTTCGGTGCCCAGCCCTCGACCAGGACTTAGTGCCCAATTCCTCGAACCAGGTCTTCGGTGCCCAGCCCTCGGCCAGGACTTAGTGCCCAGTCCACGACCAGGACTTATTGCCCAACCTTATGTCAGGACTTAGTTGCCCAACCCACGGCCAGGACTTATTGCCTAGATTAACTAGGACTTTCCTGCACACTTGAGTAACTTTATTAGATCACAAATAGTATTTAACTTTGAGCCCTTTGCCAATATCAAAACAAGGTTCGATATGGTGCTTCCGGCACCAACAAGATATGGGTCCAATAGAATGTCATTTAACAAATCTTGCCCTACTTCCTTTTCTGCCTCTTAAAATTCATTTACAATCCGGTATAGCTCTAATCTGTCCACTATTTTAACAATCTCTAACTTCTTAACTGATTTCATCCATGTCCCTTTAACTTTGAGTAAGTCTCTTTTAGCTCAGCCGAACCATTTACCACACCTTGCAATTCAAAAATGTTCCTTTATTTCCAGTTCACCTCCGATCCTTTGATACATCCATTCTATAATTTCTGTAACTATCCAATGCCATTCCTAATCTCCTTTTAAATTTCAGTTCAATTCTACTAACATTAGTTAGTATAAAACATTTCACTTTGTATCTAACTAAATACAGTTTGAGTTCCATTCTTTGCTCATCAGAATTTTTGACTACAACTTGCCACCGATCCAATTCTTCCCATTCTGTTTACAAGTAATGTTTCTCTCAATTCGCTTGTCACATTTCGTTCTCTGTAATTCAGCAAACAGACTCGCAGAATCCACCTCAATTTCAATTCCCCTTCCATTCCTAAACTCCTGTCCAATCAAAAATTATCTTCATTTTTCCAATTTCTCACTCATTTAGCAGTACTTCACAACCTCTGTTTACTTTACTTTGAACCTCGACTGGAGCTTGAATCTAAAAAACTAGAGTACTTGGAATCCTGTCAGCGAAACCACAGTTGCTTTTGGCACACTACAGTGCAGATTGAAACATCATTGGCAGATTTGCTCACAGCTTTATTTCTATTCCAACTTGTCCAAGTGCATCTCTACACTTCTTTCAATTCTGATTTAATACCCATATTTGTCAGCAGAGAAATGCTAGACAGGATAAATCTCCTTGAATTTGATAACTAACCAAAACCCTTCTGATTTTCATGGTTTCAACAGCTATCAAAAATTCAACCTTCAATGTTTCAACATTTCTGATTCTCAGTCATTCATTAAACTCTGGTCCTACCAAGCTCAAATTTGATTCTGAAATCAGTAATTGAAACTGGTTCCTGCAATATTTAGTTGTAGACTTACAGCTTAACCGCATTGACATCTTGAACTTGTAGACTTATAGCTCAATAGCAGTGTCAAATAGCCTTGGTTCTCAGTATCTTCCATTCATGGAGCTGATCTCAGCTCTAAATAATCAAGTTTTTAGCTTCTTGTAGCACACTCTTCCGAAATGGTACATTGTGCTCAGCACTATGATGATCTCTCTGCAGTTTCTCTTAGTCACCATTTAATGGAATTAGAGGGTCGGTTTTAGGAATGATTTACATTGCGCTTTAGTTGAGACTTCAATGAAGCTGAAAACAAATATAATCTCAGTTTCTCTTGTTTTGAGAATGTCAAATGTTACATTTGGAATTTCCATGGATCCAATCTCACATCCCCATTTGACCTACACATATCCAGTTAATACATCAATCTCATAGTTTGTTACCACTAATGGCATTGATTTCAGATTCAAAGTACTTTATTCTTCCTTTTCAAAATAGATATAGATAGTCATTTCAGCCAAATTGTCACTCGGCAGTGTTTAAACTGATATCCAACTCTGCAATAGTTAGGTCCTGCTCAATTCCCCTTCTGAAATTAAATTTGGCACACTTCACTTCTTCACTAATATTACTGAACTTGCTTGATACCATTTGCAATCATTATTACACACTTCTACTTATATTCTTGCATCTCTGATTCTACATCAACTATCAAGTCTCTTATTCTTCACAGTAGTTGCATCATAGACACTAACATCAAATGGCAGTGGAGGAATCAAGTGCTAACTTTCTGATTCTGTTAGTGTTGAATGTGCCATTCAATTCTTCAATCATGCGCCAACCTTGAGTTATTCTGCATTTTGTAGCACACTTTTTGCCAACTAAAAACAACTACATATCCCCATATAATTCCCCCATACTTACATTTTTGTCCGTCCTGGGCAAAGCATCATCAAATAACAATCTAAATCACCATATCCAGAAAGATAGGAAATAAATTCCAAGTAAGCCAAGAATGAGTGAAAAGAATTGCATAGATTTATCCCCAGCTAGCCAAACAGAAATTCATTTGGAAGAGATAGACTAAGTTGATTCACCTTCATAAGTATGATCTAATCCAAAGAATTGCAGCTTTGAAAGAATCCAAGCAAGTTCTAGAGCCACAATCACACAAGTGTACCACACAAATAAGGCTAAATCCTCACTAGGTATAAAAATTTCATCTCAATTTTATCAATTTAGAATCCTTCATTAAGTTATAAGTCAAGCATCTAAAATTTTCATCCATGAACGTAAGTCTCACGACTTAACAATCGAATTAAACTCACTTACAAAAACTTCCAAACTGACTTAGAGAATCATTAATAAGGTACAACTTATTCTTTATAACATACGATGATCAACAGGTAAAATGGTATTAACAAGGAACAATTCATTTAAACTCCCAAAAGAAAACAACATAGAATCGAAATATTATTGTGACTAGAATTTATTACTGGAAAAGCTAACGAAATGATATTCACAATGAAAAATATGCATAAGATGGAACAACTTCCCTTCAAGTTGGGTATTTGGCATTCGTAGAGTTCAATCCATCCACCTCTAGTTCTTTAATTTCCTCATGAAATTTCTTGATCCGGTGGGCATTAACTTTGTATATCTACCATTCTCTTCTTCTTGAATTTCTACTACTCCAAAGGGAAATACATTAGTAACACAAAATGGGCCCTCCAATCTCGACCTCAACTTACCTTTTATCAATTTGAGCCTTGATTTATACAAAAGCACTTTGTCTCCAATTTTAAACTCTTTATTCACAATGTGCTTGTCATGAAAGTTCTTAGTTTTCTCCTTATAGATTCTTGAATTTTCATATGCCTCCAATCTAATCTCCTCAAGTTCTTGAAGTTGTAGTTTCCTTTCTTCTCCACTTTTTGTAACATCAAAATTGCAAGCCTTCACCGTCCAATATGCTCTATGCTCAATCTCTACAGGTAAATGACAAGATTTCCCATATACAAGTCTGTAAGGTGACATTCCAATAGGTGCCTTGTATGCAGTGCGATAAGCCCATAATGCATCTTCAAGTCTTTTGTTCCAATCTTTCCTATTAGGTCTCACGGTCTTTTCCAAAACTGATTTAATCTCTCTATTTGACATTTCGGCTTTCCCATTTGTTTGAGGGTGATACGGAGTAGAAACTTTATGTATAACTCCATATTTATTAAGTAGAGCCTTCATGTGTTTATTACAAAAATAGGATCCTTAGTCACTTATGATTGCTCTTGGAATCCTAAACCTGCAAAAAATGTGTGACCTAACAAATCTAACAACAACAGAAGAATCATCAGTCTTGGTGGGAATGACCTCCACCTACTTAGATACATAATCAACAGCTAAAAGAATGTATAAAAATTCAAAAGAAGCAGGAAATGGGCCCATGAAATCTATACCCCATACATCAAAAATCTCACAGAATAACATAGTTTGTTGAGGCATTTCATTCCTAGAGCTTATGTTTCCAGTTCTTTGGCATTTATCACAACACTTGTAATACATGTATGCATCATGAAACAAAGTAGGCCAATATAATCCACACTCTAAAACATTCCTAGCAGTTCTTTGTGGTCCAAAATGCCCACCACATTCCAAAGAATGACAAAAAGTAAGTACAGAGTGAAATTCATGATTGGGTATGCATCTCCTAATGATTTGATCACTATAAAACTTCCACAAGTAAGGATCATCCCACACATAATATTTTTCATCACTTTTAAATTTATCCTTTTGAGCTTTAGTGAGCTGTGCATGAAAAACATTAGCTGCTAAAAAATTAACCAAGTCCGCATACCATGGTGACTCACCATGTAACTTTAAAAGCTGCTGATCTCTGAAATCATCGTCAATTGCCGTGGGGTCTCCTTCTCCCTCTATCCTGCTCAAGTGATCTGCTACTAGGTTTTCCTTGTCACTCCTATCACGTATCTCTAAATCAAACTCTTGAAGTAGGAGCATCCATCTAATCAACCTAGGCTTAGCATCTGGCTTCTTCAGAAGATATTTCAAGGTTGCATGATCAGAAAACACAACCACGTGAGAACACAATAGATATGATCTAAATCTATCCAAAGCAAATACAATAGAAAGAAGCTCCTTTTCTGTGGTGGTGTAATTTGCTTGTGCTACATCCTGAGTTTTCGAAGCATAACAAATCACATGTGGTGATCCATCCACTCTCTGCGCAAGCACAGCTCCTATAGCGTAGTCTGAAGCATCACACATCAACTCAAAAGGTAATCTCCAATCAGGTGGCCTAATGATAGGTGCTGTAATGAGAGCTTCCTTCAACCTCTGAAAGGATTCTTTGCATTTTTGATCAAAGAAAAACTCCACATCCTTTTGCAACAAACAAGATAGTGGAAGAGCAATCTTACTGAAGTTTCTGATAAATCTCCTGTAGAACCCTGCATGACCAAGAAATGCTCAAATATCCCGTACGCATATGGGGTAAGATAAAGAAGATATAACACTTATTTTAGCAGGATCTACCTCAATACCACTACTAGAGACTATATGACCCAATACAGTACCATGCTCAACCATAAAATGATATTTTCCATAATTTAGAAGCAGATCAGTTTCAATGCATCTGTGTAAAACTCTAGATAAGTTTTCCAAACATGAATCAAAGGATGTGCCAAAAATAGAAAAATCATCCATAAACACTTATATACAGTTCTCTAATAACTCACCAAAAATATTTACCATACACCGCTGAAAAGTCCCTGGAGCATTACAAAGTCCAAATGGCATGCGTTTATAAGTAAACGTACCGAAAGGACAAGTGAAGGTAGTCTTCTCCTGATCTTCCGGATCTATGCAAATCTGAAAATAGTCTATATATCCATCTAAAAAATAATAATGGGACTTCTCTGCCAATCTCTCTAACATCTGATCAATAAAGGGCAAAGGATAATGATCCTTCCTCGTGGCTTGGTTCAACTTCCTGTAATCAACACAGACTCTCCACGAATTCTTCACTCTTGTGGGCACCAACTCATTGTCTTCATTTGCCACTACTGTTACTCCTGACTTCTTTGGTACCACATAAATAGGACTTACCCATTTGCTGTCAGAAATAGGGTAAATGATACCTATTTGTAATAGTCTAGTCACCTCTTTCTTCACTACATCAAGAATCAATGGGTTGAGCCTTCTTTGTGGTTGTCTCTCGGGCCTCACATTCTCTTCTAAATGGATTCTATGCATGCAAATGGCAAGACTAATCCCTGGTATATCAGCTAATGTCCACCCAATAGCTTTCCTGTGCTGCCTCAGAACTTGTAACAACTTTTCCTCTTGCTCTGGCTCTAAGTCCCTAGCAATAATAACTGGCAGGTGTTGGTTTTCTTCTAAATAAGCATACTTCAAGTGTTCTGGCAAAGGCTTCAACTCAAGCTGTAGCTGCTCAATAGATATAGGCGATCCTTGGGGCTCAGTGCAATCCCCTACACTTACATCATTTTCTCCAACTGAATCTCCTGACACATCACTCAGTACAGATGATCCTTGGGGCTCAGTGCAATCCCCTACATTTACATCATTTTCTCCAACTGAAGATAAATCAGAACTAAGCTTCAAATCCATCGCCTCCATAACCAAGGCATCCACGCCAACCAACTCATCCATACTATCAATGCTCAAAATAGAGTAATTCTCCCTAGGATACTTCATGACATTGAAAATACTAAACTGCACCACTGTATCTCCTATTTCCATGGAAAGCATCCCTGCATACACATCAATCTTTGTTCTTGTAGACTTCAAAAATGATCTCCCAAGGATGAGTGAGATCTATGTGCAAGATGATCCCCCTCCATGTCTAATATATAGAAATCTGCAGGAAAAATCAACTCTTTCACCTTTACTAACACATCCTCAATCATTCCTGCTGGATGAGTCTGACTTCTATCAACTAGCTGAATAACCACTCCTGTTGGCTGCATAGGTCATATTCCAAGCATCTGAAAAACTGATCTTGGCATTACATTGATAGAGGCTCCCAAGTCTAATATAGCATCATGAAATAAATTGCTTCCAATCTCACAAGGCACAGTAAAAACTCCTAGATCTTCACATTTCTGAGGTACTGGATGAATAAGTGTCGAAACATTTTTTCCCATGTTGACCAACTCATTCCCCTTTAGCTTCTTCTTGTGAACACATAAATCTTTAAGAAACTTTGCATATTTAGGAATTTGTTTGATCATGGTTAACAATGGTACATTCACCTCCACCTTGCTAAATAGATTCACAAGTTCTTGAAACTCCTTAGCTTTCTCCTCTTCTGTATTCTTCCTAACTTGAACCTTGCGTTGTGGAAAAGGCAAGGGCATCCTTGGATCAGCTTCTTGCTGTTCTGTAAATTCTGAAACTGGATTTCCTGCTGTAAATGGAGCTGGACTACCTATTGTCAAGTCATTAGAAATCCTACATTCCATTTGCTTTTCAACTGAACTTGAAGAATTGATTATAATTGGACACGAGCCCAAACTCGAACCAGAATTAGTTGTTAAGAATTGTTGATCTGCACTATTTTGGGCTAGAGAAATGGCTGCTGGACATGTCTTCGAAAATTCTACCTTTTGAGTGTTTGAAACTGAAGTTGTCTTTCCACTCCTAAGAGTTAATGCACTCACGTTCCCTTTTGGATTTTGAGTCGTTTGAGAGGGCAATTGACTAGACCCTTGAGTTTGCATTTGATTCATGCCACTCGCAAGTTGTCCAATATGTCTCTCAATATTTTGTAAAGTGGAATCATTCTTTTGTTGAGTTTGCTGCTATTGCAAAATCTGTTGCATCATCTCCTCTAGCTTTTGTTGTTGAGCATTAAACCCACTAGAACCTCCATAGCCCTCTTGGTTGTTATACAGCTTTTGCTGAGACACAAATGAAGGAGTAGGCTGCTGGAAAGTATGGGTAGGCTGTGAACTTTGGAAATTCTGCTGGAATTGAGATTGTTGGAGTTGATTAGTTAGTTGGAAATGTTGAGGCTGCTAAAATTTTCCTTGAGAGTTCTGTAAAGGTTGTTGGAAACTCTGATAAACTTGCTGATTTTGATGAAATGGTTGCTGAAATTGAAGTTGTGGATACTGAAAATTTTGGTTTTGCTGCTGTAAATTCTGAAAATTTTGCTGAAACTGCTGTTGTGGCTGATACGAAGGTTGATTTTGTTGTAAAAGCTGAAATTGTTGATTAGCTTGCTGAAAACCTTGTTGTAGTTGCTGAGATGATAGAGTGAGTGGCTGGAAATTCTGTGAAGGCTGAAATTGCTGCTGAGAACCTTGAATTGGCTGCTGTAAATTATGAAAAGAAGGCTGATTTTGCTGTTGGACTTGTTGGAAAGGTGGTTGTTGATAGAATGAATTCCCATATCTTAGATTTGGATGATCCCTCCAACCTGGATTGTAGGTAGATGAATAAGGGTTGTTTCTTTATTGGAATTAGCCTCTAGTCAAAATAGCTAAAGATTCATCTTGTTAAAGATTAGGATACAAATTCGAGTTATGCTCTTGGCTTGAACATATGCTACACACTCCCATAACTGGATTTTGAAAAGAAGCTACTGGTAAGTTTTGAGGTTGGTTCACATTATTTAATGTTATTTGCTTCACCAAAGAAGTTAACTCCAACAATGAACTCTTGATCTCCTTTTGCTCATTCGACACCAATTGGGCTTCACTAACCCCTCTTGTAGTAAATACTCTACTCCCAAATTGTTGTGAATTTTCGACCATGTTTGAAATAAGTTCTCTAGCTTGTTCTGGGGTTTTGTTCACTAACGCTCCTCCAGCTACCGCATCTATCATGCTCCTATCCATAGGTAATAACCCTTCATAAAAATATTGAACAAGTAACTGCTCACTAATTTGGTGTTGTGGACAACTTGAGCACAATTTCTTGAATCTCTCCCAATAATCATAAAGAGTCTCCCCTACTGTTTGTTGAATTCCACATATGTTCTTCCTGATAATTGCGATCCTTGATGTTGGAAAAAATTTCTCCAAAAATGTCTTCTTCATATCAATCCAACTAGTAATGTGTCCAGCTGGAAGATAGTATAACCAATCCTTAGCTGCTCCTATCAATGAAAAAGGGAACGTTCTCAATTTAATATCTTCTTCTGAAATCCCCTGTGGCTTCATGGTGGAGCAAACTATATGGAACTCATGTAGATGCTTGTTGGGATCCTCTCCATATAAACCTTGAAATTTAGGCAGCAAATGAATCAATCCAGATCTCAACTCAAAGTCTCCTGGCAACTCTGGATAAGCAATGCAAGAATATTGGAAAGCTGAATCAGGGGCTACAAGCTCCTTCATTGTTCTATTATTTTCATCCATAGGACTACTCAAGTATGAAGAACTGCTCTCGGCCACTTTTGATACCTTTTCTTGATTTCTCAAAGCTCTCAATGTCCTTTCAATTTCTAAATCAAATTCCACTAACTCTCCACCTGCGGTCCTGGTCATACAACCAACACAAGATGAAAGCACAAGCCTAAAGACAATTAAATCAAGAGAAATGAACACAAAGAAATATAAAACTATGCACAAGCTAAAATCAAGCAATCACTACTAGTATTCCCCAGAAACGGCGTCAAAATTTGGGGCCTCTCTAATATAGTGTCACAAATTCGCCCCAATTTGATCAAGTTCTAGAAACCCTCTTGTAGAAAAATAGGTATGTAGTAAAGGGCCCCATGTCGTATTTTTTCACAAGGTCTAGTAGCAATTAAATTGAGCTTAGGCTTATTGAATTGATCTGAGGGTTTCTTTTTTATAGCTATTTATAATTATTTGATGTTTTATCTCATTTCCTTGAGTGCTGGAATGAAATTTAAACCTGCAATGAACTGAATTGATCTAACTCGTCCTAACGGTAGCAAATAAACTTACTTCGACAACTTGGAATCTTAATGCAACTCAATGATCCGAGAATCCACTGATTTAAAAAACTGAGTAACTAATCAATAAAACTCAACTAGCCATTAACCTACTCGAAATCAGAATTCAACAATAAAATCAGCAGAAGCGCAATCATGAATAAGCAAGCATTCATGTGATAAAAACAGAACCAATCATGCAGTAACTAGCTTAACTACGGAATTGAAAATTTATGGAAACAACTCATTCTAATCTTGAGTAAGAATTCTGATCTAAAGTTTGATTTGCAAAATTAAAGTGAACTGACTAAAACATCTTGAATCTGTCCAACCACTTCAAACTCCACTACTCGTCGTCACCCAAGAGTAGGAATCGAAACCCTCAACTCTGAATAGCAGCTAAGAAGATCCAAATTTCATCAAGTCATTAAATCTGAGTAAATCGGATTAAATCAAAGTCGAACAGAATTCTTGCTGTAAATACATAATTTCTCCCTGAATTGGTGCGGATGATTATTGAAGAGATCATGATGAAGTAGAAATCCACTAGAAAACCCTTCTAATGGCTGGAAGTAGAGAAGTGTGATCCAATCTCGTTTGAGCAGCCCGCCAGATAGAATTGGCAATTCCCACAGCAATACAGAGGAGAAGCAAACTCAGCTCCGAAACCCTCGAAACTTCGTTTGTACCTGCCTAATGTAGCCTGGACGATGCTTTAGATCTTCCTCGATGATCCGGAAGCTTGGAATGGATGAAGAATGCGAGATTTGGGCTTGCGAAAGAGAAAACTCCTGATGAAGAGAAAGCTGCAGCCGCCTTCATCCATCCAAAATTTGATTTTTATATGAACAGTGTTGAACCGGGTTTATTTTGGGTTTGAAGGAAAAGTTAAGGATTGTTTAGGGATGGTTTGACTTGGGTTGAGCTTAAGTTTAAGTCTTTGCTGCGAATTAGATCAATTTGGTGTGAGCTCCTCCCTTTTGTTGGATGATCCAATTGCTTGGGATTTGACCAAGAACCCATTTGAGACAATTAGAAATGTCCCTACAAAAACCAACCTTAAATTTGTGAGAGATACATGACAAATGAGACAAATTTATGCTTAAACTTCAAAATAGTCTCCAAGCAAGAATATAACAAAAAGTTGAAATTAGAATGTAGAGTTAACAAAATACACCACTTGCCATTCCAAAAGATTATACTTGATGATAACGTGTCAATATGCTCTGGATACGACAGCGTATATTCTTAACATGATATCATCTAAGTCAGTCTCTTCTACTCCCATAGAATTGTGGATTGGACGAAAGCCGAGTCTAAAACATATTTGGATTTGGGGTAGTCTAGCACATGTGCTGAAGGGAGATACTGATAAGTTGAAATCTCGAACAGAAGTACACTTGTTCGTAAGCTATCCTAAAGGGACGAAGGATGGTCTGTTCTATAGTCCTGATGATCTGAAGGTAATCGTTAGCACGAATGCCAGATTCTTAGAAGAAGACTATGTGATGAACCGCAAGCCCAGGAGTAGACTTGTGCTAGAAGAATTAAGAGGGGGCGTTCCGACCTTAGTACCAACTGTACAAGAGGATACACCATAAGTCATTGCACCACGTGTTACAGAAGATACACAGGTGGTGCCTCGTCGTAGTGGGAGGGTTGTTAGACAACCTGAAAGGTTTATGTTTTTGGGAGAGTCTTCGGACTTGGTCCCTGGTGAACATGAACCGGATCCCTGGACCTATGACGAGGCACTCCAAGATAAGGATGTGGATTCTTGGCAAAGGGCAATGAATTCTGAGATAGAATCTATGGATTCTAATCATGTCTGGGAGCTAGTAGAACCACCCAATGGTGTAAAAGCCATTGGATACAAGTGGATCTACAAGAGAAAGAGAGGATCAGACGGGAAGGTTGAGACCTTCAAAGCTAGGCTTGTTGTGAAAGAGTATACTCAGAAAGAGGGTATCAATTATGAGAAGACCTTGTCTCCGGTAGCCATACTTAAGTCTATCCGGATTCTCTTATCTATTGCCGCTCATAAGGACTATGAGGTATGGCAGATGGACGTCAAGACAGCTTTCCTTAACGGAAGTCTTGAGGAGACCATCTACATGAAGCAACCAGAAGGGTTCATTGCGAAGGGCAAAGAGCATCTAGTATGCAAGCTTAGTCGGTCCATTTATGGATTGAAGCAAGCTTCGCGATCTTGAAACATCCGCTTTGATGAAGTAATCCAGTCATATGGATTTATTCAAAGTTCAGATGAATCATGTGTATATAAGAGATGTGACGGAAATGTAGTGGTGTTTCTTATACTCCACGTGGACGACATTTTGCTAATTGACAACAATGTCAAAGTGTTGTCAGACGTAAGGGTATGGTTGTGCAAACAGTTCGATATGAAGGACTTAGGAGAAGCGAGACACATCCTTGGGATCAAGGTCATATGGGATCACCAGAAAAGGATGTTGTGTTTATCCCAAGCTTTATACATAGACACTGTCTTGGCTCGTTTTAGCATGGAAAACTCCAAGAAAGGTTTTCTACCTTTCAAGCATGGAGTTCCTCTATCTAAGGAGATGTGCCCGAAAACATCAAAAGAGATAGAGGAAATGAAGATAGTTCCTTATGCATCGGCTGTAAGAGGCCTCATGTATGCTATGTTGTGTACAAGACCAGATATCTATTTTATCGTGGGCAGGGTTAGCAGATATCAGAGTAACCCTGGACAGGGAAATTGGACTGCGGTAAAGCATATACTGAAATACCTGAGACAGATTAGGGACTATATGCTGGTTTACCGGGCTGACCAATTAATCCCTGTGGGTTATACGGATTTAGATTTCTAGTCAGACAGGGATAAGAGTAAGTCTATCTCAGGGTTTGTGTTTACTTTAGGAGGTGGAGCCATAGTATGGAGGAGTGTCAAGCAGAAATGCGTGGCGGACTCCACCATAGAAGCTGAATATGTGGCAGCCTCAGAGGCAGCCAAGGAAGATGTATGGCTCAGGAACCTCATGATGGACTTGGATGTGACTCCAGATGTGACTCCTGGTTTGCCCAGATCTATCACAATCTATTATGATAACAATGGTGTAGTTGCAAACTCGAAGGAATCAAGAGCTCATAAGGCGAGTAAATACATAGAGCGCAAGTACCACCTGATACGAGAAATCATAAAGCGAGGAGAAGTAGCTGTCGCCAAATTGCATCGGAGGACAACCTGGCAGATCCTTTCACTAAGGCCCTTCTGGCGAGAGCTTTTGATAGGCATGTGGAGGATATGAGAGTCAGATATATGGTAGTGTGAGGATAGTAGAGTCTTTGAGTATAAGTGAGAGATTGTTAGATGTATAGTAAAAGACTTGTCCTTTTATATGATCATCTACATTTTGAAAGAGAATCACAATAACACAGTTGCATGTTTAAATTAGTATATACATAACAGTCTCATACTCTGCATTATAGATAACATGGTGTGTGGTGACACACAGAAGATCATGTTATCAGTCCCTTGCATAGTATAAGTAAAGGCTCACAACCGAGATGAAGTTGGACAAACCATCGGAATGGTTGTAGTGTAATTAGGTGTGATTTGTCTTGACCATAGAATTACACTAGTGTGCTTTGTGTGCATTGAGCAGGACGAAAGTAGAGATCATCCAATTTATACTGACTTTATAATTGGATTAGACCTCGGATTATTATGGAGTACAATCTCTAAATCCCGATATAATAACAGATACGTATAGTTAATATTTTATTTCTTTGATTTACCAATGGGCGAGATTTATTCTGCTAAATCGATAGGCCCAGTAAGTTGGTAAATAATATTAATTACATGGTGTGCTGTTGATTATTGATGGAATCCATGTCCTAGTGAGTCGGGATAATGATGCCCCCTTGATGAGCTCATAAGGTTCATCATGTTAAACCCTGCAGGTGGATTTGATCCAACATGATGATAAGGTTGAGTGGTACTAGTCAAAGAGTTAGAAGTGATTAATTAAAATTGTCAGTAATTTAAATTAATTGACAGGCATTCGATATCTTAAACATGGGGAGATGGATGTACTCATAATAGGTGGAGCCCATATGAAAATATGGGGGTAGGTGATGAAGTTTAATGGAGATCCTTTAATGGAATGGATCTTCATTAATGGATCGGATTTAAATCCATTAGCGGGCCAAGACCCCTCCTCCTCATGGTCCCTACCTTAGCCCTATATATACCCCATGGTATCAAGAAACCAAGGCTAATCCATTTATTCATCAACCCAAGGCTTTTCTCCTCTCCTCTCTCTCCCTTCTCTCTCCTAGGTCACGGCAAGGGTGAAGGAATTCATCTTCTTCTCCCTTTCTTCTTCTTCCCTCAATGTCACGGTGAATGGCCACTACTAGACAAAGGGGGACTTCTCTTCTCCCTTTTTGTGGTGCGCGGGTAGGAAGGAGATGTGGTCGGCAGCTGGTGGGAGGCGGCGCAAGGGGATGAGGCGCTCTCGGCCGGTGTTGGGTTGGGAAGTAGGTTGTTTTCTCTCCTTCTTCTTCTTCTTCTTCATCTTCCCCTTGGAGTTTCCATTGTGGCCGGAGGGCTTCGCAGCCATTGGAGGCCGGGGGCGAACGGGTTGGAGGTGGAGTGGTCGGCGGTTCCAAACCCTAATGCTAGGGTTTTGCTAGGCGCAAGAACAAGTGATTGTTTGGTGCTCCTTGGTGATTCCGGATCTTGGTAGCTCATCGCCCACACGACATCCAAGAGGGAAGGGACATAAGGTAGAAGACTATGAGGTAAAGAGAGGTATATTTCTCTCTTGGCTCCCTCTTTTGTCTCATCATTTTATGTGATTGATTAATTATTATTAGATTAATTATTTGTTAATTAATTATAATAATTAATCATATTATGGACCCCGATAATAAATACAAAAACTAACGATCCACTCGTCGTCTTTTCCATGGTCGATCAGTTAGGCGAAGTTGTTGTTGAAGCTTGGGGTCGAGGGGTGCTATTTATAGCACCTAGGGCGCCCTGGACGTCGGGGGCGCCCTGCCATGTGTCAGCCGATCCACACTTCGCTCGGTCAAGCTATATCCCACCTAAATAGGGATGAGTTTTGACCTCTGGGGCGCCCTGGTCGCTGAGGGCGCCTTCATTGACGCGGTCTTCTCGGCTGGATAGAGTTGATCGGCCTTGCTGGCAAAGGCGCGAAGGGCCTTGGCACCTGAGGGTGCCCTGGGCGCTCAGGGCGCCCTGGCTGCTGAGGGTGCCCTGGATGCAGAGGGCGCCCCGGCCAGTGGTTAGCCGAACTCCTTTTTACCTTACTTGTTTCTTGTTTACCGTGGAGGCGCCCTAGACACTCAGGGCGCCCTACTCAGCTGCTGCCTCACTCCTTTGAGGCTCTCTGAGCTACAGACACACGTTCCTTTGGTCCTGCATCCAGGGTTAGTCCGAAAACAAAATAAAGCATTAATTTATACAGCCTTAGCTGTCTTGGTTCTGACTTTGGTCTCCAAAATGGAGCCCTAGGTCGAACCGACGCCTTCTGTTCCCTCGACGGGGAACGCGTCCTCACCTACTCCTCTCGGGAGATTTTACCTGATGCCAACTGTTCCTCTGGTTGGACTTTTGCCTGATGGTCCTTTGTCAGGTCTTGGATGCCGAGCTGTCCTTCGCCCGGAGCCTAGCATTCCTTCGCTAGGGCTTGGATACTGGCTGTCCTTCGCCAGTTGCCTAGCAGTCCTTCGCTAGGGCTTCAGTCCCAGGCTGTCCTTCGCCTGGAGCCTAGCAGTCCTTCGCTAGGGCTTGATACTGGCAGTCCTTCGCCAGTTGCCTAGCAATCCTTCGCTAGGGCTTTCTTTCCTGGCATTCCTTTGCCAGTGCCTAGCAGTCCTTCGCTAGGGCTTTTCCTGCACAATTGATTAACTTGTTAGAAAACAAGAAGGACTTAACTTTTGAGCTATGTTGCCATTGTCAAAACACAGGTTTGACTTAGGTGCATTCTGCACCAACAATCTCCCCCTTTTTGATTTATGGCAACCCTAGTTCAAAAAGTTAAGTTTTAAGCAAAACATGAAAAAGTTTTAACTTTTGTTCCCTCCCCCTGGAAGGAATCTCCCCCTAGATTTTTCAAAAATTCGTGGGGTTTAAAAACTTTACTTGTAGTTAAAAACTTTTGAAAATGTTAGCTTAAGTAGGAATTTCAGTTTTTATACAGTTTTGAAAAACTTAAGCTTTAGAGTACTTAAGAAAAATTTTGAAGGCTTGAGTAAGAATCTTGCAGCTAGAGTACTTAGCAACATTTTAAAACTTTTTAAGAAATTTTGAAACTAGAGTACTTAGGCAAAATTTTGAAAGCTTTAAGAACTTAAGTACTTCTTCAAAAAGTTTAAGCTTTTAACGAAAGGAAAAGTATGTTTTTTTGAACCTTTTTGAATAAAGGAAAAATTTTGAAAACTTTTGAAAGCTTAGGTATTTTTCAAGAAGTTTTTCAAGAAGTTTAAAAAAATTCTGATAGCTTAAGTAATAATTTTGAAGGACTTGAATACTTAGCAAAATAAGCTACAGTTTTGAAGGACTTGAATACTTAGCAAAATTTTGAAAACTTAGGTTTAAAAAAAACTTTTGAATGCTTTTTGAATAAAGGATAGAGTTACGAAAATAAAATTTTGAAAACTTTTTACTCTCTCCTTTCCTATCTCTCCCCCTTTGCCATATATCAAAACAAATAAACATAGCAGAGATAATGGAAATAAGTAAGATTTTGCTGTACTGAACCAAATCATAATTAGACTTAATTAAATCAATCAATTTTCTCTGTAGGGACCTGTCTAACCCAATTAGCTACTTACTAACTGTTATAAACAGTAGTTTTTGCTAAGGTTAGTCAAGTTAAGTGTTTCTGTTCAAGTTAGATTTTCTAAACTTGACACTTAACTTGATTGCTGTATAAGTTGTATTTAGTGCCCCAATTACTGCAGATGCACTGACTTAAAGCATCTTGAATTAAGGCAAAGACCTAAGCATCTCAACCCTTTCTAGGTTATCAATCAAAAGTACCCTAAGGTGCTTGTGAGATGCTGGCTTCTAAGTCTATAGGTGCATGCAGTTCTAGGGTTAGGGCCTAAGCTATGTCCATTTTCGAAAAACCCTAGTTTTTGAAGGGGGTAGTTTTTAAAAGAATAAAACTAAGTAAAAAAAATGAAAACTGATTTTGAAATTATGTAAAACAGTTTTTCAAAGATTAAGAAAATTTTTAAAACCAATTTTAAATCAAATCGAAAATAATCTATTCTACAGAGCACAATCCTAACTGCCTTCTTAGTGAGCTGAACTCAGATTCAGGTAAGGGCTTTGTGAATATATCAGCTAGGTTGGATTTAGAGTCAATATACTTAAGAACTATTTCACCCCTGGTTACATGGTCTCTTACAAAATGATGTTTGACTTCTATATGTTTGGTTCTGGAGTGTTGGATTGGGTTCTTAGTTAAATTAATTGAACTTATATTGTCAATAAATACTTGAGTTTGGGTGTAGTTGAGCTGGAAGTCCTTAAGTGTGTGCATCATCCATAAGAGTTGAGCCACACACTCTCCTAATGCCACATACTCAGCTTCAGTTGTGGATAGAGCCACACAGTGTTGTTTTCTGCTGCACCAACTGACTAGACTTTGTCCTAATAGTTGGCAGCTACCACTTGTGCTCTTTCTATCTAATTTACAGCCTGCATAGTCAGAATCTGTGTATCCTGTTAAATCAAAAGTTGAGGTCCTAGGGTACCAAATCCCTACATTTAGGGTGCCCTTTACATATCTTAGAATTCTTTTTAGGGCTGCTAAGTGCGTTTCCTTAGCACAGGTTTGGTATCTAGCACATATCCCTACTGCAAAGAGGATATCAGGTCTGCTGGCTGTAAGGTACAGTAGACTCCCTATCATACTCCTATAGAGTTTAAGGTCCACTGGTTTACCATCAGGGTCACTATCTATTTTTACATTAGTGGCCATGGGGGTACTTATGCTTTTAGAGATATCCATTTTAAATTTCTTTATTAACTCTTTAGCATATTTGAATTGATGAACGTAATTACCATCCCTAGTTTGTTTAATTTGTAAGCCTAGGAAAAAGGTAAGCTCACCAACTAAGCTCATTTCAAATTCTTCTTCCATTATCTTGACAAATTCTTTTAGAAAGTTGGTGTTGGTGGATCCAAAGATTATGTCATCTACGTAAATTTGGGCAATAAATATATCTTTTCCTAGGGTTTTAACAAATAAAGTTGAGTCAATTTGGCCTTGTTTAAATTCTTTAGAAGTTAAATAGGTTGATAACTGTTCATACCAGGCCCTAGGTGCTTGTTTTAGTCCATATAATGCTTTGGTTAGTTTGTAAACATGGTTAGGTCTGTCTAAGTCCTCAAACCCTGGGGGTTGTCCTACATAAACTTCTTCTTTAATAAATCCATTTAAAAAGGCTGACTTTACATCCATTTGATATAATTTGAATCCTTTATGGGATGCAAATGCTAATAACATTCTAATGGACTCAAGTCTAGCTACTGGGGCGTATGTCTCATCGTAATCTAATCCCTCTACTTGGTTGAACCCTTTGGCTACTAAGCGGGCTTTATTTCTGACTATTTCTCCTTGATCATTTAGTTTATTCCTAAAGATCCACTTAGTATCTATGATGGATTTGCCTTCAGGTTTAGGCACTAGTTCCCAGACTTGGTTCCTTTCAAATTGGGCTAATTCTTCTTGCATAGCTATGATCCAGTTAGGGTCAGGTAGGGCTTCATCTATAGTTTTGGGTTCAATTTTCGATATCATAGCTATTTGACTAAGATTTCTATAGGAGGATCTAGTCCTGACTCCTAGAGTTGGATCACCCACAATTTGATCAGTTGGGTGACTGAGTCTGGGTTTCTTGGTTCTTCTAGAGCTTGGTTCAGCCTCAGGTCCGGCTGGTCGGTTTGGTTCACTATTTGATTCGACTCTTTGGGCTGGTTCATTTGTTGGTTGAATACTTGATTCAGTTGACTCATTAGTTGGTTCAATGGTTAGTTCGTTTAAGGGTTCTATTAAGGGTTCAATTGTTTGTTCATTTTCTTGGTCAGAGTTTGATGAAGTTAAGTCTGGATTATTAGATGTTGAGTTGATTTCTTCATCAAAAATTAGGTTTGTTGTTTCTTCAATTTTCTTAGTTTGTTTGTTGTAAACTCTATAGGCTCTACTTGTGGTTGAGTATCCTAGGAAAATACCTGGGTTTGACTTGGACTGAAATTTTCCTAAATAGTCTTTGGTGTTTAGGATGTAGACTTTACATCCAAAGACCCTTAGGTAGTGTAGGTTGGGGAGTCTATGATAGTACAGTTCATAGGGGGTTTTGTTGTGTCGCTTGTTAATCAAAACCCTATTTTGGATATAACAGGCCATACTAATTGCTTCTGCCCAAAATTGGTTTGCTAGATTAAATTCGTTGAGCATAGCCCTAGCGGCTTCTTGTAATGTTCTATTCCTTCGCTCAACTATCCCATTTTGTTGGGGGGTTCTAGGACATGAAAATTCATGTAGGTACCCATTTACCTTACAGAATTCCTCGAATCGTTGATTTTCAAACTCTCCCCCGTGATCACTCCTGAGTCTTTTAATTTTAGTGTCGTTTTGATTTTCAATTAGTTTACAGAATTCATTGAATAGGTTTAGGGTTTCATCTTTGGTCTTTAGGAACCTAACCCAGGTAAACCTAGAGTAATCATCGACTATTACTAAGCAGTATCGGTTTTCGCTTAGTGACTTGGCTCCATGTGAATCAAATAGGTCAAGGTGCAGGAGCTCAAGTGTGGTTTGAGTTAGACCAGATTGAATTAATTTGTGATTGGATTTGGTTTGTTTACCTTGATTACAAGATTCACATATTAGGTTTTCATTATTTTTAATTTTGGGAATACCTTTGATTAAGCCAAGTTGGGTAATTTTTGAGATAGTTCTTAGATTGGTATGACCTAATCTCCAATGCCAGAGGTTTGTTTGTTCTAATTGTGTTAACATACATTTGGGTATAAGGGGAAGATTTATAGTGTATACATTGTTTTTCCTAGTGCCCTTAAGTATGATTTCTGAGTCTTGTTCATTTCTAATCAGGCAGTTAGAATTGTTGAAAGTAACTATATAACCAAAATCACATAACTGACTTATGCTAAGCAAGTTAAAATTAAAGTTTTCAACCAATAGAACTTTCTTAATAATGAAATCAGATTTAAGCTCAATATTACCTGACCCAATTACCTTGAGTGTAGCATTATTGCCAAATGCCACTGAGCCTAGGTTTTTGAGTTTGAGCTTGGTGAACTTCAATTTATCTCCAGTCATGTGTCTGGAGCAACCGCTATCCAACATCCATTGGTCCAAATCTTTATGTTCCTACGCATAAAGAATTTTCTTGATCTGGATCCAATTAGAATCAGGAATAGCTTAAATTGAGTTTCATTGCCTAGTCTGTCTCACCCAAGTCTAGGGTTTTCAATCACGTTAACCTTATGGTTTTCGTGAGACAGGTTTTGATGATTAAAAGTTATTTTGAAAAGTTTAATTAATTTTGAAAAAAATTAATTTTAACAAAAATGTTTAATTCTACAAATAACTGAAATTTTGTGTTAGATTCGAATTTGACAAAAATTAATTTGAATCTGAAATTCAAAAATTGGCTTCCAGGTCTTGGCGAGGCACTAGGCCTTCTTTGGCCGTAGCCTTATGGGATCATCCACCCTTTCCTTGACAAAGCCTTTTAATGAAGTTTCATTTTCAAAATTATTCCTTGAAAAATTTCTGGTCTAACTAGTTTGGGTTTTGGATCGGTAGCTTCGGCTAGTTCCGCCAGTCTAAAGAGACCAAGTGAACTTGATCTTATTAGAATTGGTTTCCCCAACGTACTATCATCTCACCTCCACCCAATACTATGTTGTCAAGTTTCAGTTAAGTTTGTTCAGTCCTTAACTAACCATTCCTAAATCTAAGCATGGCAAATTGCAGGAATTTAAAATAAACAATCAAACAAGCAATTGCAATCAAGGATTAAAATTATTTATCTAATAATGAATATTGTTTTCAGTTTGGCTCCCCCTGGACTAAAGCCACGGTGATGGTTAGGCAAGATGTGAATCTTGTCCTTGGGGATCCAATACTGATTTGATCCAGTCGGTTTGTTCAGGCATAGTTTAGGTACCCATGCCTGAATTTTACCTCTGGACTGATTCAGTACAGCAAGGTATGATCTTTGCCGAGATTTGGTTCTATAGCCTAATCCGGATCGATTTAGAACTGATTTCTGTTTTCCAAGGATCATGTCAAGACCTTTGGAACCAGATGTAAATCGTTCTAATGCTGATCTAAGATCCATAACCTGAGTTTTCAGGGAGGAGTTTTCCTTTTCAAGTTTTTCAACTCGAGTAGGAGTTCCTTCCTGAACCTTCTCGGTTAAGGGTTTAGAGTCAGCTCCCTCTTTCAGGAGTTTTACTTCCTGTCGGAGGGATTCGACTCGGAATTTGGCTTTTGCCAAATCTCGAGAAAGAAAAGAAATTAATTCAGTTAATTGCGATCTATTAAAACCTGTTACCTTAATTTCTCCGTCCTCTGTAAAAGTTAGCTCGCCGTCGTCCTATTCTGATTCTGACTCAGTTTCGACGTTTTCTGAGGCGGTCAGGGCTAGTAGGTTGGACTGGGGTGCCTCTTCTTCTTCTTCTGAGGAAGACTCGTCCCAGGTTGCTTGTAGTGCCTTCTTTTTTCTCGTCCTTTTTGTCTCCTTTAGGTTAGGGCACTCTGACTTGTAGTGGCCCTTTTTCTTGCACTCGTAGCAGGTCACATTAGGCTTGTTCGCGGGTTCAGCTGGTTCATCCTTTCTTCGGCCGGTTCTCCATGTGTTGGCTTGATTTTTCAATTTTTTGTAGTAACTTCGGGCCAATCGGACCAACTCAGATTGATCTGCTTCTTCATCTTCTGCGTCTGAATTAGAGTTGAGCTCGGGTTCAGATTGAGGTTTCTTTTTTGTCGCTTTCCCAGTTTTTCCTGCAAAAAAGGCAATACTCTTCTCGGCCATATTGCAGTTAGTCTGCTCATGAAGTTCTAACTCTGAAAATAATTCGTCTAATTTAATTTTGGAGAGATCCCTAGAGACCTTGTATGCATCTACCATAGATGCCCACAAGGTGTTTCCAGGGAAGGCGTTTAGAGCATACCTTATTAGGTCACGGTTTTCAACCTTGTGACCTATTGTGTGAAGACCGTTCATTACCTCTTGGATTCGTGCGTGGAGCTGGGCAGCTGTTTCGTTGTCTGCCATCTTGATAGTGTATAATTTGTTCAGGAGCAGATCCCTCTTGCTGATCCTGGTGTCTGAAGTCTCTTCGTGCAGCTCGATCAGTTTTGTCCATAGCTCCTTTGCCCTGTTAAAGGGGCCCACGCGGTTCAGCTCTTCCTTTGTCAGCCCGCATTGTAGGGTTTGTGTTGCTTTTGCGTCGGCTTCTATCTTTCGCTTTAGGGTGTTGTCCCACTCCGAGTAGTTTTGAGGTAGTCCTTCGGCGTTTTTGGGGATCTCCAGACCGGACTGGATGATGATCCACATGTCCACCTGAGTTTTCAGGTGGACCTCCATACGACTTTTCCAGTAAGAAAAGTCTTCTCCACTTAAAAGTGGAGGTCTGGCGGTGCTGAATCCCTCTTGCATAGCCATTTAAGCTGAAAAGAAAACTACTAGAAAAATGTCCCAAGACTTGGTCTTGGATTAGTAGTGCGGGATAAGGGAAATAAAATATCGAGGGGTGTTGCACCAACCTCGATTAACGAAAGAAATTCAAACGAAAAAAAATATTTAAAAATTTGAAAAAGAAAAAAAATTTAAGAAAATCCGAAAAGAAATTTTCAAACTGGTGGTTGCACCAAGTTTGAACTTCCCGCTCTGATACCACTTGTTGGATCGTGAAAACCGATAGAGGGGGGGGGGGTGAATATCGGAAATCGTTCTTTTTCGGAAAACTAAGAGTAAGTTCACAGCGGAAATAAAGATAAGAGACACAACACAAAGACACAGTGGTTTTTACTTGGTTCAGAGCCTGTGTCGACTCCTACTCTAAGGCCCACGGTCATTGACCGTTTACTTTGGGCAATTCTATATCAGGCGCAAATAGTTTACAGAAAGTTATTACAGAATTTAGTACAGTAAACTTAAATAGCTCTTTTTACCGACGTCCGAGGAAGATCGACTTTTTCCGGAGCAACAGGACGTCGTCGGCTCGAGTTGGGAGGATTCCGGGGTGAAGCGCGAGAGCAGAAGAGCGTGGAAGCTTTGTATCGAAGTTGTTGTTGAAGCTTGGGGTCGAGGGGTGCTATTTATAGCACCTAGGGCGCCCTGGACGTCGGGGGCGCCCTGCCATGTGTCAGCCGATCCACACTTCGCTCGGTCAAGCTTTATCCCACCTAAATAGGGATGAGTTTTGACCTCTGGGGCGCCCTGGTCGCTGAGGGCGCCTTCATTGACGCGGTCTTCTCGGCTGGATAGAGTTGATCAGCCTTGCTAGCAAAGGCGCGAAGCGCCTTGGCACCTAAGGGCGCCCTGGCTGCTGAGGGCGCCCTGGATGCAGAGGGCGCCCCAGCCAGTGGTTAGCCGAACTCCTTTTTGCCTTACTTGTTTCTTGTTCACCGTGGAGGCGCCCTAGACACTCAGGGCGCCCTACTCAGCTGCTGCCTCACTCCTTTGAGGCTCTCTGAGCTGCAGACACACGTTCCTTTGGTCCTGCATCCAGGGTTAGTCCGAAAACAAAATAAAGCATTAATTTATACAGCCTTAGCTGTCTTGGTTCTGACTTTGGTCTCCAAAATGGAGCCCTAGGTTGAACCGACGCCTACTGTTCCCTCGACGGGGAACGCGTCCTCACCTACTCCTCTTGGGAGATTTTACCTGATGCCAACCGTTCCTCTGGTTGGACTTTTGCCTGACGGTCCTTTGTCAGGTCTTGGATGCCGAGCTGTCCTTCGCCCGGAGCCTAGCATTCCTTCGCTAGGGCTTGGATACTGGCTGTCCTTCGCCAGTTGCCTAGCAGTCCTTCGCTAGGGCTTCAGTCCCAGGCTGTCCTTCGCCTGGAGCCTAGCAGTCCTTCGCTAGGGCTTGATACTGGCAGTCCTTCGCCAGTTGCCTAGCAATCCTTCGCTAGGGCTTTCTTTCCTGGCATTCCTTTGCCAGTGCCTAGCAGTCCTTCGCTAGGGCTTTTCCTGCACACTTGATTAACTTGTTAGAAAACAAGAAGGACTTAACTTTTGAGCTATGTTGCCATTATCAAAATACAGGTTTGACTTAGGTGCATTCTGCACCAACTGGATCATCCTTTGACTGAACCATCTTCTTCTTCTTTCTATGACCTTTGTTCATCTTGAAATGGTTCCAAGTTATTTTGACTAGCTCAGTGTAGTTGATGTCATCTTCGTCAGATTCCGAGTCAGAATTAGACTCGGGTTTAGGTTTCACCTTTTTCATCTTTATTTTACCTACAAATTTACCTCCAACAAAGGTAATACCTTTCACGACCTGTGGAGTGTTAGTCTGTTCATGTAATTCGAGCTCTGAAAATAATTCATCTAAGTTGATTTTAGAAAGATCGCTTGAAACCTTATAAGCACCTACCATTGATGCCCACAAAGTGTTTCTTGGAAAAGAGTTTAAGGCATACCTTATCAATTCTTGATTCTCTACCTTATGGTCGATGGTGTGAAGACCGTTCATCTGCTCTGCTCCTGGATGTGTGCATGAAGTTATGAAACGGTTTCACCATCTTGCATTTTGATTTTGTAGAGCTTGTTCGGGAGCATATCCCATTTGCTGATCTTGGTATCGACGTCCCTTCGTGAAGCTCAATTAGCTTGTTCCAGAGCTCCTTTGCGCTGTTGAAGGGGTCGACGCGGTTGAGCTCCTCCTTCGTGAGGCTACACTGGAGGGACTGTGTTGCCTTGGTGTCAGCTTCTATTTTCTTCTTTAAGGCAGCGTCCCACTCAGTATATCCTAGAAATTAACCTTGTGTATTTTTTAGGATTTCCAGTCCGGCCTGGATGATAATCCACATTTCTACCTGAGTTTTCAGGAAGAATTTCATGTGACTCTTCCAGTAGCTGAAATCCTCTCCCGAGAAGAGAGGAGGGTGGGCAGTATTGTATCCTTCTTGTTGGGGCATTTAGAATAGAGAACACTGAAAAGATAGAAAAAAGAAAACTTGTTCTAACACTTGGTCTTGGATTAGCAGTGCAGTATGAATATATATATATATATATATATATATATATATATATATATCCTGAATGGTGTTGCACCAACTTCAAAAAATGAAAAAATTTATGATCGAAAAAGAGAGAAGAAAAAAATACCAGAAAAGGCAAGAATACCTTTTCTGATTGAAAAACAACGAAAAATAAAAAAAAATAGCTCAACTGGTGGTTTTACCAAAATTGAGAAACCTGCTCTGATACCCTTGTGGGATCGATGTGATCAATAGAGGGGGTGAATATCGATACAAAATTTCTCGAATTTAAAATGTGAGTAAACGCAGCGGAAAAAGAACTCAAGTCAAACAATGCTAACAAATTTGTTTTTACTTGATTCGGAGTCTATGACAACTCCTACTCTACGGCCCACAGTCCTTGACCGTTTTTGTTGGGAAACTCTATAATTCACAAAATGAGTTACAAAATATGTAAGTTTAAGTACAAATAAAAATGTAAATCTATACCAACAACACTTGCTTCAAGAAGAGCGAGGGAATTTCATCGTCGAATCAGCGTGTTGTCAATCTTGGACTATTTTGGCAAAGCGAACTTGAGCACGAAAGGCTGAAAAATTGATTGCAGTGATTGTCATTGATGTTTGAGACTAAGGGAGTGAAACCCCTTTTATATTGGCACTCGGGCGCCCGAGTGCGCATAGGGGCGCCTCCACGTCGCCGCTTAGGCCGTGTTGTCATCCGCTGATTCGGCTAAAGTTTATCCTCTCTCGGGCGATGTGTGCTCTGGGGTGCTTGAGTGTTAACGTGGTGCGTCCAATCAGCATCCACCAACTCAGCTTCGCCAACACTGAGAAAATCCAACTAGGGCACCCGAGACCACTCGGGCGCCTATATACTCTAGCGCCTAGGTACTCTGGGGTGCCCTCAAAGTAGCTGGGTCAACTTCTTGGATTGCAAAATAGGTTAGTCCAAGTGCAATAAATAATATATGAAATATATGCATGTACAACAGCCGGAGTTGTCTGATCCTGACTTTAGATTTCAAATGAAATCCTAGGTCGGACTGATGCCTACTATTCCTTCTTCCGGGGAACGCGTCCTCATCTACTCCACTCTGGAGAAGTTAGCTTTTGTCAACCGACACCTCGGGTTGGACTTTTGCTCGACCTTCGAAGCTCCCGAATCTCAAGACGTCCGTTCCTCGACCATTCCTACTTCTGTCAGTAGTCCTCGCTTGGCTAAGTCTTCTGCCCAATCTTCCAGATCAGGTCTTCGGTGCCCAGTCCTCGACCAGGTCTTCTTGCCCAACCCTCAGTCAGGTCTTCGGTGCCCAACCCTCGGCTAGGACTTTGTGCCCAGTCCTCGACCAGGACTTCGTGCTCAACCCTGCAGGTCAGGACTTCGTCCCTAGGTAAACTAGGACTTTCCTATGGGATCGTTGTGATCGATAGAGGGGGTGAATATCGATCACATATTTTTCGGAAATTAATTGAGACTAAGCACAACGTAAATAAAGAGCTTGACAAGATAAAACATGCTAACACAGTTTATTTTACTTGGTTCGGAGTCTGTGACAACTCCTACTCCAAGGCCCACAGTCTTTGACCGTTTTCGTTGGCAATACTATAAGTTGGAAAATGATGTACAAGTATAAGGATTCAAGTACAAAACTGAATTGAAAACTTTATACCAACGACAATTAAGAATAAGAGCAGAACTGGTTGGAGCGGCGTGTCGTCAATCATTGAACATTGTTGGCACAGAAAACTTGAGCACGGAAGCTTGTCGTAGTGTTTTCGAGTGCTTGAGTTGATGTTTGAAGCAAAGGGGGTAAAACCCCTTTTATACTGGATCTCGAGCATCTGATAGGCTACAGGGGCGCCCTACACGTCACTTAAAGCAGTCGCGTCCTTATCCGTAGACTCGGCCAACTTTTATTCTGTTCATGGGCACCAGGGATCACTGGGGCGCCTAGGAGCAGTGAGGTGCCTAGGAGATGACGTGTCACGACTGCCAACTTAGCTTTGGCACTTGGTGAGAAAACCCTTCTGGGGCGCCTGAGTCCTCTCAGGTGCCTAGGTTCTCGGGTGCCTAAGCCCTCTCAAGCACCCCTGATCGCAGCAGCTGGTTCCTTTAGCCTACAACCAAGGTTAGTCCAAGAACATAGTATAATAATAAAATAAATGCATGAATAACAGCCAGAGCTATCTGGTTCTGACTTTGAATTTCAAATGAAATCTTAGGTCGAACCGATGCCTACTGTTCCCTCATCCGGGGAACACGTCCTCACCTACTCCACTCTGGAGAAGTTACCTTTTGCCAACCGGCCCCTCCGGTTGGACTTTTGCTAGGCCTCCGAGACTCCCAGATCTTGAGACATCCATACCTCGACCCGTCTCTACTTCTGCCCATAGTCCTCGTTCGGCTATATCTCCTACCTGATCTTCCCGATCAGGTCTTCAGTGCCCAGTCCTCAACTAGGTCTTCGTGCTCAATTCCTCAAACTAGGTCTTCATGCCCAACCCTCGGTCAAGTCTTCAGTGCCCAGCCCTCGGCTAGGACTTCATGCCCAGACCTCGACCAGGACTTCGTGCTCAACCCTGCTGGTCAAGACTTTATGTCTAGGTTAACTAGAACTTTCCTGCACACTTAGTAAATTTTTTAGATAACCATAAAAACTTAACTTTGAACCCTTTGTCATTATCAAAACCAGGTTCGATCTGGTCCTTTCGACACCAACATTTCTTGCACACTTAGCAAATACGTTAGATCACAAAACATACTTAAGTTTGATCCCTTTGCTATTATCAAAACTAGGTTCGATCTGGTACTTCCGACACTAACAGAGAAACCTAGCCACAACCTACACATGTACACTTGAGCACTTAAACTACTAATTAGCCTTTAACCCAGACCAATTTCTCCAACCTTGCTCAAGAAAACTGAGCTCTCTTAAATAGAGCTCATTGCTTATCCAACCATTCCCAGTCGACTGGTACCAACACTAGTCGACTGCCAGTTGTCGAATTCGAATATTACAACCCAACGTTTGAATTCAACCGACACCAGTCGACTACACAGAAGTTCAGTCAATTGATCCTTCTGTGACCTCGACCAGTTGACTGATCCCATACCAGTCGACTGGTAAAACTCTAAACCTATGGTTTTCCTTCCCGAGTACAGTTCACTCGCACTCAGATTGTCATGACTCACTTGACTCTTCTTTGCAACCTTGACTATTGTCATCAAGCCTTCTTCACATTGGCTCTCGTCCCTCGAATGCATACAACCCCGTGGCTCATCATCATTCCATCCTTTGCATATACCTCGAAGTATGCTTCCCTTGGCTCATCGTTGTTGCTTTGTCCACAGTCCCTCGAATGCTCCATCCTTCACCAGACCTGAAGTCATCAAGTTGAGTCTATATGTATCCTGCATAACCTGCACACTCAAATACACATATCAAATGCGAGGGTGAATCTAACATAAATCCTTTGCCCATGTTGGGTTCTCCCGGTGACATAAACACAAAATGCAGTGGAAACAAGAACCCTCGAGCGATCCATGAGAAAGAAAACTCGTACGAAGTTCATCTATCTAATAGATCTATCTACAATGTATACCTTTAGAGCGTGCCCTTACGTTATCCCGCTCGTCCAAGTGCCGTCGGATCTCTTGCACATTCAAGCGTCCGTGCCTCTATTCGTATCCACACGGAAACGATCTCTCAACTTCGGAAAGAACTACCGTAGTTGTGCTAGCAACTTGAGGTAGTTCACAAGACCACCAAGAACCCCAAAGGGGTTTCGGCCAAGAGGGAGAAGAGGAAGAGGATAGAAAGGGAAGAAGGGAAAACTCACACACTCTTCATTCAAAATAACTAGACCCTCTTTTATATTCATCCAATGAATATGAAGAGTCTTTTGTCTCTTTGACTTCCCTTCATTAAAGTCAATAAAGAGCACATCTTTTCATGTGACTTCTCACCTTCTCTTCATCCAATGAAGAGAGACTTTTCTCTTTCCTTCATTAAACACTTTAATGATTTCCCCTGCAATTCCGACCGGGCCTCTCTGGCTTCCGACCCGGTCTCCCGACCAAGTCTCCCGAGCACGTCCCCGAGCACGTCCCCGAGCTCCCGACCAAGTCTGCCGAGCAAGTCGCTGAGCTCCCAACCCAGTCTGTCGAGCAAGTCGCTGAGCTCCCGACCCAGTCTGTCGAGCGCCGAGCTCCCGACCCAGTCTGCCAAGCTCCCAGCCCAGTCTGTCGAGTGCCGAGCTCCCGATCAGATCTCCTGGGTTCCCAACTCAGGCTCCCGATCTGATCTCCCGAGTTCCCAACTCGGGCTCCCGATCATACCTCCCGAAGCATCATGTCCTTAGTGTGTGACACAATAGTTTCTCGTGACGTTGGCAATGCGCCTAAACGCTTTAGACACATAAGCAATGAGCGGCATCTAGCAATGCATCATTGCTACCCAAGTAACAAGAAAAGTCGAGATCCGACTAAACCTCCGTGACTATGATAGTGTATGACCTTGTCCTTCTATCCTTGATATCTAGATTGACCAATGAGGCATAGACCGTGTCATCCTCAATCAATCTTTGTGTTTCTTGATCCCCGAGTAGACTCACTCAAACAAATGAGCTCAATATCTCATATTGACTCATTTGAGCATGGCCATGAGTTTTAGTAGTCCTACTCGATCAAGGGGCCCACAGATATCACTCCCGTCATATGGGAGGGATAGATCTCATCTACATCACTCACATCCCTCCGTATAATTCATTACATACCCAGTGATCGCCTTTATAGTCCACCCTGTTACGGGTGACGTTTGACGATACCAAAGTACATAACTCCTTATGTAGGGAACCGTAGTGACTTCAGGTCTAAGGACTATTCATACTAATAGTCACATGAGAAAGTTTATGACACTCATATGACAATCTATGAAACTTTCTCATAGCGGGTCAATTCAGTACACATTCTCCAATGTATACTCATGTGTCAACCTGATATCACATATCTATGACTTGTGAGCTCAAGTCATCAGTTGACCTACATGCTAGTTTCCATGCATTAATATTATCCTTGAATATTAATACTTGACTAGGAATGGTTTAGAGTAGTGTTCTCTACATCATCTCACTATCGATACAACCTATCGATATAATGTAGATAATAACCTACTACCCAAGGACATTATTATACTTAGTTATTTGGCACAAATACAAAGTAAGTATTATAACCAAACATGCCTTTGTTAATGATAGAATATGATACAAAATGTCCCTAGTCAATCATCACATAATTGGCTCTAGGGCTCCTACTAACAGCCCAAACATCAAATCACATGGTCCCACGGACCATAAATTGCCTCAATAATTTTGCCCAGTCCCTTGATCAGGACTTCTTTTCCTAATCACCATAACCAAGATTTCTTGCCCAATCACCCGACCAGAATTTCTTTACCTTGACTTAACTAAGACTTTCCTACACACTTAGTTCAGCTCGTTCAATCACAATAACTCTTAACTTTCAACCTTTGTCAATATCAAAACACAGGTTTGATTAGCTAGTGCTTTAAGCACCAATATATTCACCTCTATTTCTACAATAACTCTGACGAATTTGGCTCTCCTCTCTCTTCCTAAATTATACATCTTAACATCTACTTAATCTTAGGCCTTAGCTTTCTTATTTCTCAATACCAAGCCCTATTACTTATGAAATACTATGCTATCTTTCTATCAATCCCAATTGTCTTCCCAATTGTGTATGACTACCCTTCAACCATGTGAAAGCATGGTGACACAGATGACCGCTAACTAGGTGTCACAAATGTGGGTCTCAAAATTTAGATATGTGTAAGCTGGAAACCCTTTTTTGCAATCAAAGATTAAAAGCGTAGTAAAGGGGCCACAGGTCGTATTTTTCCTAGGGCTAGTTGAGGGTGTTTGATTCGAGCTCGAGTTTATGTGTCGTTGATATTTTTTTGGGTTTCAAGATAAAATCTGAGTTTGGTTTAATTTGGAAATGAAATTGCAATGGAAATAGAGGAAACTTAACTAAACACTTAACTTGATGCCAATCAATGCCAAAGCTTCTCTTGATACAAGAAATGCAGTAGATAAAACTAGTATGCAAAATGAAGCTTAAAATCAAAGAAATGAGCTGGCTGTGAAGCAAACTAAATTCGAATGCAATAACACACTAAAAGGGTTGTTTAACTACAAGAATTAAAGCTCAAAAACCATGAATCATTGGTTTAATCTTCACTTAAAACAAATTCCAGAGATGGTGCCAACTTGATACGCAAAGAGTGAAAGAACCCTATGTGCCAAAATAGAAATATGATACTAAGTGGCGAATCTGTCATTGACAGCTCAGAACTACACTGATCGGATCAGCTGGAATACTAGGCTATCAGTGAATAAACTTGCAAGAGTGAATGAAGGAATTCAATAACAGCTAACTGCTGAATAAACTGCAAACCATGTGCAGAAATGAGCTGCAGGAAGGCAGAGCTGTGTGCAAAAATTCAGAAATCTGGATGCAGAAATGATGCTCAGATAAACAAGAATGAAATGCAGAATTTCAGATCCCGAATTGGGTAGATGCAAGCTGAATTCGAATGCACTAAGATAGAGTTCAAGGAAGCTTAAGAAAAACCACTGTTTAATTGCAACAAATTGCTGAAATGGCAAACTGTGGTGTTGCCGAAGTGGAGTTGATATACAAACTGAAATTGGCACGCAACAAGCTGAAATGCATGAATGAAACTAAATGCAAGCAAACTTAGATCAAATGCATTAACTCACTAACAGTTATCTCTAATTTCAAGAACTTAGACTGGATACAAATTGAATTTGGGATGAGCTGCAGAATTCAGAAATGAAGCTGTAATTGCAGAAACAGGGCTGATACACAATGACAACTTGATACGCAAGCAATTAAAGTATGAAACAAGCTGAAATTAAGTGCAACTAATCATGAACAAGTAATCTAACTAACTACTTACAGAATTGAAACCTAATTAAGACTGGAACAATTCAAAAATGAAAATTACAGCACCAAAAACAAAATTCAGACTGAAGTTGCGGCAGAAATGAAATTTACAGCTAAAACAGAAATTAACTAAGAAGACTAAGCCTCAATCTCTCATCTCAACTCAAGAAATCCTTGCTGTCACTCAAGGATGAGCCTCGAATTGAGAAAGAGATGATCCATACAAGAAAACTAATCAGCTGATACAATGTTCAGAAATGAAATAGCACGCTGCAGGAATGAAAATTACAACTAAAAACAGAAATGAAATAAGAAAACTAAGCCTCAATCACTCCATTAGCTCAAGAACTCCTTGCTCGTCACACAAGGGTGAGCCTCGAACCCCTAAGCTCAACAAATCAATGGGAAACTGAATCTGTGATTGAGTCCAGCTCACACTCTGCTCAAACTGAAATTCTCATTCTACTTCTTCAATCCAACTGCTTCCAAATGCGATGGTGATTCGGGGATGGTCAGAGCACTCTAGGGAACCCCTCCAGATAGCTCTGGTGGATGGAAATGGAGCGCAACTGAGATCGAAGGCAGCAAATGGCAGAACTGAAGAAACCCTCTCTCGGCTCTGTTTCTTGGGCAATTGAGAGCTGGAAACTTCACTAAAACCTCCTCCCGATGATCCAGATCTTGTTCTAACCAAAGAATTGAGGGGTCGCGCCCACGGATTGAAGAAAAACTGAAGAACAAATGAAGAACAAACGAAGAAAACGAATGCTTGCGGCGAAGGCGCGACAAGGGAAGAAGCTAGGAAATGTTTGGTTAAATACATAGGAATGGACGGCTGAGATCGTGTTGAGAAAATCCAACGGCTGATCTTTATCCGATCTGAACCAAACTTTGATGATGTTGATCAGGGGTCAGGATTTGCCTCGGAGTAGATCGGATCTTCCAAATTTGCAATGGATGGCCCAGATCAACCTGATCTTTGGATCGACAGTCTAGAGCCCTCTGAGCTTGATCCAACGGTTGAATGAGCTCTGATTGGGATGAAACCTTCAGATCTTGATCAGAGTGCTTGATCAGCCCTAACCCTAGCTTGGATTGCTTCAGATGGTCCCAGATGGCTCAGATCTAGCCGCTTTTGAATCGGACGGCCCAGATTTGTCTGAAGCTTGATCACTCGATCCGGGTCCACTTCCGACTCAAGTCTGACCCAGCATAACCTAGGTCTATAATCCTTTCATGCCTACAAAAATAGATCAACAATTTAGTGGCAAAATCATTTTAAATATGTAAAGATTTGCAATTAAGTCCAAAATAAAAGTAAGTTCTAAAACCTAGGGTAATTTCACAATTAAGCAAGAAAAACATGAGTCAAACATGGATTTTGGCATCTGAAATAATCAATAAAATAGCACTTATCAACTCCCCCACACTTAAGCTTGAGCGTCTCGTGAAACTACTAAGTATGTATCCCTTAGTTTTCTCAAGCATAATTAGAAACAAATGAAAAGAAATTACCTAAGGTTGTCAATTCTCAAAAATCTAAGCTCTATGGATTAGTATCTCGTCCTTAAATCAACAATATAGCCTTTTCATCCTTCATGAGTCATTGAGATGAAGTCAAGTCACTAAGCCTTTCAAGGGAAGTTTTGGTGGCTCTCTCCTTAAGTTCTAAGTTGATGATGGAAGTGGAGCTCACTCAAACACACATGCTTCTTGCACTACCATAGGCTTGCTTGTTATCTACTCTCCACCATTATTCATTATTAGGATCAACATCTATAAAAACAGGTGAAAACATGGAAAATGGTAAGAAATGAAGTAAAAGCCAAGAAAATAGAAAAATTGATGAAGTGGGAGACTTGGTTGCTCAAGAATGTTTCCAATGTGCTTTGCCCCTCTTGTTAGTCCTCTAGTGAAATCAAAAGTGTGATGGAGTGAGGCTATGGCATTGCCCTTCAAGAATTTGATGAAAAGTCCTCACTAATTCCTTTGTGCCAATTTGCTCTTGTGTGCCATTTTACTTCTTTCTCTTTTTTTTTTCTTTTTCCAGATCCCTGCACCACGGCAATTCATTTTCAGAATCAAGAATTTGATTTCTCAAACAATTGGCATCAGGAACTTGCGTCGAATGGTAGTTGGAAAATTTAAGTGTTCCACTCGAAAATGGCTGAATAGCACATTGAATTTCAGCCACTGCACTGTATTTTCTATTTTTTTCTATTTTGAGAATCAAATCAACCCTCTTCTTCTGATCAGTAATGGATGTGCTCAAACTGCTTTTGGCACAGATTTTTTTCTTCACTTGTGAAATGACACAGATTTTTTTCCTTGTTGGTGTGCCATTTTTTTTCAGATTTTTCCATTACTTGCCACTTTGTTCCTTTTATTTTGTTCTTCTGTTTTTTTCTCTTTTGGTTCAGTTATGTTGTGGCCATGCTTCAAAATTCTTATCAGAAACAACTTCAACCCAGCACTGCCGTGAGCTTCAAGTGGATTGATCAGCACATTGAATTTCAGCCACTTCCTTCACTGCATTTCGAAAATGCCTTCACTGCACATTGATCAGCACATTTCTTTCATTTCCTTTCCTTTCACTGCATTCATGTGCTTCATTCCTTGATTCACAGCCTTGAAACCCACATTCAGCTTCATTTTGATACAAACTGACTTTCATAGCATAACCTCCTGATTTTTTTTCTTTTTCAGCTGCAGATTTTCAGCTTCTTTTCAACTTTTGTTCAGCCTTTCAAATTCTATACAGCTGCAATTCAGCTTCTCCCAAAATATTTCTGATTTTACTGCAAAGAACAGCTGCATTTAAGCTTCTAGCAGAGTGGCAGAACAGCTTCATAGCATCAAGAAACATACTTTTTCTCTCTTTTGACATGGCATAGATGTCCTTCATTTGTGTGCCATTTTTTTCATTGCAGATTTTTTTTTCTCTTTAAATGCCACTTGGATCTTCAAAGTTTGATAAGGAATCTATATGCTCCAATCATTTCCATTCTCAACCATTTCTTCTTGCTCATTTTTGACACCAAACTCATTCAAACTCATTCTTGGCACATGTAATTTGCAAAAAAAAAAAAAATTTCCCGACATGAAATGCCTCTTTGATACCAAATATTTCCAAAACACTAGTCACTCCCCCACACTTAATCCTTTGTCCGTCTCGGACAAGGTAGCATTAAGAAACATTTCAAACAACAAGTCCATAGATAAGTGTAGTTAAGAGTAGAAAATATGGAAAGAAAAATAGAATAAACATGATTAGTGCCAAAAATTGATATGGAAAGGAAAACCAATTGATTATAGATGTGATCTAATCATTGAAATATGATTTTGAAAGAACCTAAGCAAGTTCTAGAGTACAATGACATATGTGTATCACAAAAATAAGGCTAATTCTTACTAGGTGCAAATAATTCATCTCAAGTCATCAATTAAGAATCTAAAGCCAAATAGTACTCAAGCATCCAAGAATTCATCCATGAGCTCAAACCCTAAGTTTTAACAACCAAATTTAATTTATTTTCAAGAGACTCTAAAATGACATGAAGATAACCTAGAGGGATACATTTATTCCTAGTCATGCAAGAAACAAATTTCCAAGAAGACTAACATGGTATATTTACGCGTTTATTAGCAAGGACTCAATTTAAAAGAAAATTCTACTTCTAGAAAACATAAAACTGAAACATGCAATGAAAGAAAATACAAGAAAGAACAAACTCCCCTTTATTTCTAGTGGACGGAGTCTATCAAGAAGTAGTCTCCATCATGGTAGTGGAGGAGTATGGGTGGCTGAGAGAGCTTCCTTCATTTAATCTATGTCATGGTGCATGTCTCCCCCACACTTGAACTTTACAAAAAATTGTTCAGGTGGCCGCAGGTGATTTAGGTACAAGACCCATGTAAGAGGTGGAGTGCTTCTAATTAAAGTAAAATCATCTCCTCCTTCTTGATGCCTTTTGAAAATCTTTCTAGGAGGTTGGAGTCTGTTCAGATGGAGCACCCACTCCAGAAGTCTTCGGGACCCTGCAAAATCATGTAATACCTCTCTCAAACGTGCAGGGTAAGATAGAAGTGAAATAATATCAGTCTCTGCATGAAATGTATCCAAAACTGCATCATATCTAATAAAATCAATTCTTGGTGCCTCAATGAATTTTTCACAATTATTTTCTACACAAAATGCATCCAGAAACTTATCACAAACAATAAAATCAATTTTTGGCACTTCAATAGAAATTTCACATTTATTTTCCACCAAGGATGTATCAAGCAATGTATTACAGCCAATGAAATCAATTTGAGGTGCCTCTATCAGTTTTTCACACTCAACTTCAACATAAGATATAGCAAGAAATTCATCACAATATACAACATCAATTTCAGGCACTTCTAAGAATTTTTCACTATCAGCATAATGTGTGTAACGACCCAGAAAAATTCTCTTAATATTTTTTTAAAATATTGAGCATGTCTAGATAATTTTCCGAGGGACCTAGAAATATTAACTCGAATTTTAACCTAGAAATCCATGTTTTCTCATTTAAATTGGGAAAAATAGGCACTAATGGGCCTTATATGGGCTTTCTAGTACCATGATTGTTGGTGAATTTTAGGTGAAAATTTATAGAAATATAAAGAGGTTTTAATGAGAAATATTAACATAATTATGGGGGAATTTTTAAGGGATTTTTGAAATAATAGGGAAATAAAATAAAAATAAAATAGAAAAAAATAGTGCATGCACCAAGGATTGAACCTTGGACCTCTTGACACAACCATGCATGCTCTAACCAATTCACCTAGCAAGGGAGTGCTATAAGGAAATGATGTGGATTTTGGTTAAGCTTAGGGGAATATGAAGAGTCATGAAGAGGAAGAGACACCATGACTCTTCACTTACCCTCCTTAATGTGTTATAAAGAGGGGGCTTGGGAGTTACTTTCTTCCTTCCATCAATTCCATTTTTCTTCCTCCTCCTCCCTCATTCTAGCCGAATACTTCAAGAGGGGATCTCCCTTGGAAAAGGTTCACCTAAGGCTCCATCTCCAAGATCCAAGGCTTTTACAAGGGTACAAAGGCTAGGGGTGGTCAAGAGGCAACAAGATTTCCATCCTTCTCTCAAATCTAAGGTCTATAATCAAGATCAACCAATGTAAGCCTCCCTCACCTGTGGTATAATAGTTCCTTTTGATTTTTAGCATAATATAAAGTTTGGTTTTTGGTTTTGATGTTGAGAAAACCATGTTTTGGACCCCTATAGCATTCGGCCACCATGAGTTTTGGATCCATGATGATGTTAAAAATCTTAATCATGCTTTCTAATGTGTTCTCATGATGTTTAGAGAATAAATATAATTTTTAGGAATTTTTGGAGTACCCTAAGACCCTTTAGGGTTTGGGACCATCATAAGGATTTCCATGGCTAGGGTTGGATTTAACTCTTCACTCATGTATCTTGTGTACCCTTATGATACAAGGGGAGGTTGAAGGGATTTATGTGAATTTTCACAAGGTCTTGTGACCCTAAGGGTTTCGGCCAAGAAGGAATCTAGGGCAAGGGGTTAAGGTTTTCTTCAAGTATGGGTTCCGAAAGCCCTATGGTAGGGTATGGTTGGTGTTTAATGTTTGATTGGGGATTTTATGGAATTTTTCCATGCACCCATGGCCTTGTAGGGTTTCGGCCAGCCCTAAGAAGGAGGGCTAAAGGTTAGGGCTAACCCTAATCATGATCCCAAATGGCTTCCCATGGTCTTATAGGTAATGTATGGTTGTTTCTTTACCTTATGCTATCTTACATGTTAATTGAATGATGGAACCCTTCCTTATAGGGTTTGGTGGGAGTTAGGGTTTGAAGAATGATGGTTTATGGTTTGTTATGAAGTATATATATAGGTTCAAGCATGTGGTAGAAATTATGTTACCTATAACCCTAACCTTATGTACCATGTTTCATGTTTATATGTTTATGATTAGATGTCATGCTTAATAGGGTTTATTCATGAATGTCTTGTGTTCTATGCCATGCACTTGAATGGTAGGTAGTATGTTTATGGAAGTCCTACTTATGTATGCTTGGGATGAATATCATGCTTATGTATGAAATGCAATGTTTACCTTATATATCATGATCATGCAAACTCTATGGATTAGGATAATTGTCTATGCAAACATGTCATGTTCAATGAATATAATGCAATGCTTATCTTATATGCCATGATCATGCAAGCACTAGGAATAAGAATGATGTTTATGTAAGTAGGTCATGTTCTATGAATGAAGATGCATATTATGTTTATAAATGAAGATGCATGTTATGTTTATGAATGAAAGTGCATGCTATGTTTTATGAATAAAGATACATACCATGTTTATGAATGACGGCACGGTTGATGGTCGACGGTACGACGGTCGTGAGGACCGGTGAATGGGCCGGTAGACGGGCCAGGTCGTTACACATGTCATGTTTTATGAATGAAGATGCATGCCATGTTTTATGAATGAAGATGCATGCCATGTTTTATGATTGAAGATGTATGCCATCTCTTATGAATGATGAAGCATGTAAAGTATTTTACTTTATGAATGGGCTTGTACCGGACCGAAGTATGGGTCCAAGGGATGGGCACCTTAAGAACGCCCCGGTTCTGGACTACCGACTATGCTGTCCACGGTTTTGGCACTACCGAAGCTGTACAACAGGGATGGCCACCTTAAGAATGCCCCGATTCTGGGACTACCGACTATGCTGTCCTTACCCTAGTAGGTTGGGGCTCGCTACCTCGTATTTACCTAGGGATGCGCGCTTATGATGTATGTATGTGGTACAAGCCGGGGACCCCAATGATGTTATGATTATGTTTAAGTATTTAAAAGTATGATTTTTAAAAGTTAAGCATCCTTATGTATATGCATTAGACTCATGCATTCATTCATGTTATGCATTATGTCATGATAGTAATGTCTTATACTTATGTTTCATGTCAAGAAATATGCATGATAGTAAACGATTTATGCTTATGGTTATGTTAAGAAGATGCCCATATGATATGATAGAAAGCATGCCTATGTTTATGCCATACAGGTTAGTTCATGCTTTATGTTTATGTTTATGTCATGTATCATGCATGTTAAGAATGTTTCCTTATGTTTATGTTTATGTCATGTATCATGCATGTTAAGAATATTTCCTTATGTTTATGTTTATGACATGTATCATGTCATGTTAAGAATGTCTACTTATGTTTATGTATCATGCCATGTTAAGAATGTTTATTTATGTTTATGTTTATGTTTATGTCATGTATTAGGCCATGTTAAGTTGAATTATGTTTATGTCTATGTCATGTATTATGCTATGCTAAGTTGAATTATGTTCATGTTATGTCATGTATCATGCCATGTAAGTTTATTTATAGTTATGTTCAAGCATAAAGTTATGTTTATGTTTCATGTGCTTATGATTAAGTGATGAATTGTTTTAGTGAGTAGGAAAGAGTCTTACTAAGCCGATGTGCTTATAGTCTTATTTTCCTTTACCGTAGATCACGCAAGGGGACAATAAGGAAGCAGCAGGAGGACAAGAATGTGTGTGTGTGGTAGTGACTTGGCCACGAAAATAATATGTTTACCGGTCTTATGCTAGAACTTTATGTTTGCTACTTATGTGTTTGAATAATGGCTTATGTGACTCTATGACATGATGTTAAGCATGACATGATATGATGCAAAGTATGAAGTTAATATGCCAAGTACCCATGTCATTATGTTAGGAATGATAGTAGGGCATATATGTGTAAGTCTTAAAGTTATTCCGCTACCTTATGATGTCTACATGCCCTAAGTATGTTAACGTAATGCCGCTTTATGGAAGAAAAAAAAAAGTGGGTGTTACAATGTGTATCAAGAATATCATCGCAATGAATAAAATCAAGCCTGGGTGCCTTTGTAGAATTTTCATAATTATTTTTCACAAAAGATGTATCAAGAGATTCATCATAGCAAACAACATTAATTTGAGGCACCTCTAAAAATTTTTTACAATAAAATTCTGCAAACGATGTATCAATAAGTGAATCACAACCAATAAAATCAGTTTGAGGTACCTCTATGCAATTTTCAGAAAAAATAGGAGGAATACTTACCTGATCGTGCTGAAGAATACCTGGAGGTTCTACAAGAATATATGTAATTATTGGCTCCTCCTGGTCAAGTTCAGATTCCATCTCAGGCTCAAGTTCTGATGGACACTCAACTGGAACAGGTGATCCTTGGGTTCTTGCTTCCACCATGCAAGTCCCTACACTTTCTGGTTTATCCTCTGAATCTTCTAATGTCTCCATCACTGTTGGTGGTCCCTGGGGCTCAGTGCAATCCCCTACACCTGTAGAATCATCTCCTATGCATGCTCCTTCTGTAATATCTGCAACAACAATATCAGAAAAATTAGGACCATCAATAATACTATTATCACAAAATAAAAGATGAGAAGGGTCCTGTAGTGCTTCAGAATCTTCTTCTTGAGCTGAAAATTTTGGAAATGAGTTTTGAACAAGAACTTCAGGAGGAATGAATGCTGTAGGTGCCCTATTTTTGATATTTTCTTCTTCTTCTTCCACCAAATTTGCAAGATCACTTGAAGAAGGACTTGGCCATGCACTAGGGTCACCTTGAACTGATAAAAAATCAACTCCGGAGCTGTTTTGAATGGGAAAATGGGATGCTGAAAATTTTTCAGGAAATTCGGCATCTGGAGTGTTTAAACTTGACACAACCTCTTCATTCCCCAAAGTTAGATCACCATCATACCCTCAGAATTAAAAGTAGCTTGAGGAGGTACTTGTCCTGATTCTTAGGCTTGCCTTTGTTTCATTTGATAAACTAATTGTTCCATTTGTCTTCCCAGGTTTTGAAGCCTTTGTTGCTGTTCTTGAAAACTTTGTTCTTGTTGTATGATGTAACGCCCCAAAATTTCCCATATGAAATATTATCATGAAATATTATGAATTCATAAATATGAAATATTATGGAATTCATGAAATAGTATCATGAAATATTATGAAATATTATGAATTCATAAATATGAAATATTATGAAATTCATGATATATTATCATGGAATATTATGAAATATATGAATTCATAAATATGAAATATTATGGAATTCATGAAATAGTATCATGAAATATTATGAAATATTATGAATTCATAAATATGAAATATTATGAAATTCATGATATATTATCATGGAATATTATGAAATATATGAATTCATAAATATGAAATATTATGGAATTCATAAAATAGTATCATGAAATATTATGAATTCATGGAATATAATTAATATTATGAAAATATTGTGAAATCATGGAATATAATTAATATTATGAAATTTCATGATGGGCTTGGCTTAATGGGCTTTGATATGGATTAGTGCAAAATGTGATAAAAAGGAGGAAGCAAGGATTGAACCTTGAACCTCCTAGTTGCACTCACCATGTCATAACCAATGAACCAAGCAATGTTTCTTGTAGAGGGAATAAGAAACATGCTTGTTAAAAGCTAGGGAGGTGAAGAGACATGTCTTTTCATGAGAAAAGTATAAATAAGGGAAGTTGGAATAACTTCCTCTTTCTCTTCTTCTTCCTCCCCTCATCACCGAAATTCTCTTCTTCTCCCTCTCCATTTTCGAAAAGTAAACCCTAGGGTTTTAACCCTAGGGAATTGGAAGGAAGAAGAACCCTTTAAGGTTCTTGCCTTCTACTAGGGCCAAGATTGCTAAGAGAAGGCAAACAAAGGAAATACTCACCTTCCTTCAACCAAGGGCACCTTAAGATCTTAGAGAAGTAGAAATCAAGCGAAAGGATGTAAGTATCCCCTCGCCTGCAGTGTAATAGTTGTGGTGTGATTATTCTCCTTGATTTTTCAAGAATGAGGACTTCTTCTCCATTGCATGTTTCGGCCACCCCCTTTGGGGAAGGTCTTGCTTCTTTCCTTGATACATGAGAAGACCTTTGAGACTTAGAGTATATATGTATATTGAATTTCTTCATGATGGTATGAACAAAAGAAAGAAAAACTAGGGGTTACACTCCTTGTAAGTTTCGGCCACCCTTAGAGGAAGGCCTTGGGTTCTTTTGTTACATGATTAGACCCTTGGAACTTAGGATATATGTATATGTGGTTTATGCAAGATGTGGTGAACAAAACATAGGGCTTTGTGCTTGAAAGAGTTTCGGCCACCCCCCTTGGGGAAGGCTTTTGGTTACTTTTTGTCACATAAGTAAACCCCTTAGCACTTAGAGTATATGTGTATGTGTATCCTTCAATATGTTGTAAACAAAACCTAGGGTTTAGAACTTGGATGGGTTTCGGCCAAGGCCTAGAAAAAGGGGTTAGTGAGGGTTGAATTATCCTAAAATATATCCATGTTTAATGTATTGTAGGATAGTGTATACAAGGTGTTTGTATGAATGTATGTGAGAATATTTAGTTCAAACCTTAATTTTCCCTATACTTAAGTTTCGGCCAACCCTAGGAGGACTAAGGTTTAGGGTTGTATAATTATCTCATGATGTGCTGCATGAATAATATGTGAAGGCTAAACTACCCTACGGGACATGATTATGTTAGCAAAGTAATATGTATGAGCATGTATGGAATATGATATATGTATGAACATGTATGGAGTATTATGTACGTATGAACATGTATGAAATATGATGCATGTATGAACAAGTATGAAATATGATGTATATATGAACATGTGTGAACTATGATGTATGTATGGACATGCATGAAATATGATGTATATATGAGCATGTCTTATAGCCCCTGGGGGGTACCTTTATGAAATTGCATGTGATATGTTAAAATGCTTGAAGGGATACTCAAATAAGTATGGGATCAAGAGCACCCCTTATGTTGTGTGGTGTGTCCCTACGGGATCATGAGCACCCTTGAAGAGTGGTGTGTCCCATAAGAGTGAATATGGAGTATTCCTTAGCATATATGTAAAAGCATGATAAGTATTTTACTTTTAAGTTGTGTACCCGACTCGTAAGGGGGTCGTTAAACAAATCCGGGGTGCATGTTAACGTGGCTCCGGTAGGACGGAAGGGTCCTGCTCTAATGAATTGGTGGCTCACTACCCCAATTCATTAGGGAACGCGCAATAGTTTCCGCGCGATAGTTGGTACACAACAGGGCCCAATATGATATGGATGTATTTTTAAGTAATACCATTATGGAATTGTTTTGAAAACATTCATTGAAAGCATTTGTTATATGTGAAGAGTATGCTTATGGTACTTGATACTGCATGCTTAGAAACTTAGATGTTTAATATGCTTTGATGAACTTATACTTATGATTGATTATGTGTACATGTTATATTCTTTCGCACGGATTTTGCGAGTAGGACAGGATCCTTACTAAGCATTTTGCTTACTAGTTTATGTGTTGTCTTATGCTGCAGATAACACTTAAATGGAAGGAAGAGGCAGGAGGCTGAAGATGTGTGGGGTGGTGGCTCGGGAAGAAAGATTTCTATATCTACATATTTATGCTTATGTTATGCTCCTTGACAATAAGTATTAGTGATTAGGATTGACATGGCATGATAGTGTTTACCTTGGAGGTCTCTTACACTTGATTATGTTATGAGTCACATTACTAGTGATGTTATCATGTTATAGAATGACACTTGATAATTTTTGCAAGCATGCTTAGTACCTAGTTCCCTTAAGTCCTTGCATTGTTGTTTTAATGTCATGCTAGAAGATAGAAATAGAAAAAAAAATATATTACTATATGATTGAATGTACGTAACCCCGCCCCGAGAGTAGATATAAGGGCGGGCGTTACATATGATTTGTTGCAACATCTCTATCATCCTTTGTTGTTGAGCCTCATTCTTATTAGGATTCTCAAAGCCTCCTTGGTTAGTGTGGAACTCCTGTTGGTCTTAAAATGTAACATAAGGCTGCTGAAGACCAAGAGTAGGATGTGCATTCTGAAATGGGAGCTGTTAGGGCTGCTCAAATGGTTGAATGGGCTGATTAAACTGCTGAAAATTGGGCTGGAATGATGGTTGAATTTGCTGAGAATTGTAGCCCTAGAAATCCTGGATCTGAGGTTGAAATTGTGGTGGTGAAAACTGAAATTGAGTGGGCTGGAAATTCTGGTTACAAGGCTGAAATTGCTGTGGAAATTGATATGATTGCTGGAAATTCGAATTAACTTGGTACCCTTGCTGAATTCCTTGAAAAAGTAATTGATTTTGTTGATAGGGTTGCTGAAATTGGGGCTGGAATTGCTGAATTGGTTGCTCAAAATTCTGGAATTGTGGTTGCCCAATCTGAGTTTGCTGAAAATTTGGTAGACTTGGTGGAGATTGCTGAAAATTATGATTCTGAAAACTCTGATTATAGGGCTGAAATTGTTGGTTGAAGATTGGATTGGCTGTTGAAAATTCTGATTCTGGAATTGAAAACTCTGAAATAGTGGCTGATTGAAAGGTTGGTTCTGCTAAAATTGTGGGAAAGATTAACATTGTGGCTGCCCTTGCTGAAATTGGTAGTTTGGTTGCTGGTAAGTAGATGAGAACATTTTGAACTGGCAGTCCTGTCACAAAGCAAACAAGAAAAATGGCAGCAACTCTATACAAAAGATAAAGCACAAGAAAATAGAATCAAATGATATGCCCATAAGCACACAAGCAAAAAATCAAATAACTCAACTAGTAGTTCCCCGGCAACGGCGCCAAAAATTTTGATGACCGCTAACTAGGTGTCACAAATGTGGGTCTCAAAATTTAGATATGTGTAAGCTGGAAACCCTTTTTTGCAATCAAAGATTAAAAGCGTAGTAAAGGGGCCACAGGTCGTATTTTTCCTAGGGCTAGTTGAGGGTGTTTGATTCGAGCTCGAGTTTATATGTCGTTGATATTTTTTTAGGTTTCAAGATAAAATCTGAGTTTGGTTTAATTTGGAAATGAAATCGCAATGGAAATAGAGGAAACTTAACTAAAAACATAACTTGATGTCAATCAATGCCAAAGCTTCTCTTGATACAAGAAATGCAGTAGCTAAAACTAGTATGCAAAATGAAGCTTAAAATCAAAGAAATGAGCTGGCTGTGAAGCAAACTAAATTCAAATGTAATAGCACACTAAAAGGGTTGTTTAACTACAGGAATTAAAGCTCAAAAACCATGAATCATTGGTTTAATCTTCACTTAAAACAAATTCTAGAGATGGTGCCAACTTGATACGCAAAGAGTGAAAGAACCCTATGTGCCAAAATAGAAATCTGATACTAAGTGGCGAATCTGTCACTGACATCTCAGAACTACACTGATCGGATCAGCTGGAACACTAGGCTATCAGTGAATAAACTTGCAAGAGTGAATGAAGGAATTCAACAACAGCTAACTGCTGAATAAACTGCAAACCATGTGCAGAAATGAGCTGCAGGAAGGCAAAGCTGTGTGCAGAAATTCAGAAATCTGGATGCAGAAATGATGCTCAGATAAACAAGAATGAAATGCAGAATTTCAGATCCCGAATTGGGTAGATGCAAGCTGAATTCGAATGCACTAAGCTAGAGTTCAAGGAAGCTTAAGAAAAACCACTGTTTAATTGCAACAAATTGCTGAAATGGCAAACTGTGGTGTTGCCGAAGTGGAGTTGATATACAAACTGAAATTGGCACGCAACAACTTGAAATGCATGAATGAAACTAAATGCAAGCAAACTTAGATCAAATGCATTAACTCACTAACAGTTATCTCTAATTTCAAGAACTTAGACTGGATACAAATTGAATTTGGGATGAGCTGCAGAATTCAGAAATGAAGCTGTAATTGCAGAAACAGGGCTGATACACAATGACAACTTGATACGCAAGCAATTAAAGTATGAAACAAGCTGAAATTAAGTGCAACTAATCATGAACAAGTAATCTAACTAACTACTTACAGAATTGAAACCTAATTAAGACTGGAACAATTCAAAAATGAAAATTACAGCACCTAAAACAAAATTTAGATTGAAGTTGCGGCAGAAATGAAATTTACAGCTAAAACAGAAATTAACTAAGAAGACTAAGCCTCAATCTCTCATCTCAGCTCAAGAAATCCTTGCTGTCACTCAAGGATGAGCCTCGAATTAAGAAAGAGACGATCCATACAAGAAAACTAATCAGCTGATACAATGTTCATAAATGAAATGGCACGCTGCAAGAATGAAAATTACAACTAAAAACAGAAATGAAATAAGAAAACTAAGCGTCAATCACTCCATTAGCTCAAGAACTCCTTGCTCGTCACACAAGGGTGAGCCTCGAACCCCTAAGCTCAACAAACCAATAGGAAACTGAATCTGCGATTGAGTCCAGCTCACACTCTGCTCAAAATGAAATTCCCATTCGACTTCTTCAATCCAGCTGCTTCCAAATGCGATGGTGATTCGGGGATGGTCAAAGCACTCTAGGAAACCCCTCAAGATAGCTCCGGTGGATGGAAATGGAGCGCAACTGAGATCGAAGGCAGCAAGTTGCAGAACCGAAGAAACCCTCTCTCGGCTCTGTTTCTTGGGCAATTGAGAGCTGGAAACTTCACTAAAACCTCCTCCCGATGATCCAGATCTTGTTCTAACCAAAGAATTGAGGGGTCGCGCCCACGGATTGAAGAAAAACTGAAGAACAAATGAAGAACAAACGAAGAAAACGAATGCTTGCGGCGAAGGCGCGACAAGGGAAGAAGCTGGGAAATGTTTGGTTAAATACATAGGAATGGACGGCTGAGATCGTGTTGAGAAAATACAACGGCTGATCTTTATCCGATCTGAACCAAACTTTGATGATGTTGATCAGGGGTCAGGATTTGCCTCGGAGTAGATCGGATCTTCCAAATTTGCAATGGATGGCCCAGATCAACCTGATCTTTGGATCGACAGTCTAGAGCCCTCTGAGCTTGATCCAACGGTTGAATGAGCTCTGATTGGGATGAAACCTTCAGATCTTGATCAGAGTGCTTGATCAGCCCTAACCCTAGCTTGGATTGCTTCAGATGGTCCCAGATAGCTCAGATCTAGCCGCTTTTGAATCGGACGGCCCAGATTTGTCTGAAGCTTGATTACTCGATCCGTGTCCACTTCCGACTCAAGTCTGACCCAGCATAACCTAGGTCTATGATCCTTTCATGCCTACAAAAATAGATCAACAATTTAGTGGCAAAATCATTTCAAATATGTAAAGATTTGCAATTAAGTCCAAAATAAAAATAAGTTCTAAAACCTAGGGTAATTTCATAATTAAGCAAGAAAAACATGGGTCAAACATGGATTTTGGCATCTGAAATAATCAATAAAGTAGCACTTATCAGACACCCATTCAATTCCTCCTTCGATTACGGATAAACCTTCCACCTCTACCCTCTCTACTGACAAGTGTTAGTGTACAAATACAACCTCCTATAAAGTTTCTTGTCCAAAACCTAGGAGCTTTCCAGTTCACTAGCCTTTCAAGAATTACAGGAAATTTAATAGCACTTGGTTGTATAAGCTTGTATGTACAAGAAATTGGTAAAGAAGACCTCACACACTTTATCATTCCAACAGCTTTCTCCCACGTATTTACTCCAATTAATAAAGACACATCCTGATTTGGACTCTTTGATATCTTGATTAGAAAAACTTAAAATCATAGGAGACAATCCCACAACATTTTGGGAATGAGATAAGATCTATTGCTAGTTAGCAATAATATGTTGGATCGAGAGAATACGATAGAGGGGGGGTGAATATCGTAAAACTTTTTCGGATATAATTTTAAGAGAATGAGCAACGGAAATTAAAAACACAAACACGAACACAAGGATTTACTTGGTTCGGAGTCGCGGTCGGCTCCTACTCCAAGGCCAACGGTCGTTGACCATTTACTGCTGGCAATTCTATATGTGCGCAAATGTTTACAGAAAAATATTACAGTTGTAGTATAGTAAACTAAAAATTAAACTCTTCGTTACCGACACCCGGTTGTAGATCGTACTTCGGAGCAGAGAGTCATTGTCGGCGCTTGAATCTCGAGATGGGAGGTTTCCGGAGCAGAGCGCTTGAGTCGAAGAGTGTATTGGCGTTCGAAAACTGTGTTGAGAAGCCTTGGGGGTCGAGCCCCTTATATAGTGCACCTGGGGGCGCCCGGGACGTTGGGGGCGCCCTCCGCGTGTCACTCGATCCGCAAATCTCTCGGTCAGCCCTTATCCCTCCAGGATCGGGCTCGAGGTTTGACGGGGGCGCCCGGGAAGCAGGGGGCGCCCGGGTTGACTCAGTCTGCGGGCTTCTGGCTGGCTTGAACTCTATCTGCTTCGTTGGCTTGGACCCAGGGCGCCCGAGGCATCCGGGGCGCCCGGGAGCATGGGGGCGCCCGGGAGCAATGAGCTTCCGAAGCGTTTTCTTGCTAAATCTTGTTTGGCTTTGACTTAGGGCGCCCGGACCTCCCGGGGGCCCAACCCAGCTGCTGCCCCTCTCCTTCGGAGCGTTCTGAGCTGCAGAAAACTCGTTCCTTCGGTCCTGCATCCAGGGTTAGTACCAAACAAAATAACGCAAGCATGTTAGTGAATTTTATGTTGGTGCAGACAGCACCCAAGTCGAACCTGTGTTTTGATAATGGCAAAAGGGTTCAAAAAGTTAAGATATTATGTTTATCTAACAAGTCCACTAAGTTTACAGGAAAAGAAGTCCTAGGCACACTGGGCACGAAGTCCTGGTCGAGGACTGGGCACGAAGCCCTGGCAAGGAGCTGGGCACCGAAGACCTGCTCGGAAGGTGGGCATGAAGACCTGCTCTGGAGGTGGGCACGAAGACCTGGTCAGGTGTATCGGGCAAAAGTCCAACCGGAGGAGCCGGTTGGCAAAAGGTAAACTCTCCTAAGAGGAGTAGGTGAGGACGCGTTCCCCGTCGAGGGAACAGTAGGCGACGGCTCGACCTAGGGCTCCATTTTGGAGACCCAAAGTCAGAACCAAGACAGCTAAGGCTGTATAAAACTAAAACATTACTGCTCTGTGTTGTTTTGGACTAACCCTGGATGCAGGACTGAAGGAACAAGTGTCTGCAGCTCAGAAAGCCTCAAAGGAGGGAGGCAGAAGCTGAGTAGGGCGCCCGCAGTGTCCTGGGCGCCCCCAAGGTGAATACAAAACAAGAAGAGTAAAAGTACGCTTCGGAAGCTAAGTGGGCGGGGTGCCCCCGTGCTCCCGGGCGCCCGGGATGCTCCGGGCGCCCCTAGCTCAAGCCAACGAACCGGATAAGAGTTAAGCCTGCGAGAAGCCAGCAGATAGAGTCAACCAGGGCGCCCCCGTTAAAGTTCGATCCCGAGTTTGAAGGGATCAGAGCTGACCGAGAGTTGCTCGGATAAGCTGACACGTGGGGGGGCGCCCCCGACGTTCCGGGCGCCCCCAGAGGCTATAAAAAGGCCCCTCGACCCCAAGGCTTGAACTAACAATTCTTCCAAGGCATTCACGCTCTTCTACTCCCGCGCTCTGCTCCGAAAACCTCCCGACTCGAGATACAAGAGCCGACGACGTCCCTCTGCTCCGAAAATACAATCTACACCGGACGTCGGTAACGAAGAGCCGCTTTTAAATTTACTGTACTATTCTTGTAATACATTTTGTAAACTGTTTTTGCGCACATATAGAATTGCCCGCAGTAAACGGTCAACGACCGTGGGCCTTGGAGTAGGAGCCGACCGCGACTCCGAACCAAGTAAAATGGTGGTGTTCGCGTGTGGTCTTCTTTGTTTATTTCCGCTGCTAATTCTCTTTTACGAATCCGAACGTTTTACGATATTCACCCCCCCTCTATCGTTCTTCTCGATCCAACAATTGGTATCAGAGCGGAGAAGCTCAAATTTGGTGCAACCACCAGTTTGAGAATTTTTCGGATTTTTTTCTTTTCTTTTACTTTTTTGAAGTTTCTCGTTAATCGAGGTTGGTGCAACATCCCTCGATAATTATTTCTCTTTATCCCGCACTACTAATCCAAGACCAAGTCTTGGGATATTTTCTTTCCTTTTAGTTTACTTTTTAGATAAAATGACCATGCAAGAAGGCTTCAGCACCGCAAGACCGCCTCTCTTCAGTGGGGAGGACTTCTCCTACTGGAAGAGCAGAATGGAGGTCCACCTGAAAACTCAGGTGGACATGTGGATAATCATCCAGTCCGGACTGGAGATTCCAAAGAATGCTGAAGGAGTACCACAGACCTACACAGAGTGGGATACCGCTCTGAAACGAAAGATTGAAGCTGATGCAAAGGTGACCCAGACCCTCCAATGCGGTTTAACAAAAGAGGAGCTGAACCGAGTGGGTCCATTCAACAGTGCTAAAGAGTTGTGGGGGAAACTGATCGAACTGCACGAAGGAACTTCAGATACTCGAATCAACAAGAGAGATCTCCTCCTGAACAAGCTGTACACGATCAAGATGACCGACAACGAAACAGCAGCTCAGCTCCACGCTCGAATTCAGGAGCTAATGAATGGACTACACACAATCGGTCACAAGGTAGAAAACCGTGACCTGATAAGGTACGCTCTTAATGCTTTCCCGAGAAACACCTTGTGGGCATCTATGGTAGATGCATACAAGGTTTCAAGGGACCTTTCAAAAATTAAACTAGATGAATTGTTTTCAGAACTTGAATTGCATGAGAAGACTAACTGCACCCTGGCCGAGAAAGGCATTGCCTTTATTGCAGGTAAAGCTGGAAAGGTAACCAAAAAGAAACCTCAACCTGCACTCAAGTCTGATTCAGACTCAGACTCAGAAGACGACGAAGGAGACCGACCTAAGCTGGTCCAACTGGCCCGGAACTACTACAAGGAATTGAAGAATCAATCCAATAGAAGAAAAGCCAGCCGAAAGAAGGAAGATCAAGCTGAATCAACTAAGAACAAATCAAGTGTGACGTGCTTCGAGTGCAACAAAAAGGGACATTTCAAATCCGAATGTCCTAACCTAAAAGAAACCAAGAAAGCAAGAAGAAAGAAGGCACTTCAGGCAACGTGGGACGAGTCCTCCTCCTCCGAAGAAGAAGAGGTCCCACAGTCGAACCTGCTAGCGCTAACCGCCTCAGAAGAAATCGAGACCAAGTCAGAATCAGAACAGGACGACGGCAGACTAACATTTTCAGACGACGGCGAAATCAAGGTAAGTGGTTTTTCTAGAAGTCAGTTAAATGAGTTAATTTCTTATCTTTCTCGAGATTTGGCGAAAGCTAAACTCCGAGTCGAATCCCTTCAACAGGAAGTAAAACTCCTGAAAGAGGGAGCTGACTCTAGATCGTTAACTGAGAAGGTTCAAGAAGGAACCTCTACTCAAGTTGAAAAACTTGAGAAAGAGAACTCCTCACTGAAAACTCAAGTTAAGGATCTTAGATCAGCTTCAGAACGATTCACTTCTGGTTCCAAGGGTCTTGACATGATTCTTAGAAAACAGAAATCGGTTCTAAATCGATCCGGACTAGGCTATAGAACCAAATCAAGACAAAGATCCTACTATGCTGTACTGAACCAGTCCAGACCTAAAGTTCAGGCATGGGTACCTAAACTGTACCTGAACAAACAAACTGGATCAAATCAGTATTGGATCCCCAAGGACAAGATTCACATCTTGCCAAACCATTATCGTGGCTTTAGTCCAGGGGGAGCCAAATTAAAAATAATATTTATTGTTAGATAAAATTCTATTATTGTTTGCAATCTGCATGATTGAGTGTTTATTTAATTTCTGCAATCTGCCATGCTTAGACTTAGGAATGGTTAGTTTAAGGACTAAACCAACTCAATTGAAATTTGAATAACATAGTATTGGGTGGCGGTGAGATGATAGTACGTTAGGGAAGCCAATTCTAATAAGGTCAAGTATACTCTACTTGGTCTATTTAGACTGGTGAAACTAGCCGAAGCTACCGATCCAAGACTCAAACTAGTTAGACCAGAATTCCTCAAAGAATAATTTTGAAAATGAAATTTCATTGAAAGGCTTTGTCAAGGAAAGGGTTGATGATCCAATAAGGCTACGGCCAAAGAAGGCCTAGTGCCTCGCCAAGACCTGGAAGCCAATCTTTGAAATTCAAATTCAAATTATTCTTTGTCAAATTCGAATATAACACAAATTTTTAGTTAATTATAGATTCAAACATTATTTTTAAATAAACATTCTTCAATTGTTTTCAAAATTAATTTAAGTTTTTCAAAATAAATCATAATTTTTCAAAATAATATTATTACCTACCAAGACCTGTCTCACAAAACCTGTAAGGCTAACGTGATTGATAACCCTAGATTGGGTGGGACGGCAAACTTAATCAAAATTCATTTTTTTACTAAATACAAACATTCAGTTTAGAACGGCACTGACTTAAAATTAGTCAAACCATGGTCAAATTAGTCAAACCATGGTCAAAGTGGTCAAACCATGATCAAAATAGTCAAATCATGGTCAAATTAGTCAAACCATGGTTAAACTTGTCAAATCTGGTCAAACCTGGTCAAACAGACCTATCCCGGGCGCCCGTGAATCCTCGAGCGCCCCCTTGTCCTTCCTGTCTCCTTCAAGCGGAAAAGCTGCTGACCAGGGCACCCGGGTTCTCACGGGCGCCCCCATTTGAGTGGTCAAAAGCTGAAAGCTGCCAAAAGGCAGCTGCAGCTCTGTGCGGGGCGCCCTCGCCTGCCGGGGTGCCCTCACACACCAGGGCGCCCGGCCGAGCCCTATAAAAAGCCTTCAAGCCTCACTCACTTCCCACACCAAAACTCCTCTCCTCTTCAACTCCCTACCTTCCAAGAAACCTTGCAACATTCTCAAGCTCTCATCCTCGACAATGCCTCCCCGAGCTGCCCGGTATAATTTTTTTTACGCATTCAAAAATTATTTTTCTTAAATTCCTTCCTTTAAATGCATATTTCTTATCTTAGAAAACGCCGAGCAAACCAGGCAGAACCCGGTACCGAACCTAGTCCTGATCCTAGGTTCCCAACTTTAGAACTGTGTAATAAGTTTGCTCGAACGACATACAAGCCTATAAAAACGAGCTACTTAAATAGGCAATTCTTCACCCAATCCTGTCCCTTAGCAATGAATGTTATAAACTTTTACCAACTCGACAACCTCGTATTCTGCACTCATCCAATTAACACATCCTTATGTGCAGAATTCTATAATAACATAATTAGACAGGATGGTCTTATGTTCATCACCACTGTCCAAGGGATTCCCCTGACAATCACACCTACACTACTCAACCGCTTTCTTGGACTACGACCCTCACAGTCCACCTTTTGTTGTTACCCTCCTAGGGAGCCTCCCTTTGATGCTCCTTATTCTCACATCACTCTGGATACCCTACACTCCTATTTCTATAAACATGTTAGAAACCCCCTGGCTAGACGGTTTCAGTCAGTTGACCTTCAAGTCCAGGACTACGCTCTATATAGAGTTATAGTTCGATGCATTCTGCCGTTATCCACTAGAGACGTCGCTACCATGCGACCATTTCACACCTTCCTCCTGTACGCACCGACGCATCAGCTTGATATCGACATTGGACTACACATGTTCCATGCGATCCTACATGCGTCTAGTGTTACCACGCAGGGGCGGGTACGCACTCCCTATTGCCACATCATCACTTCCATTTTACACTACCACGGTCGTAACATCACCGAGGGAGAGACAGCCGCATTGACTGATTACGATGAGATAGGTTATAGGAACTTCTCCCTAGCTGGTATAGAGGTCTCGACCACCGGGGTTTTTGTTGGGGACGAGATGGCTAGAGACGGGGGGTGAATCTAGTCGATCTATTGGACTTAGACTAAAACTTGCTCTTTGAAATCTTTCTCTGCACTTAAGTTAGCAGCAGCGGAAACAAAGCATATGCAGAGAAACAATCTTAACAGAAATGCAGAAACAGAGAATACAAACCAAGGATTGATAACAAGGATCGTTTACAAGGTTCGGGGATAACTTGCCCCTACTCCTTGGCGTGCCCGTGAGGTGGGCGATCCCTTGATCGTCGGCAGATCAAGCCCCGGTGAACTCCGGATAGTAGAAGCCTCCTTCTCGGTGGAGAAACCTCTCCACAAGTGATCTCAAGAAGATACAAGTTAAGCACACGAGACACTCGAGAAGACAAGCTCACAAAGATGCACAAGAAAGCTCAAGCACAAAGCAACAGAGAGCACGAACACAGCACAGCCAAACTTCCCAAGTTTCTGTCTTGTTTGCCACCGCTCCTCTTCATCCAACTTTGTCTCTTAAGCTCTGCTCACCATCACAAGCTTCGCCAGCATCCACTGAGCCAGTCTGAACCCACTGACCTCCCTGAGCACTCAGTCCACTGAAGACCTCCTCTCCAGCTGAGTCTCCGTCAGTCGCCAGCTGCTCCAGTTGCCGTTGAAACCTGAGAAGGAGAAACAAACAAACCTGCTCCAAGGAAAGCCTCCCATTGACTCTCCTCCAATGTTTGAATCATCCCTGTAAAGCCTGCACACTCCAATAGAAGCTTAGCAATGCATATCAAACATAAGCCGCGATGTAGCAGAGAATCGGCAGTGAAAACAGACACGATCAGAGCTTCTGACAGCGTATTTGAATTAAAGTTCTGCGCCTGATCGGTCACCAGACCGATCAAGAAGGACCCTGATCGGTCACCAGACCGATCCAGAAGTCTTCTGCACACTCCTGATTGGTCCCCAGACCAATCAGGCTCCTGCCTGATCGGTCACCAGACCAATCAGGCTCCAGCCTGATCGGTCACCAGACCAATCAGGCTCCAGCCTGATCGGTCACCAGACCAATCAGGCTGCTTCCAGACCAATCAGGAGTCATCCTGATCGGTGATAGTGAGAACCTTGCGATAAATGATCGTTCACTAGACCGATCTGAGTAGTATCCCTGATCGGTCACCAGACCGAACAGGAGCAGATCAGCAGGGGAACTCAACTCACTGTTCGCTCCCTGATCGGTCACCAGACCGATCAGGAGCTATGCAGTGAGTGAAACACACACTCCCTGATCGGTCACCAGACCGATCAGACATCGCTGGATCGGTCACCAGACCGATCCACGAAGGAGCAGCGTGCCAACTCCCTGATCGGTCACCAGACCGATCCAGGGACGCAGACCTAGCCTTCCAAGCTAGGATTTCATTCACCTTAGCCCTCCAAGCTAAGGATTTTTCAATCTAACTCTCCAAGTTGGGAATTTGCACCTAACCCTCCAAGTTAGGACTTTTCACCTAGCCCTCCAAGCTAGGACTTTTCACCTAGCCCTCCAAGCTAGGACTTTTCACCCAACCCCTCCGAGTTAGACCTTCATCCAACCTAGCCCTCCAAGCTAGGCACCTGACCCTCCAAGCCAGGACTTTTTCACCTAACTCCAAGATGGACTTTCACCTAACCCTCCAAGTTAGGACTTTTCACCTAGCCCTCCAAGCTAGGACTTTTCACCTAGCCCTCCAAGCTAGGACTTTTCACCCACCTCTTCCGAATTAGGACTTTTCAACACCTAGCTTCACTCACCAGGACCCGGCTTCACTCACCAGGACCCGGCTTCACTCACCGGGATTTCCAACACCTGGCTTCACTCACCAGCACCCGGCTTCACTCACCGGGATTTTCAACACCTGGCTTCACTCACCAGGACCCGGCTTCACTCACCGGGATTTCTCACACCTGGCTTCACTCACCAGGACCCGGCTTCACTCACCGGGATTTCTCACACCTAACCCTCCAGTTTAGGATTTCAATCAACCCATGCCTAATCACTGATCAGGACTTAAGTATAATTTGCTCAACCAAACTTAAATCATTGTCAAACACCAAAACAACAACCGGGCCAGACTGCATCAACAATCTCCCCCTTTTTGTTGTTTGACAACCCGATTTAAGTTTAGGTATCAATCAATTGAAGTCCGTTGTCCGTTCAATTCTCATAAGGGAATCATGATCCTCCCCCTATAATAACCATAAACTTAATCAGTCATTTTCTCCCCCTTTGTCAAACATCGAAAAGGGTATGGTTATTAAGTTTGAACATACCTCCCCCTGGAACCCGGGTCTCTCTCCAAACCCAAAATAATCAAAGTGAAGTTTTGAATTGCACATGAAAACATATACAGAATAATATCATGGTCAAACATGTATATGTTTCATATGACAAGGAAGTCAAAAGATGATTTTGGAATTGTATATGAGAGGCATATACCATAAATGTATCATGGCAACAATGTATATGCATCATATGACAACAATTATCGCAGTTCCATCAGACTGATGATTGATACAGAAAAATTTCTGATTTATCTATGAACGATCAATTTTCAGAAAAAAATTTCTGTAATTCTGATTCGTTCAAGATCGGACTGCATTAACACTTGGACAAAGTATATCATGGTCAAATACGTATATGCTTCATAGGACGAGTAAGGAATGCATCTGTATCTGACATATAATCCTGATTGGTCTCCGTGACCGATCAAGGTCGTTGATTACTTGATACAGAAGAATTTATGATTAGTCTGGGGAGCGATCAGATTTTAGAAAAATTCTTGAAACTCTGATACATTCCTGATCAGACTGCATTAACAATTTGCATCCCATAACAGGAGAGAGGACTCTATTGATATTCGTCATTTCAGAAAAATTTCTGAAACACGACATTAAGAACAAGAGTCATGACTCAACAAACCCTTTCCTATGAATTTCAAAATTTTCAATATGAGTTGGGTTTTTGACTGAAACATATTTCTCATAACGGAGCAAGAGATCAAGGAACAAGAGACATGATTCAACCAGCCCGTGTAAATGAATTTTTAGAATTGCAGCACGGGTTTGTATCGAATTAGTATTACATTTGTTCCAAGTATGATGAGTGTATTCGAATCGTAATTGGGTTGTACCAGATTTGTTTGTATCAGTATGATAGTAATCTGATTCAATTTGATGAAAGGTGATTGGACTGAGGGGTAGTCTCACACCATTGGGAACGATTTGGGAGTTCCCTGATCATCATTGACCTGATCGGTCACCAGTCCGATCAGGGTGAGTCCTGATCGGTCGGTGGACCGATCTGGGTTCAGACAGAAGGTTTTTCAGTTTTAGATTTCAGAAACCGATTTCAGCACTTCTGAAATCAGGTTTGTTTCAATTCTTAGTCATTCCCAAACCCCTAATTCAATTGGTTTTAATTTGTTTGATTCTAAAGAAGGGTTTCCCTTATTACAAATAAACAACATGGTTTATGTCCCTTAACTAAATCAAGATTCATCAAGGCATGATCAGTTTTTGCTAAACATGAACTTGAATATCAGAACATGTTTGTATCAAAATTCCAAACAGGTATGCATACCATCATTTGAACAGGAGGTTTATAATCATGGATAGCATGGATGCATTTTGCTATTTATCAACATCAATAGATGAATGAAGTCTATGTGTGCCAAGGCATGATCAGTGGGAAATCAAACAAGTCATGGAACTTAAAACATCATAACCTATGTGATCATGTTGTTCTTAACCAAAATTAGGTTTGTGCCAATTCCAATGGATGATCAAATTCCAAAACATGCTTATTTCACATCATGATCAATTTAAGCTATGTGTTGATATTGTTCTTAATCAAAATGGGCATGTCATAGATTAATGTTAATCATCCAAACACCAAAGTCATGGCATACTCATCTAGGTTCATCTCCAAAATAATAAGAAAAGCTTAAGCCTAGGCCTTAAACTCATGTTCTTAGTCTAATCATGTATTGTGAGATTTTCGTAGTGATTTTCACAAACCATGTGTTCTTCATGTTGGCATAATACATACAAGAAAATCATGGCATACTTGATCATGGAAGAACTTAAACACTAAAGTAGATTATACCATGACTAAGTATTTTAACACATGAATATCATAAAAATCACTAGCCAAGGGATTATATTGTCATAAGATCTAAAACAATAGAGTTCAAAGCATTTAATTCGAATTTTCCATAACCATCCATGTGAATGACAATTTTGCCTTTGGTCATGGGTTTGGAGCACCAAATATCAACCTCCCATGTTGATAGATGCTCCCCCTCAAATAATGCTTATACAATTCTAAAGATAGAAGTTTTAGGTACCCAAATTTTAGGACCTAATGCATCAACAATGAGGGACTTAGGCACCCATGCCTTAATCAATTTCTTTCTAACCTTTTGAACCCTAAAATCATTTGATGATCTAAATTGGGTTCTTGACATTAATGATACAAAGGTTGGTTCCTTAGGTCGGTAACCTATACCGGCCTTATTGTAAACCGCCCTTTGGGAATTGAGTATCATGTCTAAGGTTTTGGAGCTAGATGAGAATTTCTCACGAACATTCTTGAGATTTTCAACTTCGCTCTTTAAGTCCTTATTGTCATTCTCAAGGGTCTTAACATGCAAGTCATCAATTACCTCATCCTTAGAGGTTTTTAAATGTTCTACTTCCAATTTCAAAGATTTAACTTTGGCCTTAGATTTTTTAAGCATCTTAGTTAGACATGCGATGGCTCGATAGCACTTATCTAACTCGGGAGAAATTACCTCTTCATCATCCGAAGATAATGAAGGCGCGGTTGAGGAGTCACTTGATTCATCACTCTCCTCCTTTGACTCTTGTAGTGCCACTAGAGCCACGTGACAGTGAATGTCCTCCTCCTCCTTGTCAATCTTCTTCTTCCTTTTGTTTCCTGCCACAAAAGCAAACCCTTTCTCCTTGGGGCCTTGGTTAGAGATCTCATGTAGCTCCATCTCACAAAATAAGTCCTCTAACTTAACAAGAGATAAATCCTTGGAAACCTTGTAGGCATCCACCATGGATGACCACAAAGTATTCCTAGGGAAGGCTTTGAGTACATACCTCACTAGGTCTCTATTGTCTACCTTTTCATTGATGGAGTGGAGGCCATTCAATACATCTTTGAATCGACAATGAAGCATACTTACAGTTTCATTTTCTCCCATTGTCAAGTTCTGGAGTTGGCTGTGAAGGAGATCCTTCTTGGCAGTCCGGGTGTCTTGAGTTCCTTCATGAAGCTCAAGAAGTTTATTCCATAGATCTTTGGCAGAGGTGAAGGGGCCAACCTTGATTAGCTGTTCTTTGGTCATCCCACATTGCAAGGTCACGACAGCTTTGGCATTTGCTTCCCCTTCTTGACTTGCTCAGCCGACCAACTTGAAACCACAAGCTCATTTCCCTCATGATCCTTAGGAGGGGGGAACCCCTCCTTCACTGAGAACCATATGCTCATGTTGGTTTTGAGGTAGAACTCCATCCTTGACCTCCAATATGGAAAATCTGTGCCGTCAAAGAATGGAGGTCGGTTTGTGCTCATTCCTTCTCTTCCAGCCATCGTTGTTGTAAGCTCTCGGATGTTAAGCCGCTTGTACAGAGCCCCTTGCTCTGATACCACTTGTTGGGGACGAGATGGCTAGAGAGGGGGGTGAATCTAGTCGATCTCTTGGACTTAGACTAAAACTTGCTCTTTGAAATCTTTCTCTGCACTTAAGTTAGCAGCAGCGGAAACAAAGCATATGCAGAGAAACAATCTTAACAGAAATGCAGAAACAGAGAATACAAACCAAGGATCGCTAACAAGGATCGTTTACAAGGTTCGGGGATAACTTGCCCCTACTCCTTGGCGTGCCCGTGAGGTGGGTGATCCCTTGATCGTCGGCAGATCAAGCCCCGGTGAACTCCGGATAGTAGAAGCCTCCTTCTCCGTGGAGAAACCTCTCCACAAGTGATCTCAAGAAGATACAAGTTAAGCACACGAGACACTCGAGAAGACAAGCTCACAAAGATGCACAAGAAAGCTCAAGCACAAAGCAACAGAGAGCACGAACACAGCCCAGCCAAACATCCCAAGTTTCTGTCTTGTTCGCCACCGCTCCTCTTCATCCAGCGTTGTCTCTTAAGCTCTGCTCACCATCACAAGCTTCACCAGCATCCACTGAGCCAGCCTGAACCCACTAACCTCCCTGAGCACTCAGTCCACTGAAGACCTCCTCTCCAGCTGAGTCTCCGTCAGTCGCCAGCTGCTCCAATTGCCGTTGAAACCTGAGAAGGAGAAACAAATAAACCTGCTCCAAGGAAAGCCTCCCATTGACTCTCCTCCAATGTTTGAATCATCCCTGTAAAGCCTGCACACTCCAATAGAAGCTTAGCAATGCATATCAAACATAAGCCGCGATGTAGCAGAGAATCGGCAGTGAAAACAGACGCGATCAGAGCTTCTGACAGCGTATTTGAATTAAAGTTCTGCGCCTGATCGGTCACCAGACCGATCAGGAAGGACCCTGATCGGTCACCAGACTGATCCAGAAGTCTTCTGCACACTCCTGATTGGTCCCCAGACCAATCAGGCTCCTGCCTGATCGGTCACCAGACCAATCAGGCTCCAGCCTGATCGGTCACTAGACCAATCAGGCTGCTTCCAGACCAATCAGGAGTCATCCTGATCGGTGATAGTGAGAACCTTGCAACAAATGATCGTTCACTAGACCGATCTGAGCAGTATCCCTGATCGGTCACCAGACCGATCAGGAGCAGATCAGCAGGGAACTCAACTCACTGTTCGCTCCTGATCGGTCACCAGACCGATCAGGAGCTGTGCAGTGAGTGAAACACACACTCCCTAATCGGTTACCAGACCGATCAGACATCGCTGGATCGGTCACCAGACCGATCCACGAAGGAGCAGCGTGCCAACTCCCTGATCGGTCACCAGACCGATCTAAGGACGCAGACCTAGCCTTCCAAGCTAGGATTTCATTCACCTTAGCCTTCCAAGCTAAGGATTTTTCAATCTAACTCTCCAAGTTGGGAATTTACACCTAACCCTCCAAGTTAGGATTTTTCACCTAGCCCTCCAAGCTAGGACTTTTCACCTAGCCCTCCAAGCTAGGACTTTTCACCCAACCCCTCCGAGTTAGACCTTCATCCAACCTAGCCCTCCAAGCTAGGCACCTGACCCTCCAAGCCAGGACTTTTTCACCTAACTCTCCAAGATGGGACTTTTCACCTAACCCTCCAAGTTAGGACTTTTCACCTAACCCTCCAAGCTAGGACTTTTCACCTAGCCCTCCAAGCTAGGACTTTTCACCCACCACTTCCGAATTAGGACTTTTCAACACCTGGCTTCACTCACCAGGACCCGGCTTCACTCACCGGGATTTTCGACACCTGGCTTCACTCACCAGGACCCTGCTTCACTCACCGGGATTTCTCACACCTAAACCTCCAGGTTAGGATTTCAATCAACCCATGTCTAATCACTGATCAGGACTTAAGTATAATTTGCTCAACCAAACTTAAATCATTGTCAAACACCAAAACAACAACCAGGCCAGACTGCATCAACAGTTTTGCCGTGGAGACGCCAGCAAGCCGGACCACCGATCGACTCTGACGAGGATGTTGAAGTCGATGTCGGAGATCTGGCAGCCGAGATTCATGAGCACATAGACTAGCCCCCACCACCGACACTCTACGAGAGAGTGACACGGCTCGAGTCACAGATCCAGAGCCTCCGAGAAGAAGTGGAGGCAAATCATGCTGAAGGAAAGGAGGCAAATCAGGGTTATTACACTGAGTATATGAGTGCCCGCAGAGCCGATAGAGAGACTAGCGACGCACAATATTACGAGATGATGGCGCTATTTCAATCTTGGCACACGGGCTCTTCTGACCATCCTGGTCCCTCCTCCTAGATTTGAGAAGCATTGTACTAGTGACTATTTGACTGTCCCTACTCAGTAGGGTTGACTCATGTTTGACTTGTATGACTGTGCTGGTTCTCTCTTTTACCAGCTAACTTATTGAGTTAGACTATTTGCTTCTCATGATTATCTGAGTTAGGATTGTGCTTGGTAGAATAGGGTTACTCTACTTTTGGTTTTTTTTGTAACTGTTTTACTTATTTTAAATCAGTTTCTAAAATTGTTTTTAAAATCAGCTTTTACTTAGTCTTGAAAAGTGTTTAAAATAAATTTTTTTCGACTTAGTTTTATTTTCAAAAACTACCCCCTTCAAAACTAGGATTTTTTCGCAAATGGACTTAGCATAGGCCCTAACCCTAGAACTGCATGCACCTATAGATTTAGAAGCCAGCATCTCACAAGCACCTTAAGGTACTTTTGATTGATAACATAGAATGGGTTGAGATGCTTAGGTCTTTGCCTTAATTCAAATGCTTTAAGTCAGTGCATCTGCAGTAATTGGGGCACTAAATACAACGTACACAGTAATCAAGTTGAGTGTCAAGTTTAGAAAATCTAACTTGAACAGAACACTTAACTTGACTAATCCTAGCAAAAACTACTGTTTATAACAGTTAGTAAGTAGTTAATTGGGTTAGACAGGACCCTAAAAGAGAAAATTAAAATTTGTTTGATTTAGTTCATATACTGTATTGGTTCAATACAGCAAATTATGCAATTTAGCAATTTTTTTTCTGCAATTATTCAATTTATCTTTTTTCAATATTGCTTCATTTTTTTTTGATATATGGCAAAGGGGGAGAGATAGGAAAGGAGAGAGAAACTTTAAATTTTGAAACTTTAAAAATTTGTTAAATTCAAAATTTTATCCTTTATTCAAAAAGTAATTAATCTATTTATTTTGAAACTTAAGTTTTCAAAAAATTTCCTAAGTAATTGAAACTTAAGTATTCAAAAATTCTCCTAAGTACTTGAAACTTAAGTTTTCAAAATTTTCCTAAGTACTTGAAACTTAAGTTTTCAAAAATATTTTCCTAAGTACATAAAACTTAAGTTTTCAAAAATTGTTTTAAGTACTCAAAACTTAAAGCTCTCAAAATTTTTCTAAGTATAAATTTTCCAAAAATTACACGACCATATTTTGGAAAATATGTTTCTTTTGAAAACTGTTCTAAAGTGTTTGAAAAATTAATTACATCTTTAGACTTAGAATTTTTTTTAAAACCCCACGAACTCTTTGAAAAATCTAAAGGGAGATTCCTTCCAGGGGGAGGAAACAAATTTTTAACTGTTCTGATTAACTTAACTTCTTAACCGGGTTGTCATAAATCAAAAGGAGGAGATTGTTGGTGCAGACAGCACCCAAGTCGAACCTGTGTTTTGATAATGGCAAAAGGGTTCAAAAAGTTAAGATATTATGTTTATCTAACATGTCCACTAAGTTTACAGGAAAAGAAGTCCTAGGTACACTGGGCACAAAGTCCTGGTCGAGGACTGGGCACGAAGCCCTGGCAAGGAGCTGGGCACCGAAGACCTGCTCGGAAGGTGGGCACGAAGTCCAGGTCGAGGACTGGGCACGAAGCCCTGGCAAGGAGCTGGGCACCGAAGACCTGCTCGGAAGGTGGGCACGAAGACCTGCTCTGAAGGTGGGCACGAAGACCTGGTCAGGTGTATCGGGCAAAAGTCCAACCGGAGGAGCCGGTTGGCAAAAGGTAAACTCTCCTGAGAGGAGTAGGTGAGGACGCGTTCCCCGTCATGGGAACAGTAGGCGTCGGCTCGACCTAGGGCTCCATTTTGGAGACCCAAAGTCAGAACCAAGACAGCTAAGGCTGTATAAAACTAATACATTACTGCTCTGTGTTGTTTTGGACTAACCCTGGATGCAGGACTGAAGGAACGAGTGTCTGCAGCTCAGAAAGCCTCAAAGGAGTGAGGCAGAAGCTGAGTAGGGCACCCGTAGTGTCCCGGGTGCCCCCAAGGTCAATACAAAACAAGAAGAGCAAAAGTACGCTTCGGAAGCTAAGTGGGCGGGGTGCCCCCGTGCTCCCAGCGCCCCGGATGCTCCGAGCGCCCCTAGCTCAAGCCAACGAACCGGATAAGAGTTAAGCCTGCGAGAAGCCAGTGGATAGAGTCAACCAGGGCGCCCCCGTCAAAGTTCGATCCCGAGTTTGAAGGGATCAGAGCTGACCGAGAGTTGCTCAGATCGGCTGACACGTGGGGGGGCACCCTCGACGTTCCGGGCGCCCCCAGAGGCTATAAAAAGGCCCCTCGACCCCAAGGCTTGAACTAACAATTCTTCCAAGGCATTCACGCTCTTCTACTCCCGCGCTCTGCTCCGGAAACCTCCCGACTCGAGATACAAGCGCCGACGACGTCCCTCTGCTCCGAAAATACAATCTACACCGGACGTCGGTAACGAAGAGCCGCTTTTAAGTTTACTGTACTATTCTTGTAATACATTTTGTAAACTGTTTTTGCGCACATATAGAATTGCCCGCAGTAAACGGTCAACGACCGTGGGCCTTGGAGTAGGAGCCGACCGCGACTCCGAACCAAGTAAAATGGTGGTGTTCGCGTGTGTTCTTCTTTGTTTATTTCCGCTGCTAATTCTCTTTTACGAATCCGAACGTTTTACGATATTCACCCCCCCCCCTCTATTGTTCTTCTCGATCCAACATTTTACAGCCGTAGCTGTCTTGGTTCTGACTTTGGGTCTCCAAAATGGAACCCTAGGTCGAACCGACGCCTACTGTTCCCTCGACGGGGAACGCGTCCTCATCTACTCCTCTCGGGAGAATTTACCTGTTGCCAACCGGCTCCTCCAGTTGGACTTTTTCCCAACAGTCCTTCGCCAAGTGCCCAGTAATCCTTCGCCAGGTCTTCAGTACCAAGCAGTCCTTTGCCTGGTGCCTAGCAGTCCTTCGCTAGGTCTTCGGTTCCAAGCAGTCCTTCGCTTGGTGCCCAGCAATCCTTCGCCAGGTCTTAGTCTCCTAGCAGTCCTTCGCTAGGTGCCCAGTAGCCCTTCGCCAGGTCTTAAGGTTTTGATGCCTAGCAGTCCTTCGCTAGGTGCCTAGCAGTCCTTCGCTAGGTGCCTAGCATTCCTTCGCTAGGACTTCAATCTACACACTCAAGTAACATGTTAGATAAACATAACATCTTAACTTTTGAATCCTTTGTCATTATCAAAACCAAGGTTTGACTTGGGTGCTGTCTGCACCAACAATCTCCTCCTTTTTGATTTATGGCAACCCGATTCAAAAAGTTAAGTTAATTAGAACATAGGTGAAATACTAGTTTAGATTCCTCCCCCTGGAATGAATCTCCCCCTAGGTTTTTCAAAGGTTCGTGGGGTTTGAAAAAAATTTCTAAGTCTAAAGATGGAATTGAATTTTCAACACTTAGAACATTTTTCAAAAGACGTTTTTAGAAAACATTTTCCAAAAAAAATTTTGGTTGGGCACTTGGAAAATTTATACAAAAAAATTTTTTAAGTCAATAACTTAGTAGAAAATTTTTCTAAACATTTTCTGAAGTACTTTAGAATTTGATTAACTTTCTTTAGTACTTTAGAAGGTTTATACTTAGAAACTTTTCTATTTGAGAAGTTTAAAAATAAGTACTTAGAGATCGCAAACATCTTAGGTCAAGTACTTTGACACAATTTTGAAGATGGTTTAAGTCAAGTACTTGGCAAGTTTTGAAAACAGTTTAAGTCAAGTAGTTGGAAATTTTTTGAAAATAGTTTAAGTCAAGTACTTGAAAATTTTTGAAAATAGTTTAAGTCAAGTACTTAGATTAAGTACTTAGAAACAGTTTTGAAAAAGACAGTTTTGGAAGACAACTTTAAATTAAGTACTTTTTGAAGAAAGGATAAAGAAAATTTTGAAAAAAATTCTAAACCTAACTTTAAATTAAGTACTTTTTGAAGAATGGATAAAGAAAATTTTGAAAAAATTTCTAAACCTTTTCTCCTTTCCAATCTCTCCCCCTTTGCCATATATCAAAAAAAAACAAAGCAATATAGTGAAAAGAATTGCATAAGAATAAAACAATAATGTGCTGTACTGAACCAATTCATGATATAAACTGAGCCAAATCAATTTTGAATTATCTGTAGGGTCATGTCTAACCCAATTAGCTACTTACTAACTGTTATAAACAGTAGTTTTTGCTAAGGTTAGTCAAGTTAAGTGTTCTGTTAGATTTTCTAAACTTGACACTTAACCTGATTACTGTTTAACTTGTATTTAGTGCCCCAATTACTGCAGATGCACTGACTTAAAGCATCTTGAATTAAGGCAAAGACCTAAGCATCTCAACCCATTCTAGGTTATCAGTCAAAAGTACCCTATGGTACTTGTGAGATGTTGACTTCTAGATCTATAGGTGCATGCATTTCTAGGGTTAGGGCCTAAGCTAAGTCCATTTGCAAAGAAAACCCTAGTTTTGAAGGGGGTAGTTTTGAATAAAACTAAATCGAAAAAATGGATTTTAAAATTGCAATAAAGATTTTAAAAATCAAGTAAAGCAGTTTTAAAATTATTTTAGAGACTGATTAAGTAAAGCAGTTTTAAAAAAATAGAAGTGGAGTAAGCCTATTCAACCAAGCATAATCCTAACTAAGATTAGATAAGTAAGAAAATAGCTGATAACTAGATAAGTTAACTGGTCAAAGTGAGGACCAGCATAGTCATACCAAAGTCAAATACAAGTCAACCCTACTAAGTAGGGGTAGTCAACTAGTCAATAATACAATGCCAATCTGAACTTGGAGGAGGGACCGGGACGATCAGATGAGCTGGGCTGCCAGGATCGAAATAGCGCCATCATCTCGTGATACCGTGCATCTCTAGTCTCTCTATCAGCTCTGAGAGCATTCATATAGTCAGTGTAATGGGCCTGATTCGCCTCCATTTCTTCAGCATGATTTGCCTCCACTTCCTCCCGGAGGCTCTGGACCTGTGTCACTCTCTCGTAGAGTGTCGGTGGTGGGGGCTCGTCTATGTGTTCTCGAACCTCGGCTGCCAGATCTGCGACATCGACCTCAACGTCCTCATCAGAGTCGATCTGGGGTCCGGCTCTCGGATGCCTCCACGACAAAACCACGGTACCCGAAACCTCTACACCAGCTAGGGAAAAGTTCCTAAAACCTATCTCATCGAAGTCAGTCATCGCGGTCATCTCTCCTTCGGTGATGTTACGACCGTGATGATGAAGAATGGAAGTGATGATGTGGCAATAGGGGGTGTGTACCCATCCCTGAGTGGTAACACTGGACGCATATAGAATCGTGTGGAACATGTGGAGTCCAATGTCGATATCAAGATGATGGATCAATGCGTATAGGAGGAAGGTGTGAAATGGTCGCATGGTAGCAACGTCTCTAGTGGATAAAGGCAGAATGCAGCGGACTAGAACTCTATATAGAGTGTAGTCTGGACCTGAAGGTCAACAGACTGAAATCGTCTGGCCAAGGGGTTTCTAGCATGCCTATAGAAGTAGGAGTGTAGAGTATCTAGGGTAATGTGAGAGTAGGGAGCATCAAAGGGAGGATCCCTAGGAGGGTAACAGCAAAAGGTGGACTATGAGAGTCGTAGTCCACGAAATCGGTTGAGCAATGAGGGAGTGATTGTCAAGGGCATCCCTTGAACGGTGGTGACAAACATAAGATCGTCTTGTCTAACTATGTTGTTATAGTATTCTGCATAGAGGAATGTGTTGATGGGATGAGTGCAGAATACAAGGTTGTCTAGTTGGTGAAAGTTGATGACATTCATGGCCAATGGACAAGATTGAGTGAAGAAATGTCTATTGAGATAACTCGTTTTTATAGGTTTATAAATTGTTCTAGCGAATTTATTACAAAGTTCCAAAGTAGGAAACCTAGGATCGGGGCTTGGTTCAGTACCGGGGTTTGATTGGCTTGCTCGGCGTTTTCTAAGATAAGAAACATATGTTTACAAGAAAGGAATTAAAGAAAATAATTTTAAATGCATAAGAGAAATCATACCGGGGAAGCATGGTCGAGGTTGAGAGAGCAAGAAGGTCACTCGGTCGCCTTGGAAGGAAAAAGAGTTAGAGAGGAGGAGGGTTTTGGATGTGGCAAATGAATGGAATTCGGGTGGCTTATATGTTGGATCGGGTTGGTCCGGCTAGAGGGGGGTGAATAGACGGAAACGAAATATGAAATCGAAGGCACTCGTCTTTAAAAAAAACTTGGTCGCAACTAAGAACGTTGCTTCCAAGGCAGTGGATGCTCAATTAAAATCTCCTTGTGGCGGAGAAGCCTTACAATAAAAGCACGCTAGACTATAGAGAGAATTACAAGAGAATTGAATTGAGAAAAAACAAAACCTCTAAGTCTATTTATAGCCTAAGAGAATGAATCTGGATTGTTGATTGTTGATGACTTTTCTCTTGGCCGTTGATCCATGGATGTAATCTGGATGGTTGATCTTGGATGGGATTAACTGCATCCATTGGATTTGATTAAAGGATAATGTAAGATTATCTTTTAAGAAATAAAGTTTTAATTAAAACTTTATCTTTTCGCTCGTGTTGGCTGTTTGAATTTCCATGTGGCTATTCTAATCTCTAAGTAGCAATATCGGAATTACTTTACTGCCATCGCCCTTTATCCCAAATGGTAAGTGGTTTACCGTGGAACGTTGATGTCTCGGGTTCGATCCTTCTTGGCTCCAAATGATCTTCTCTTTTCTTTTGGGCATTGAACCAGTCTTTTTGAATATTGGCAACCTTTTAGTGCAATCACCCTTTATCCCAAATGGTAGTTGGGTTAGAGTTTGTGAGGTTTTGGGTTCGATCCTCCTTGGCACTAAATAACTTTTTCTTTTCTTTTGGGTGCTTGGACTAGTCTTTTTGATTCTTCGTCTTCTGGGTGATTTCCGGCCAACCGAAGTTAGGCTCACCCGAACCCAACTCCGGCCTTTCGCTCCTCGAGCGTCCTTCCTCCCGGCTTCTCGTCTCTCGGACACCGCGCACGTCCTTCTCGCTCCACCGGTGTACTCTTCCGCAGCTTCCGCGTCCCTCGGATTGTACCAAGCCCGTCGGCTCACTTCCCCGCACAATCCTTCTCGTCTGCTACATCTTACGCTTGACTTCCTCCGTACCTAAGCTCCTGCACACTTAGCAGAGGGATTAAACATACCAGGACCTAACTTAAATCGGTTGATCACATCAAAATCAACCAGGGGTACTTACATTATATAGAGGTTTTGGCTTGGGTGCCCAGGAGCTCCCGGGCGCCAGGGTCAGATGGTCACTGCTAATAGCAGTGACCTGCTGCTGGATCGGGGCGCCCGTGATGGCCCGGGCGCCCTGGTTAGAACCGATAGCAGCTTTGCTGCTTTTGACCAGTCCCGGGGGCGCCCGCATGGGCCGGGGCGCCCTAGCTAGGGAGACATGGCAGTTTTTCTGCTTTGAACGAAGTGAAAGGGATGTGGGGGTGCCCGAGGAGTCACGGGCGCCCGGGTTAGGTGGGATTTGACAACTTTGATGTTTTGTTGACCGTTTTGACTATTTTGACCATGGTATGACTACTTTGACCATGATTTGACTTCTTTGACCATGGTATGACTATTTTGACCATGGTATGACTATTTTGACCATGGTTTGACTATTATTAAGTCAAGCAATAATCAAGTCCGTTCCAAGCTACAGAATTTAACAACAGTACAAAGATAAACTTAATTTTATATAAGTTAATTTTTACCCTCTCACCCATTCTAGAGTTGTCAATCAAGTTAGCCTTATAGGTTTTGTGAGATAGGTTTTAGTAGATAGAATTATTTTAAAAGATTATGATTTATTTTGAAAGACTTAAATTAATTTTGAAAGCAATTGTTTTGAGTTTATTTAAAAACATGTTTGAATCTACAACTAACTAAAAATTTGTGTTAGATACGAATTTGACAAAGAATAATATGAATTTGAATTTCAAAAATTGGCTTTCAGGTCTTGGCGAGGCACTAGGCCTTCTTTGGCCGTAGCCTTATTGGATCATCAACCCTTTCCTTAACAAAGCCTTTTAATGAAATTTCATTTTCAAAATTACTTTTTGAGAAATTCTGGTCTAACTAGTTTCGATCTTGGATCGGTAGCTTCGGCTAGTTTCACCAATCTAAAGAGACCAAGTAGAGTATACTTGACCTTATTAAAAGAGGCTTCCCTAGCGTACTATCATCTCACCGCCACCCAATACTATGTTGTTCAAATTTCAGTTAAGTTGGTTCAGTCCTTAAACTAACCAGTCCTAAGTCTAAGCATGGTAAATTGTAGAAATTAAATAAACAAGCAATCATGCAATTTTAAACACAAGAATAGAAATTTATCTAACTATGAATATTGTTTTTAATTTGGCTCCCCCTGGACTAAAGCCACGATAATGGTTTGGCAAGATGTGAATCTTGTCCTTGGGGATCCAATACTGATTTGATCCAGTTTGTTTATTCAGGCACAGTTTGGGTACCCATGCCTGAATTTTAGGTCTGGACTGGTTTGTTGGATCGATAGAGTCGATAGAGGGGGGGTGAATATCGACAAACTTTTCGAATTTATGGAAAGAGTAATTTGCACAGCGGAAATAAAGAAAACACGCGAACACAGTATTTTTACTTGGTTCGAAGCCTAGGTCGACTCCTACTCCAAGGCCCACGATCGTTGATCGTTTACTTTGGGCAATTCTATATGAACGCAAAATCAGTTTACAGAAAGAGATTTACAAGTACAGCACTATAAACTTTTAAACGAAATTTCTTCTGTTACCGACGTCCGGTTGTAGGTTGACTTTCCGGAGCAGCAGGACGTCGTCGCTCGAGTTGGGCAGTTTCTGGAACAAGGCGTGAGCACAGAAGAGTATGGAAGCTTTGGTATGAAGTTGATTTTCAAGCTTGTGGTCGAGGGGTGCTATTTATAGCCCCTAGGGCACCCTGGACGTCGGGGGCGCCCTGCCACGTGTTAGCAGATCCGCGCTTCGCTCGGTCAAGCGTTATCCCACCGCAATAGGGATGAGGTTTGACCTCTGGGGCGCCCTGGTCGCAGAGGGCGCCTTGGCTGACTTCTTCCGCGCAGAATTCTCGGCTGTGGATAAGGCTGGAGCTTCGCAGTCTTGGGCTGGAGGCGCCTTGGCTGCTGAGGGCGCCTTCGCTGACGAGGGCGCCTTCGCTGCTGAGGGCGCCTTGCCCAGTAAGCAGCCGAAGCTCTTTTTACTTCGCTTGGTTCTGGTTCACCTTGAGGGCGCCCTGGACACTCAGGGCGCCTTACTCAGCTGCTGCCTCACTCCTTTGAGGCTCTCTGAGTTGCAGACACACGTTCCTTCGGTCCTGCATCCAGGGTTAGTCCAAAACACAATAACACAATTATTTATTTTATACAGCCTTAGCTGTCTTGGTTCTGACTTTGGTCTCCAAAATGGAGTCCTAGGTCGAACCGACGCCTACTGTTCCCTCGACGGGGAACGCGTCCTCACCTACTCCTCTCGGGAGAATTTACCTGATGCCAACCGCTCCTTTGGTTGGACTTTTGCCTGACGGTCCTTTGTCAGGGCTTGGATGCCGAGCTGTCCTTCGCCCGGTGCCTAGCAGTCCTTCGCTAGGTCTTTTGACTCTGGCATTCCTTCGCCAGTGCCTAGCAGTCCTTTGTTAGGGCTTTTGACTCTGGCATTCCTTCGCCAGTGCCTAGCAGTCCTTTGCTAGGGCTTTTTGCCCTGGCATTCCTTCGCCAGTGCCTAGCAGTCCTTTGCTAGGGCTTTCACTGCACACTAGATTAACTTGTTAGAAAACAAGAAAGACTTAACTTTTGACCTATGTTGCCATTATCAAAACACAGGTTTGACTTAGGTGCATTCTGCACCAACAATCTCCCCCTTTTTGATTTATGGCAACCTTAGTTCAAAAAGTTAAGTTTAAGCAAGACATGAGAAAGTTTTAACTTTTGTTCCCTCCCCCTGGAAGGAATCTCCCCCTATATTTTTCAAAAATTCGTGGGGTTTAAAAACTTTACTTGTGCTTAAGTTTTAGGTATTTAGAAGTAACTTAAAAATACATAGTAGAGTTTTTAAAGCATAATTAGAGTACCTAATAAATTTTAAAGTCTTAAGTTTTAAAGTACTCAAAATGTTAGCTTAAGTTTTTGGTAGGATATAACAAGCTTGAAACACTTTAGTACTTAGCAATTTGAAAAACTTTAAGCTTTAGAGTAAAAATAATTTTGACAAGCTTAAGTAAGAGTTTTGAAAGGCTAGAGTACTTTGCAAAATTTGAAGGCTTGAAACAAAAATTTTGAAGCTAGAGTACTTAGCAAAATTTTGAAAGCTTTAAGTAAAGAATTTTGAAGCTAGAGTACTTAGCAAAATTTTGAAAGCTTGAAACAAAAATTTTGAAGCTAGAGTACTTAGCGAAATTTGAAAGTTTTAAGTAAAGAATTTTGAAGTTAGAGTACTTAGCAAAATTTGAAAGCTTGAAACAAAAATTTTGAAGCTAGAGTACTTAGCAAAATTTTGAAAGCTTTAAGTAAAGAATTTTGAAGCTAGAGTACTTAGCGAAATTTGAAAGCTTGAAACAAAAATTTTGAAGCTAGAGTACTTAGCAAAATTTTGAAAGTTTTAAGAACTTAAGTACTTCTTCAAAAAGTTTAAGCTTTTGAATAAAGGATAAGTATATTTTTGAACCTTTTTGAATAAAGGAAAAATTTAGAAAAAAATAATTTTTCTCTTTCCTATCTCTATCTCCCCCTTTGCCATATATCAAAACAGATAAATATGTGTCAATAATAAAGAAAAATAAATAATAATTTGCTGTACTGAACCAGTTAGATTTACACTAAATCAATCAATTTTTGTCTGTAGGGACCTGTCTAACCCAATTAGCTACTTACTAACTGTTATATACAGTAGTTTTTGCTAGGGTTAGTCAAGTTAAGTGTTTCTGTTCAAGTTAGATTTTCTAAGCTTGACACTTAACTTGATTGTTGTATAAGTTGTATTTAGTGCCCCAATTACTGCAGATGCACTGACTTACAGCATCTTGAATTAAGGCAAAGACCTAAGCATCTCAACCCTCTCTAGGTTATCAATCATAAGTACCCTAAGGTGCTTGTGAGATGCTGGCTTCTAAGACTATAGGTGCATGCAGTTCTAGGGTTAGGGCCTAGGCTAAGTCCATTTTTGAAAAATCCCTAGTTTTGAAGGGGGTAGTTTTTAAATAAAACTAAGTCGAAAATGAAAACTGATTTTAAAATTAAGTGAAACAGTTTTTCAAAACAACTTTTAAAAACAATTTTAAATTAAGCCAAAAAAAATAATCTATTCTACAAGGCACAATCCTAACTGCCTTCTTAGTGAGCTGAACTCAGACTCAGGTAAGGGCTTTGTGAATATATCAGCTAGGTTGGATTTAGAGTCAATGTATTTAAGTACTATTTCACCCCTGGTTACATGGTCTCTTACAAAATGATGTTTGACTTCTATATGTTTGGTTCTGGAGTGTTGAATTGGGTTCTTGGTTAAATTAATTGAACTTATATTGTCAATAAACACTTGAGTTTGGGTGTAGTTGAGCTGGAAGTCCTTAAGTGTGTGCATCATCCATAAAAGTTGAGCAACACACTCTCCTAATGCCACATACTCAGCTTCAGTTGTGGATAGAGCCACACAGTGTTGTTTTCTGCTGCACCAACTGACTAGACTCTGACCTAACAGTTGGCAGCTTCCACTTGTGCTCTTTCTATCTAATTTACATCCAGCATAGTCAGAATCTGAGTATCCGGTTAAGGCAAAAGTTGAGGTCCTAGGATACCAAATCCCTACATTTAGGGTGCCCTTTACATATCTCAGTATTCTTTTTAGGGCTGCTAAGTGCGTTTCCTTAGCACAGGTTTGGTATCTTGCACACATCCCTACAGCAAACAGAATATCAGGTCTACTGGCTGTAAGGTACAGTAGGCTTCCTATCATACTCCTATAGAGTTTAAGATCTACTGGTTTACCATCAGGGTCACTATCTATTTTTACATTAGTGGCCATGGGGGTACTTATACTTTTAGAATTATCCATTTTAAATTTCTTTATTAATTCTTTAGCATATTTGAATTGATGAACGTAGTTACCATCCCTAGTTTGTTTAATTTGTAAGCCTAGAAAAAAGGTAAGCTCACCAACTAAGCTCATTTCAAATTCATCTTCCATTATCTTGACAAATTCTTTTAGAAAGTTGGTGTTGGTGGATCCAAAGATTATGTCATCTACGTAAATTTGGGCAATAAATATATCTTTTCCTAGGGTTTTAATGAATAATGTTGAGTCAATTTGGCCTTGTTTAAATTCTTTAGAAGTTAAATAGGTTGATAATCGTTCGTACCAGGCCCTAGGTGCTTGTTTTAACCCATATAGTGCTTTAGTTAGTTTGTAAACGTAGTTAGGTTTGTCTAGGTCCTCAAACCCTGGGGGTTGTCCTACATAAACTTCTTCTTTTATAAATCCATTTAAAAAGGCTGACTTTACATCCATTTGATATAATTTGAATCCTTTATGGGATGCAAAGGCCAATAACATTCTAATGGACTCAAGTCTAGCTACTGGGGCATATGTTTCATCATAGTCTAGTCCCTCTACTTGGCTGAATCCCTTAGCTACTAAGCGGGCTTTATTTCTGACTATTTCTCCTTGATCATTTAGCTTGTTCCTAAAGACCCACTTAGTGTCAATTACGGATTTGCCCTCAGGTTTAGGTACTAATTCCCAGACTTGGTTCCTTTCGAATTGAGCTAGTTCTTCTTGCATCGCTATAATCCAATCTGGATCAGGTAGGGCTTCCTCTATAGTTTTGGGTTCAATTTTTGATATCATAGCTATTTGACTAAGGTTCCTATACGAGGACCTAGTCCTGACTCCTAGAGTTGGATCACCTACAATTTGATCGGTCGGGTGACTTAGTCTGGGTTTCTTTGTTCTTCTAGAGCTTGGTTCAGCCTCAGGTCCGGCTGGTTGGTTTGGTTCACTATTTGGTTCGACTCTTTGGACTGGTTCATTTGGTGGTTCGATTCTTGGTTCATTAATTGGTTCAATAGTTAGTTCGTTTAAGGGTTCAATTAATGGTTCAATAAGTCGTTCATTTTCTTGGTCAGAGTTTGATGAATTGGTTCTGGATTATTAGAATTTGAATTGATTTCTTCATCAAAAATTAAGTTGGTTGTTTCTTCAATTTTCTTAGTTTGTTTGTTGTAAACTCTATAGGCTCTACTTGTGGTTGAATACCCTAGAAAAATGCCTGGGTTTGACTTGGATTGAAACTTTCCTAAATAGTCTTTGGTGTTTAGGATATGGACTTTGCATCCAAAGACTCTTAGGTAGTGTAGGTTTGGAAGTCTATGGTAGTACAGTTCATAGGGGGTTTTGTTGTGTCGCTTATTAATCAAAACCCTATTTTGGATATAACAGGCTGTACTAGTTGCTTCTGCCCAGAATTGGTTTGCTAGTTTAAACTCGTTGAGCATAGCCCTAGCGGCTTCTTGTAAGGTTTTATTCCTTCGCTCAACTATCTCATTTTGTTGGGGGGTTCTAGGACATGAAAATTCATGTAAATACCCATTTATTTTACAGAATTCTTCGAATCGTTGATTCTCAAATTCTCCCCCGTGATCACTCCTAAGTCTTTTTATTTTAGTGTCGTTTTGATTTTCAATTAGTTTACAGAATTCAACAAATAGGTTTAGGGTTTCATCTTTGGTTTTTAGGAACCTAACCCAGGTAAACCTAGAGTAATCATCAACTATTACTAAGCAGTATCGGTTCCCGCTTAGTGACTTGGCTCCATGTGAATCAAATAGGTCAAGGTGCAGGAGCTCAAGTGTAGTTTGAGTTAAGTCAGATTGAATAAGTTTGTGATTGGATTTGGTTTGTTTGCCTTGATTACATGATTCACATATTAGGTTTTCATTATTTTTGATTTTGGGGATACCTTTGATTAAGCCAAGTTGGGTAATTTTTGATATAGTTCTTACATTGGTATGACCTAATCTCCTATGCCAGAGGTTTGTTTGTTCTAATTGTGTTAACATACATTTGGGTATAAGGGGAAGATTTATAGTGTATACATTGTTTTTCCTAGTGCCCTTAAGTATGATTTCTGAGTCTTGTTCATTTCTAATCAGGCAGTTAGAATTATTGAAAGTAACTATATAACCAGAATCACATAACTGACTTATGCTAAGCAAGTTAAAATTAAAGTTTTCAACCAATAGAACTTTCTTAATAATGAAATCAGATTTAAACTCAATATTACCTGACCCAATTACCTTGAGTGTAGCATTATTGCCAAATGCCACTGAGCCTAGGTTTTTGAGTTTGAGCTTGGTGAACTTCAATTTATCTCCAGTCATGTGTCTGGAGCAGCCGCTATCCAACATCCATTGGTCCAAATCTTTATGTTCCTACGCATAAAAAATTTTCTTGATTTGGATCCAATTAGAATCAGGAATCGCTTAAATTGAGTTTCACTGCCTAGTCTGTCTCACCCAAATCTAGGGTTTTCAATCACGTTAACCTTATGGGTTTTGTGAGACAGGTTTTGATAGTTTTGAAAATTTTGATTAAGTTTGAAGGATAATTAAATTTTGAAAACTTAATTAATTAATTTTGAAATTTTTGAAAAGATGTTTAAATCTATGCTTAGCTGAGATTTTGTGTTAGATTCGAATTTGACAAAAATTAATTTGAATTTGAATTTCAAAAATTGGCTTCCAGGTCTTGGCGAGGCACTAGGCCTTCTTTGGCCGAAGCCTTATGGGATCATCCACCCTTTCCTTGACAAAGCCTTTTAATGAAATTTCATTTTCAAAATCAATTTCTGAAAAATTTCTGGTCTAACTAGTTTGGGTTTTGGATCGGTAGCTTCGGCTAGTTCCGCCAGTCTAAAGAGACCAAGTGAACTTGATCTTATTAGAATTGGTTTCCCTAACGTACTATCATCTCACCTCTACCCAATACTATGTTGTCAAATTTCAACTAAGTTTGTTTAGTCCTTAAGCTAGCCTAAGTCTAAGCATGGTATATTGCAGAAAATAAATAATCAATCAATCAAGCAATTTAAATCAAGAATAACATGTTTATCTAATAATAAAAATAGTTTTCAGTTTGGCTCCCCCTGGACAAAAGCCACGGGGATGGTTGGGCAAGATGTGAATCTTGTCCTTGGGATCCAATACTGATTTGATCCAGTAGGTTGGTTCAGGCACAGTTTAGGTACCCATGCCTGAATTTTTCCTCTGGACTGATTCAGTACAGTCAAATATGATCTTTGTCGGGATTTGGTTCGATAGCCAAGTCCGGATCGATTTAGAACTGATTTCTGTTTTCCAAGGATCATGTCAAGACCCTTGGAACCAGATGTAAATCATTCTAAAGCTGTTCTAAAATCCTTAACCTGAGTTTTCAGGGAGGAGTTCTCCTTTTCAAGTTTTTCAACTTGAGTAGGAGTTCCTTCCTGAACCTTCTCGGTTAAGGGTTTAGAGTCAGCTTCCTCTTTCAGGAGTTTTACTTCCTGTCGGAGGGTTTCGACCCGGAGTTTGGCTTTTGCCAAATCTCGAGAAAGAAAAGAAATCAATTCAGTTAACTGTAATCTATTAAAACCAGTTACCTTAATTTCTCCGTCTTCTGTGAAGGTCAGCTCGCCGTCCTCTTGTTCTGATTCTGATTCTGTCTCGACTTTATCTGAGGCGGTCAGAGCTAGGAGGTTGGACTGGGGTGCCTCTTCTTCTTCTTCTGAGGAAGACTCGTCCCAGGTTGCTTGCAGTGCCTTCTTTCTTCTCGGCTTTTTAGTCTCCTTTAGGTTAGGGCACTCTGACTTGTAGTGGCCCTTTTTCTTGCACTCGTAGCAGGTCACATTGGGCTTGTTTGCTGGTTCAGTTGGTTCGTCCTTTCTTCGGCTGGTTTTTCGTTTGTTGGTTCGGTTCTTCAGCTCCTTGTAGTAGCTTCGAGCGAGCCGGACCAGCTTAGTTTGATCTCTATCTTCTTCTTCTGAATCTGAGTCTGAGTTAGATTCGGTTTCAGGTTCAGGCTTCTTCTTCGTTGTTCTTCCAGTCTTGTCTGCAAGAAAAGCAACACCTTTCTCAACCATATTGGTGTTAGTTTGTTCGTGCAGTTCTAGTTCAGAAAATAATTCGTCTAATTTTATTTTAGAAAGATCCCTAGAGACCTTGTATGCATCTACCATAGATGCCCACAAGGTGTTTCTAGGGAAGGCGTTTAGAGCATACCTTATTAGGTCACGGTTTTCAACCTTGTGACCTATTGTGTGAAGACCGTTCATTACCTCTTGGATTCGTGCGTGGAGCTGGGCTGCTGTTTCGTTGTCGGCCATCTTGATAGTGTAGAGTTTGTTTAGTAGCAGATCCCGCTTGCTGATCCGAGTATCTGAAGTCCCTTCGTGCAGCTCGATCAGTTTTTCCATAGCTCCTTTGCACTATTGAAGGGGCCCAGCGGTTCAGCTCTTCCTTTGTCAGCCCGCATTGTAGGGTTTGTGTCGCTTTTGCGTCGGCTTCTATTTGCGTTTAAGGGAGTTGTCCCATNCATAATTCAGAATTAATTCTAGGATATTTCTAAAATTAGGTTTGAGAATTTTCGGGCGTTACAATACCCCATACCTTATAAAAAGTTCGTCCTCAAACTTAAAACAACTCTGGGTATTCCTACCTCAAGCTGTCCTCTGGTTCCCATGTTGCCTCCTCTACTCTGTGATTTTGCCATATGACTTTCACTAATGGTACCTCCTTGTTTCGCAATTTTTTAACTGCTCGGTCTATTATCTGAATAGGCCGACTATCATAATTGAGATCTTCGCGAACTTGTACCTTCTGTGGCTCTATCACCTGTGTGACATCTGGGATATGCTTCTTCAGCATGGAGACATGAAATACGTTGTGAATAGTTGACATCTCCTGAGGTAGCTCTAGCTCATAAGCTACTTTGCCAACTCTTCTAGTAATGGGGTATGGCCCTACATATCTGGGACTTAGCTTGCCCTTCTTCCCAAAACACATTACTCCCTTCATGGGAGCTACTCTGAGGAACACTGAATCCCCAACTTCAAACTCTAATGGTATGCGTCGTGTATCAGCATAGCTCTTCTGGCGGCTTTGAGCTGTTTCTATTCTCTGGCGAATCTGTTGTATGGCCACGGTGGTATCCTGTATAAGATCTGTCTGTAGGCCTAACTCTTGCCTCTCACCACCCTCGTACCAGCAGATAGGAGATCTACACCTCCGCCCATATAAAGCCTCATAGGGTGCCATGTCGATAGTGGCCTGATAACTATTGTTGTAGGCGAATTCCGCTAAGCACAGGTATCTACACCAACTGCCCTTGAAATCTAAAGCACAAGCTCTGAGCATATCCTCTAGTACTTGATTAACTCTCTCTGTCTGACCATCTGTCTGGGGATGGAAGGCTGTACTAAACTTCAGTTTGGTGCCTAGTGCTGTCTGTACGCACTCCCAGAAGTGCAAAGTGAACCTACTGTCCCTATCTGAAATAATAGTCCTAGGGACTCCATGTAGTCTGACGATTTCCTTGAGGTATAGCTAAGCTAGCTGTTCCATGGAATAGGAGATCCTAATAGCTAGAAAGTGGGCAGACTTAGTCAATCTGTCTACTTACCCAGATTGCATCATGTCCATGCGTTGTTCTAGGTAGTCCCACTATAAAATCCATGGAAATATCTTCCCATTTCCATTCTGGAATTTGGATAGGCTGCAGAACTCCACCTGGTCTCTGATGTTCTGCCTTGACCCTTTGGCATGTCAGACAGGTACTTACATATCTGGCGATGTCTCTCTTCATCCAAGGCCACCAAAAACGTCCCCTGAGGTCTTGGTACATTTTGGTGGAACCAGGATGCATCGCATAAGGAGATCCATGCGCTTCCTCCAGGATCTTCCTTCGGAGCTCTTCTTGGTTCGGAACACATAAGCGGTCGATCACCGCAGTACAGTGTCCCACTATCTGATAGGCGAAACTCCCCATTTTCTGATTCTGCTATCCCCTGCTTGAATTTCTGAAGGTCAGGATTTTGATCCTGTGCTGTCTGGATGTCTTCAAGCAGGGTTGACACTAATGTCAAAGTGGAGAGCTGCCCAACTATAATTTCCAGTCCGAACTCGGATATTTCCTTCCGAAGAGGTTGTGACATCGTAGACAAAGCTAGTAGGGTGGCACTAGATTTCCTGCTAAGTGCATCTGCCACCTTATTAGCTTTACCTGGATGGTAGAGGATGTAAATGTCATAATCCTTGACTAGCTCAAGCCACCTGCGTTGCCTCATGTTCAGATCCTTCTGAGTAAAGAAATACTTCAGACTCTGATGATCTGTAAAAATCCTACACTGAGCCCCGTATAAGTAATGTCTCCGGATCTTGAAGGCGAACACTACTGCAGCTAGCTCTAGGTCATGAGTAGGGTAGTTCTTCTCATAATCCTTGAGTTGTCTAGAGGCATAGGCAATAACCTTGCCATTCTGCATCAGCACTGCTCCAAGTCCTAATTTGGAAGCATCACTATATATGTCAAAGCTGTCAGTGGTCTCTGGAAGAGTCAAGATGGGAGCACTAGTCAATTTTCTCTTTAATTTTGTAAAACTGTTCTCGCAGTCCTCTGTCCACTGAAACTTTCTGTTCTTTCTGGTAAGAGCTGTCAGTGGGGAAGTTATTCTGGAGAAATCCTCTACAAACTTCCTGTAGTAACCGGTTAGACCCAGAAAACTTCTGATCTCACTGGCATTCTTCGGTCTAACCCAGTTACTTACTGCTTCTATTTTGCTGGGGTCTACCATCACACCATCCTTGGAGATGATGTGACCCAAAAAGACACCTGATCGAGCCAAAACTCACACTTGGAGAATTTCGCATAGAGTTGGCTCCTCTGAAGAATTTCTAATACTGTTTTCAGGTGTTCTGCGTGTTCCTCCTGAGTCCTGGAATATATCAGAATATCATCGATGAAGACGATAACAAACTTATCTAAATATTCTCGGAACACTCTGTTCATGAGGTCCATGAAAGTCGCTGGAGCGTTCGTTACGCCAAAAGGCATAACTACAAACTCATAGTGTCCGTATCTTGTTCTGAAAGCTGTCTTGGGGATGTCACCTTCCTTAACTTTCACCTGGTGATAACCCGATCTCAAGTCTATTTTTAAGAACACTGCTGCTCCCTTTAGCTGATCAAACAAGTCGTCAATTCTTGGCAAGGGATACTTGTTCTTGATAGTGACTTGGTTCAAGGCCCGGTAATCTATACACAAGCGCATGGACCCGTCCTTCTTCTTCACGAACAACACGGGAGCTCCCCAAGGTGAATGACTAGGGCGTATGAAGCCCTTGTCGAGCAGCTCCTGTAGTTGCTCCTGAAGTTCTCTTAATTCTGCTGGAGCCATACGGTATGGTGCTATTGAAATAGGATTGGTACCTGGAATGAGATCTATCTCAAACTCTATCTCCCTGTCTGGCGCTAAGCCTGGTAACTCGTCAGGGAAGACTGCTGGGTAGTCACATACCACTGGGACCTCTTCTAGCTTTTGGTCCTTCTCTTGTTCGGTATTGACTACATGTGCTAGAAATCCGGTACATCCTGAATCCAGTAGTTTCTGTACTTTTAGAGCTGAGAGAAATTTCTTGGCCTTTCTCTTGGGTTCTCCGATGTATTCAAACTGCACTCCTTCTTCAGGTTGGAATATGACTTTCCTTTTACGGCATTCTATGGAGGCACCGTACTTGATTAGGAAGTCCATTCCAAAAATGACATCATAATCAGTCATATCCAGCACTATCATATCACCATAAAGCTCTCTGCCTGTTATACTGAATGGCACTGCACAGAGCCAGTGCGTGGATGCCATAATCTCTCCTGAAGGTAGGGTGGTTAAGAATTGGCCACTGAGTACATCTGAAGGTATAGCTAACTTTTCTGCGAATGCCCTGGATATGAAGGAATGGGTTGCCCCAGTATCGAATAAGACAGTTGCATTTTACTATAAAATATAAATCTGACCTGTCACCACTGTCGAGGCATTTGCTACATCTTCCCTGGTCAGTGAGAAGATCCGTGCATTGGCAGTGGCTGAGGGAGCTTCTACTTTGCCCTGACTGATATGGGGGCCATCCAGTGTAGCTTGCATCTGATGAAGCTGTGCAGGGTTGCCTCCATACTGAATAGGCTGTGGAGTCGGCTGACTGTTCTGAGTGGGGCACTGTCTGGCCATGTGCCCTTCCTGACCATAGTTGTAACACCCACGGATGCCCTTGCGGCAGACCCCTAGGTGTTGTCTCCCACAGTTGGAACAAGTGGGATACTTGGTTTGCTTATTGGCTGGCTCCCCTTTCCGATTGTTCCACTACTTTCATTTGCCGTGATTCTTTCCTTTCCAGTTAGAGGTGTGGCCCTGGGGTTTCTGAGTTCCTGAACTGCCTTGGCCTTTGCTTTCTGTCACAACTGACTTCTGTTGTTGCATGCTGTTGAGGTAGTGTTCGGTGATCAGAGCACTACTAACTAGTTCTTCTGAGGTTTGCGGCCTATGGACGTCGCTGGCCACATTCAATGCTATTTCTGGTTTTAGCATTTTGAGCATCAGCCTGACTCGCTCTCGTTCAGTGCTGACCAGGTCAGGGCACAGGCGAGCCAGTCTGTTGAATCTCTTCACGGCTTCCTCTACTGATAGGTTTCCCTGCCGAAATTCAGTGAACTCGTCGTAGTGACGGTTTGTGACCCGCATGTGGAAGAATTCTTCAAAGAACTCTTCCTCAAAGCTATCCCAGGTCATCTGACTGACTGGGCGTTTCATCTTGATACGCTCCCACCACATACGCGCGTCTCCGGCTAGGTAGAAGGAGGCGCACTTCACTTTCTCGTGCTCTGGCCAGTCTAGGAGCTCCATGGTACTCTCCAGGGTCTTGAACCAAGCTTGGGCATCCCATGGTTCACTGGTGCCTGAGAAGGTCCCTGGCTTGATCTTCTGCCACTGGATTAGATAAGCTTCCCTTTTTGCCCATGTTGCTGGGGCTACTGGTATGTCTGGTGGGACTGGCGCCACAGGTCGAACCTCCGTCACCACCGGCGTCTCCACCTGGGGCTCTAGGGTAACAGTGGGAGTAGCCTGCTGATTAGTCGTTAAAGCAGCAATTACTTGCTATTGTTCCGCTATCTGTCTCTGCAGTTGTGCTACCACCTCTATCAGGTCAGCTGGAGGCACTGAGTGGTCTGCCTCCTGCTGAGGCTCAGTAACTGGTGCTCCCCTAGCTGAGCGTCCTCTTTGTTGGGAACTGATGGCTATAGAGGGGGGGTGAATATAGCTATACACAATTTCTTTCAGCTTTTCAAATCTTTCTGCACTTCAAGAGTTAGGCAGCGGAAACAAATGCACAAGTGCAGAAACAGAGATAACAAACAGAAATCAAAACAAACACAGCAAACCAGACGACACAGCGATATACAAGGTTCGGGGATAACTTGCCCCTACTCCTTGGCGTGCCCGTGAGGTGGGTGATCCTTTGATCGTCGGCAGATCAAGCCCCGGTGAACTCCGGATAGTAGCAGCCTCCTTCTCGGTGGAGAAACCTCTCCACAAGTGATCTCAAGAAGATACAAGTTAAGCACAGAGACACTCGAGAAGACAAGCTCACAAAGATGTAACAAGATCGCTCAAGCACAAAGCCACAGAGAGCACGAACACAGCCCAGCCAAACTTCCCAAGTTTCTGTCTTGTTCGCCACGCTCCTCTGCTTCCAGCTTCGTCACTTAAGCTCCTCTCACCATCGCAAGATTCATCAGCATCCACTGAGCCAGCCTGAACCCACTGACCTCCCTGAGCACTCAGTCCACTGAAGACCTCCTCTCTAGCTGAGTCTCCGTTAGTCGCCAGCTGCTCCAGTTGCCGTTGAAACCTGAGAAGGAGAAACAAACAAACCTGCTCCAAGGAAAGTCTCCCATTGACCCTCCTTGAGTGTTTAAATCACCTGCTATCACCTGCACACTCCAACAGAGGCTTAGCAATGCATATCAACAAGAATCAGCAATGTATCAAAGAATCGGCAATGAAAACAGACGCGATCAGAGCTTCTGACAACGTATTTGAATTAAAGTTCTGCGCCTGATCGGTCACCAGACCGATCAGGAAGGACCCTGATCGGTCACCAGACCGATCCAGAAGTCTTCTGCACACTCCTGATTGGTCCCCAGACCAATCAGGCTCCTGCCTGATCGGTCACCAGACCAATCAAGCTGCTTCCAGACCAATCAGGAGTCATCCTGATCGGTGATAGTGAGAACCTTGCGACAAATGATCGTTCACTAGACCGATCTAAGCAGTATCCCTGATCGGTCACCAGACCGATCAGGAGCAGATCAGCAGGGGAACTCAACTCACTGTTCGCTCCCTGATCGGTCACCAGACCGATCAGGAGCTGTGCAGTAAGTGAAACACATACTCCCTGATCGGTCACCAGACCGATCAGTCATCGCTGGATCGGTCACCAGACCGATCCACGAAGGAGCACCGTGCCAATCTCCCTGATCGGTCACCAGACCGATCCAGGGGCTCTAACCTAGCCCTCCAAGCTAGGATTTCATCCACCTTAGCCCTCCAAGCTAAGGATTTTTCACCTAACCCTCCAAGTTGGGAATTTACACCTAACCCTCCAAGTTAGGACTTTTCACCTAGCCCTCCATGCTAGGACTTTTCACCCAACTCTTCCGGATTAGGACTTTCCAAACTTAACCCTCCAAGCTAGGACCTGACCCTCCAAGCCAGGACTTTTTCACCTAACTCTCCAAGATGGGACTTTTCACCTAACCCTCCAAGTTAGGACTTTTCACCTAGCCCTCCAAGCTAGGACTTTTCACCTAGCCCTCCAAGCTAGGACTTTTCAACCACCTCTTCCGAATTAGGACTTTTCAACACCTGGCTTCACTCACCAGGACCCGGCTTCACTCACCGGGATTTCCAACAACTGGCTTCACTCACCAGGACCCGGCTTCACTCACCGGGATTTCCAACACCTGGCTTCACTCACCAGGACCCGGCTTCACTCACCGGGATTTCCATCACCTGGCTTCACTCACCAGGACCCGGCTTCACTCATCGGGATTTCAACCTAGCTTCACAAGCTAGGACCTGGCTTCACTCACCAGGGTTTCATGCCCAGTCCCCGACCAGGACTTTAACCCAAATTCGCTCAACCAAACTTAAATCATTGTCAAACACCAAAACAACAACCGGGCCAGACTGCATCAACAATCTCCCCCTTTTTGTTGTTTGACAACCCGATTTAAGTTTAGGTATCAATCAATTGAAGTCCGTTCAATTCTCATAAGGGAATCATGATCCTCCCCCTATAATAACCATAAACTTAATTAGCCATTTTCTCCCCCTTTGTCAAACATCGAAAAGGGTATGGTTATTAAGTTTTAAACATAACTCCCCCTCAAACACGGGTCTCTCCCCAAACCCAAAATAATCAAAGTTAAGTTTTGAATTGCACATGAAAACATATACAGAATAATATTATGGTCAAACATGTATATGTTTCATATAGCAAGTAAGTCAAAGGATGATTCTGGAATTACATATGAGAGACATATACCATAAATGTATCATGGCAACAATGTATATGCATCATATGACAACAATTATCGCAGTTCCATCAGACTGATGATCGATACAGAAAAATTTCTGATTATTCTATGAACGATAAATTTTCAGAAAAATTTCTGTAATTCTGATTCGTTCAAGATCGGACTGCATTAACACTTGGACTTCCATGTGAAGACATATACAGAAGTATATCATGGTCAAATACGTATATGCTTCATAGGACGAGTAAGGAATACAACTGTATCTGAAACATAGTCCTGATTGGTCTCCGTGACCAACCAGGTCTGTTGATTACGTGATACAGAAGGATATCTGATTAGTCTGGGGAGCGATCAAATTTCAGAAAAATTCATGAAACTCTGATACATTCCTGATCAGACTGCATTAACAATTTGCATCCCATAATAGGAGAGAGGACTCTATTGATATTCATCATTTCAGAAAAATTTCTGAAACACGACATTAAGAACAAGAGTCATGACTCAACAAACCCTTTCTTAAGAATTTGAACATTCCAACATAGGTTTGTATCAAATCAGTATTCGGTTTTGTTCCAAGTATCTTAACCATCATTCTCTCACTCAGTTATATTGATACTTCATCAAAATTGATGAAGGGGGATTGGTCTGAGGAGTGGTCTGATATAACTGATCATTGTTGATCTGATCAGTCACCGGACCGATCAGAACGGTGCCTGATCGGTCACCAGACCGATCAGGGTGGATTCAAAAGTCTGATTTGTTTGTTCCGGTCAGATTTCAGAATTCAGACTCAAACATTCAGAAACCAAAAGACAGATTCGTATCAAAACATGATTTTGGTCCCAAAATCTAAGTTTGATCATTCAAAATAGATTTGTATCAAATTACATTAAGTTTGTATCAAACTCAATGTATGATCAAGTTTGCTCAAAATATTTTTTTTAATTCCATAATCCCTAAATTTGTCTATCAGGTTTCAAGCATTCCTAAACCGTAATTCAATTAGATTTGATCCACTTGATTCTAAGAGTTTCCTTAATCAAAATATATATCATGGTTTGTGTCAGAGCATGATAGTATTTTCTAAGCATGAACTTGAGTATCGAAACATGTTTGTATCAAAGCATGATCATATCAAGAAACCTTAGTTTGATACAAGGGAATCACTAGGTCATAGAAGGTTAAACAGTGAATTTTAAAACTCATGGTGATGCCTTGTAAGATTTTTATAATGATCAGCCCAAACTATATGTTCATCTCGTTCTTAAACATGCATTCATGTGTTATAACACAAACAAGATACTCATGGCATACTTGGGCTTGAGATAAGACATTTCATAAACCATAACTTGCATGAAAACACAAATTGCAACAATAAAACCAATTCTTTTAAGCAATTCATGCCAAGAGCAAATTACGTGTGAATCTAAACTCTTCATGCAATATATAAAAATAATTTCCAAGGCTTGTTGACTTATTTTGAAACTAGTGTAACCTTAGCCTTGGTTTGGAGCACCACTTATCAACAACCTACGTTGATAGATGCTCCCCCTCAATTAAAGCTTATAAAATTCTAAATATTGAGGTTTTAGGTACCCAAATTTTGGGACCTAAGGAATCTACAATGAATGACTTTGGCACCCATGCCTTAGTCAATTTCTTTCTAACCTTTTGAACCATAGAATCATTTGATGATCTAAATTGGGTTCTTGACATTAATGATACAAAGGTCGGTTCCTTAGGTCGGTAACCTATACCGGCCTTATTGTAAACCGCCCTTTGGGAATTGAGTATCATGTCTAAGGTTTTGGAGCTAGATGAGAATTTCTCAAGAACATTCTTGAGATTTTCAACTTCGCTCTTTAAATACTTATTGTCATTCTCAAGGGTCTTAACATGCAAGTGATCAATTACCTCATCCTTAGAGGTTTTTGAATGTTCTACTTCCAATTTCAAAGATTTAACTTTGGCCTTAGATTTTTTAAGCATCTTAGTTAGACATGCGATGGCTCGATAGCACTTATCTAACTCGGGAGAGATTACCTCTTCATCATCCGAAGATGATGAAGGCGCGGTTGAGGAGCTTCTTGATTCGTTGTCACTCTCCTCGGTTGATTCTTCTAAGGCCACGAGAGCCACATGACAGTGGCTTTTCTCATCCTTGTCCTTCTTCCTTTTGTTTCCTGTAACAAAAGCAAACCCTTTCTCCCTTGGGCTTGTGTTAGAAATCTCATGTAGTTCCATCTCACAAAACAAATCTTCTAACTTTACAAAAGATAGATCCATGGAAACCTTGTAGGCATCCACTATGGATGACCACAAAGTATTCCTAGGGAAGGCTTTGAGTACATACCTCACTAGGTCTCTATTTTCTACCTTTTCATTTATGGAGTGGAGACCATTCAACACTTCTTTAACTCGTCCATGGAGTTCACTTACCTTTTCATTTCCTCCCATGGTGAGGTTTTGGAGTTGGCTGTGAAGCAAATCCTTCTTGGTCTCCGGGTGTTTTGAGTTCCCTCATGGAGCTCAAAGATTTTGTTCCATAGGTCCTTTGCACTTGTAAAGGGACCAACTTTGATGAGTTGGTCCTTAGTCATTCCACATTGCAAGGTGACCACAGCCTTAGCATCCGCTTCTCCCCTTTTGATTTGCTCAGCTGACCACATGGAGAAGTCTAGCTCTTTTCCTTCACCATCTCTTGGAAGGATGAAGCCCTCCTTCACGGCAAACCACAAACTGATATTGGTCTTGAGATAGAACTCCATCCTTGACTTCCAATATGAAAAATCTGTGCCGTCAAAGAATGGAGGTCGGTTTGTGCTGTAGCCTTCTCTTCCAGCCATCTTTTTGTAAGCTCTCGGATGTTAAGCCGTGAACAGAGCCCCAAGCTCTGATACCACTTGTTGGGAACTGATGACTATAGAGGGGGGGGGGTGAATATAGCTATACACAATTTCTTTCAGCTTTTCAAATCTTTCTGCACTTCAAGAGTTAGGCAGCGGAAACAAATGCACAAGTGCAGAAACAGAGATAACAAACAGAAATCAAAACAAACACAGCAAACCAGACGACACAGTGATATACAAGGTTCGGGGATAACTTGCCCCTACTCCTTGGCATGCCCGTGAGGTGGGTGATCCCTTGATCGTCGGCAGATCAAGCCCCGGTGAACTCCGGATAGTATCAGCCTCCTTCTCGGTGGAGAAACCTCTCCACAAGTGATCTCAAGAAGATACAAGTTAAGCACAGAGACACTCGAGAAGACAAGCTCACAAAGATGTAACAAGATCGCTCAAGCACAAAGCCACAGAGAGCACGAACACAGCCCAGCCAAACTTCCCAAGTTTCTGTCTTGTTCGCCACGCTCCTCTGCTTCCAGCTTCGTCACTTAAGCTCCTCTCACCATCGCAAGATTCATTAGCATCCACTGAGCCAGCCTGAACCCACTGACCTCCCTGAGCACTCAGTCCACTGAAGACCTCCTCTCCAGCTGAGTCTCCGTCAGTCGCCAGCTGCTCCAGTTGCCGTTGAAACCTGAGGAGGAGAAACAAACAAACCTGCTCCAAGGAAAGCCTCCCATTGACCCTCCTTGAGTGTTTGAATCACCTGCTATCACCTGCACACTCCAACAGAGGCTTAGCAATGCATATCAACAAGAATCAGCAATGTATCAAAGAATCGGCAATGAAAACAGACGCGATCAGAGCTTCTGACAACGTATTTGAATTAAAGTTCTGCGCCTGATCGGTCACCAGACCGATCAGGAAGGACCCTGATCGGTCACCAGACCGATCCAGAAGTCTTCTGCACACTCTTGATTGGTCCCCAGACCAATCAGGCTCTAGCCTGATCGGTCACCAGACCAATCAGGCTGCTTCCAGACCAATCAGGAGTCATCCTGATCGGTGATAGTGAGAACCTTGCGACAAATGATCGTTCACTAGACCGATCCTAGCAGTATCCCTGATCGGTCACCAGACCGATCAGGAGCAGATCAGCAGGGGAACTCAACTCACTGTTCGCTCCCTGATCGGTCACCAGACTGATCAGGAGCTGTGCAGTAAGTGAAACACATACTCCCTGATCGGTCACCAGACCAATCAGTCATCGCTGGATCGGTCACCAGACCGATCCACGAAGGAGCACTGTGCCAATCTCCCTAATCGGTCACCAGACCGATCCAGGGGCTCTAACCTAGCCCTCCAAGCTAGGATTTCATCCACCTTAGCCCTCCAAGCTAAGGATTTTTCACCTAACCCTCCAAGTTGGGAATTTGCACCTAACCCTCCAAGTTAGGACTTTTCACCTAGCCCTCCAAGCTAGGACTTTTCACCCAACTCTTCCGGATTAGGACTTTCCAAACCTAGCCCTCCAAGCTAGGACCTTCCAAGCCAGGACTTTTTCACCTAACTCTCCAAGATGGGACTTTTCACCTAACCCTCCAAGTTAGGACTTTTCACCTAGCCCTCCAAGCTAGGACTTTTCACCTAGCCCTCCAAGCTAGGACTTTTCACCCACCTCTTCCGAATTAGGACTTTTCAACACCTGGCTTCACTCACCAGGACCCGGCTTCACTCACCGGGATTTCCAACACCTGGCTTCACTCACCAGGACCCGGCTTCACTCACCGGGATTTCTAATACCTGGCTTCACTCACCAGGACCCGGCTTCACTCACCGGGATTTCCATCACCTGGCTTCACTCACCAGGACCCGACTTCACTCACCGGGATTTCAACCTAGCTTCACAAGCTAGGACCTGGCTTCACTCACCAGGGTTTCATGCCCAGTCCCCGACCAGGACTTTAACCCAAATTCGCTCAACCAAACTTAAATCATTGTCAAACACCAAAATAACAACCGGGCCAGACTGCATCAACACTCTTACCATTATCTAAAATAGAAGAGGGTCATACAGTTCATATTCTAATTCTAAAAAAAACATGCTATCAGATATAAACTAAAGTATTAAACATGCTTCCGTTAACTGTAAACAAGAACTGACTAGAACACAGGTAGAATGAATAACATGAAAATACTATAAATCTGGAAGCAAGAAAATATGGTAATGTGAGAGATACTCTTACTTGGAAGCTACAGGTCTGATGCTGATGTGTGTGGGGAGGAAAGATGGAACTTGCACTGATACCACTCTGTAACGACCCGCCTTCTGGTACTATGGCTCTAAGGCGGATCGCTACTACTAACTGGTTGACTAACTGATTACTACTGATCATGAATTTTTTTTAAAAAAAACTTATTTCGCTATTTACTGAACTAACAATTCATAATCATGTTGAAAGTACTAACAGCCAAAATAAAACAAAAACTTTAATTTTATTAGCTTGGCAGGATTCGATCCCCCAACCTCTGCGTTGCATGACTAAAGCACTAACCAGCGGCTCTACACCACTTTTGGTTACACAATACTAGTCGACTGCTATATATGCCAGTCGACTGGTCGGGCCACAGAATGTTTCTATGCTTGACACCAGTCGACTGGTGTTTTTCCAGTCGACTGGTAGTTCTAAGAACCCAGATTTCAGAGTTTCAGAAAGTGCCAAAGTCGACCTACTCCGTACCAAATGCTCCATAAATTCATATTTAAGCTTCCTGACAAGTCTACAATGATTCTATGGCATTTGATACATGTTTTTGGAGGGTTTCTAGTAGGAATGGCAACTTAGAAATCATAAAAGCGACATGTAGAAGCATAAACATGAATGTGACAAGTTTGTATCAACTTCTTATTGGAACTATTCATTTTCCATATCTAAAGGCATCCTTAGCTACTACATGTCATTCTATATGGTGCATTAATCTTAGAACAAGCATATCCTAAGAATTTAACATGTTGATCAGAAGTATCAAGTTCCTACTCCTAAAGCTTAAGCATGGATCTAATTACCATATCACAAGTATTAACCCATGACCTTCAACGTTCACCAAACAAATATTAAAACATGTAAATAAACTACCTTAAGTATGCTAGGCACCACAAATAACCAATCCAATCAAGTTCATACATGGTTCACGTAACCTATTGTGGAACAACTAAAAGAAGTATAATAAAGACTATTTCTATGCTTTGCAAGTTCCGAAGACTTTTATTCCAACTCCACCGCCACACACAATTTGCATCAAGCCCGTCGCCTCCGCTACTAGTACTTTCCTTAACCTGTATCTGCAGTATAAGGAAATGCAAACTAATAAGCATAAAGCTTAGTAAGTACCATCTAGCCTCACACAACTATGAAATCTCAGGTTATGCTTTTCAAAACATGCCATACAAATACATGCTCGTGTTCATAAATAATCATGCTATGCTCATGCTAAAATACATGTCATAAAATGTCATGGCATATAACTGACACATGGCCTATGCTGAACTGAAGCTGAAAACTAAGCTATAGCATGGCATACATATCTGAACCGGAACTGAAACTAACTAACATAAAACTAATTATCAAAATTCACCACATGCTAAAATGAATTTCTGAAAGCTATATACATATAGTAGGTGAAAATAATAATCAACTGTTGTGGACCCAGCAATATACCAGCTGTGCGCGCATCCCTAATAAATCTGAGGTAGCTAATCCCGAATTCATTAGGGTTCTACTAGGTTATTTGAACCTAGGGGCAACTAAGGAGCCCATCCCATACTAGGTTATCTGAACCTAGGGGCAACTTGGAGCCCATCCCTGGACCGAAGTCCGGTACAATGCCAACTGAAAATAAAATAGTTCCTTTATACTTTTCTTTTTTTTTCTTCTGATTCTTGCTTTTACTAGGTTATCTAAACCTAGGGGCAACTAGGAGCCCATCCCGTTGGACCTTGGTCCCAATCATAAACTGAAGCAAGAATTTCTATTCTTTAATGCTTTCTATAGCATTAACTGAACTGAACAATTTAACAAACACCTAACGTGCTCCTTGACCCAAAACTGAAGGGTAGTACAACGTGCTTGTTCATAATTTACGATTCCTAATCGTAAAACATACATACAAGGAAATAAAGCATACGAAAAATCAACCGAAACTACTTATACTGCAGGTGAGGGATACTTACTTCCTGCGCTAGGTTTTCTTACGAATATAATATGAAATCTCCGAGGGAACGTCGAACTTCGACGTTCTTCTTGCTCCTTGGCGTTCTCCTCGCGTGTCCTCCTTCTTGAATCCGCCCAACACAAGCCCTTGGACCTCCTTTTTGATTTTGCCGTGAGTGAGGGAGAGAGAGAGAGACTCGGGGGAGGGAGAGGAAGAAAATCGCCGACAGAGAGGGGGTGTCGGCAATGAGAGAATGTGAGGAAAAGAATGAATATAAAAATCCTAAGTTTCCCTTTTATACTTATGGAAAAATTTAACTAACTTCACCTTATTTATCCTTCCCTCTATTTGGTTTCAATGAAAATAGATTAGCGCTCTTGGTAAGCCTACTCTCTTCTCATGGTACAGGTCTAAGGGTCAAACCCCGTTTAAGCCTTTTTACTCTGCATTCTATTTTTATTCATTTTTTTTTGCCTTATTTATCCATGGAAAAATTCTATAAAAACATTCGTAAATTCAGAATTAATTCTAGGATATTTCTAAAATTAGGTTTGAGAATTTTCGGGCGTTACATTATCATCTTGAGTGGTATGAGGCAAGTTCGTCGAAGTATAAGTCCGCTACACTGAGAGCCACCTGTGAGGTCTACGACATTCTGGCGAACCTAGAAGTTAGGGTTCCCAATATTAAACAATCTTTTGTAGAGCCTCCCATAGGTTTCTTCATTTTTTTCTTAGGGCAGGTAGAGTTCAGCCTTCGTTTTCCAATCCCTCCATTCTTCATGGCCATCTCCCAGTATTTTGATGTGCCCTTGCATCAGATAGCCTCAAATGCCTTCGCCTAGATGAGCGGGGCATTCATTCTCTTCAAATTGTTTGACATTCCCTTGACCCGCCGTTCTTTCCATTATTTCTTTCTTCCAAACTTAGCTTCTAGGGGGGCCTTCAGCTTCACCGTCCGTCCGAGCCATAAATTCATTGGCAGCCTTCCTTCCTCCCATAAGGGATGGAAGGAGCGCTTCTTCTTCATACAACTCGTCGAGCACCCATTTTGTCCGATACGTTAGTGTGAGGATCTACCATCGCTCCCGACCTGGGCGACTTCCAGCAAGATCCCGAATATCAGCAAGCCAGAAGTATTCTGGCTTGGATGGAGTTTCATGGTCCTAGCTTGGTTTCCTATGACGAGCTCCTATACCAAGCTGGGATCAGTCCCAAAGTCACCAGCCTTGGTCGCAGCCTCACTAAGTTCATCTTTTTATTAAATGCTTATTAATTCTAACTGATGTCTTATTATTTTTGTATTGCAGAGGACATCATGTTGTCTCGGGCGATGAACAAGCTCCTCAAATGGGAGCTGGCCAACGTACAGGTCGTGCCCCCTCCTTCTACTGCTCCTCCCTCAGCGACCGTCATCTGAGGGCTCCGGGTAGGGCCCCAGCAAGGAGCAGAATGCTATCAAGCTCTCCAGCATTCAGGAGATTGCCCCATCTCATGTGTTAGGACTGTGACCATCAAGCTAGAGGGGGGGTGAATAGCTTTTCTTCGATTTTTTACCTACAACTTTAGCAAGCGCAAGTGGAATAACAAAATAAAAACAAAAACAATGCTAACACAAACCAATCTACGTGGTTCGGAGATGATGCTCCTACTCCACGGCAGTACGTAAGGTGGACAATCCCTAGTCCTTCGATGGATGATTCCCTGGAGTACCTCCGGCTAGCTCTCGTAGCTCCTTATGGGTGGAAAAACCTCACCACAAACCTTGTACACGATCTGAGCAATATAGGCTACTAACAAGTTTTTCCCAAGCAAGTTTCGCCAAGGAGAAGTAGCCTGAAACGAGCTCCCTAAATAGAGCTCGAGGCTGAAATGTGACCGTTACCAGTCGACTGCCCCTGGGGTAGTCGACTGGCCTTTCCTGAATTCGAATTCTCACAGCTGACCTTTCGAATTCTGGCCACACCAGTCGACTGCCCCTGGGGCAGTCGACTGGCCCATTACTAAGCCTAGGGTTACCCTTCCCGAGTACATTTCTCTCCGCACTCGAACCCTCCCGGCTTAGTTCCCGAGTATAATCCCTCAACACTCGGACCCTCACGACTTGGTTGACTCCTTAAACAGCAGTCTCGATTTATTGCCTTCACGCCCTCTTCATCTTCGGCTTCCGTCCCTCAGATGCGCACGCAAGCCATTGGCTTGCCTCCATGCCATCCTTCACGCATGCCTTGAAGTCCGCGTCCCTTGGATCATCGTCTCTGCTCCAGCAGCCTCGATCTGTCGCCTTCAAACCTTCTTCGACTTTGGCCCTCGTCCCTTAGATGCGCACACAAGCCCGCGGCTTGCCTCCATGCCATCCTTCACGTACACCTCGAAGTCCGCTTCCCTCGGCTCATCGTTCCTGCTTTGTCCATGTTCCCTCAGATGCGCACACAAGCCCACGGCTTGCCTCCATGCCACCCTTCACCATATCTGAAGACATCCAACCAAGTCTATGTGTACCTACAAACCTGCACACTCACATACACATATTCGACCAACAACAAACCCTAACTTAATCATATTGACACACACATCAAAACTCATGATCCTCCAGATCATACTTGGGTCGATTGCCCCAACAATCTCCCCCTTTTTTATGTGTGGCAATATGTTTAAGTTAGGTACAAAACAACAATAGCAATTGAAAATTAACATCATAGCATATTAAGAGACATACACATGTCCTCCCTCTTAACCTATGCCCTCCACATAATTTTCAATTCTTCACAACACCAAGTTGAGTTACACCTAACTCAACACCACAAGTTCTCCCATGTCAAGTTAAACCTAACTTAACACCACAAGATCTCCCCCTTTGACACCATCAAAAAGATTACCCCAAGCAATCCTACCCCTAGTGCCAATGAGAACCCATACTATTTTTGAAAAACCCCTCAGAAATCACACAACAGCCATACCAGTCGACTGCCCTTGCATCAGTCGACTGGCCTCTATGATTCGCAAACCTACAGGGCAGTCGACCGATACAGTCTATTTCTGAATTTCCAGCCCAACTTCAGGATCTCCTAGAAAATCTCACAAAATTCGGAAAAAAGTAAAAGTTTGCAAGCATATTTGTTAGGATATAACTTACCCTAGAAAATATGATTTCGTGAAAAAATACCAAATATGCTTGACTTTTGGTACAAACTCCAATTCTTTCAAAATGTATCAATATGTATCAGTTTCAAGCCTATATTTGATTCTGTGTTTGCCAAACCTATCCTAGTTTATTTCAACCCTAGAATTGTTTCCAAATCTCCTCCCTTTCCTTTATATATTCTCAAGATGATATAACCTCCCCCTTCTTATCCCTTATCTCTAGATACACATGCATTTATCAACCTTTTCTTACATTTCATGATATCAATAAAGCATTATTTCAATCATCAAATCATGAACTGAAAATTCATAAAAGCCATATATAAAAACATGAATTCAAAGTTTCATACATAACTCAAAATAAAGCACAAGGAAGTCACAAGGGTCGTGGCCCCGAAGTCATCAAATATTACATAACCCAAAATAAGTGTTTGAGAGATAAATATAAAATCCAACCATACACTCTCAACACTAAAGCCATCAAATCAATTCAGCTGAATCACATGTCGTCGCCAGGAGGAGGATGACCCTGGTACGCCAGATTCCACTGCTGCATCATCGCGTACATCTCTGCCTGCTGCTGCTGTATGTCAATCTGGCGCTGCTGAAATGTCTGAAACTCCTCCCTAAGCCCATGGACCTCGGACCGTAGTAGGGAGAACTGCTCCTGTGTAACCCCTCCAGCGGCAGCCTCCTCATCATCATCTGAGCTCGAAGAATCAGGACGACGGCGCCAGATGATCACCCCCTCACATTTCTCGATCCCATCTAGAGAGAGCTGTCGATATCCTATCTGGTCATAGTCCTTAGACAACTCATGTACCTGACTATCGGTGACTATAACCCCTCTAGATTGAAAGAATTTGGTCAAAACATGACCGAACGACATGTACAACTTCTTATTGACATCATGGGAGAAATAAACAATGGATGCAAAAACCTAGCGGGCTATGTCGATGTCCAGTCTCCTCTCTAGGGCATACAAAATCACCAAGTGGGGAAGTCGAATCTTCAACCGCCCCTTGGTGACAATTGGAAGAATGCAGTCCAAGACAACCTTATACAAGACATTACTAAGCGGGCTCATGTTTTTGGCTACAAAGATACGGTCTCGAGTATATCGAGGTCTGTTAAAATAATACCGGTGGATCTGATCTATGGTGACACCTGGTAAAGTTAAAGGCTCAACAACTGTGGGGAAACATATAAATTGGCTATTTGAAACTCTACATCCTAAAAAAGACCGTAACACGTCGGGTGTGAATGGAATGGTAATCCCTTGTACCATTGACTCATATACCTCGTTCTGGGCATCAGTAGATGTAAGGTTGGCATAGAATTCCTTACATAAGTCAAAATTGATAAAGTGTTGGCAATAGACCAGTTGTTCTAACCCAAAATATGCAATGATCTAAATGATGTGGGGGGTGATATCCCGGAAATATGATTGGTTGAGGTAGCGACAATTCAGTAAAATGAAAGCCACATCGTTAAAAACTTTCCGACACTCCTCAGAACGAAACCGAGGCCCCTCCGGATCTACCTGACCTTGGTGAGATGACCCCTCACCCTTTTGTCTCTTATGTGCAACCCTAAGATGTGACATACCAATGCATATACCAAAACCACCCCATAAAAAGAGAAACCAAGGAAAACCAAGCAAAATAAGGCAAATTAGTTCCAAATCATGAACTAAATGGGAAAAAACAAACTATACAAGTCATTACCGTTTTCCTGCTCGTTTCATGATGAGGGTTGATGAAGATTGATTTGAGAGGAGAGGTTTTACTAACCCTAGCTTTAGATCTGAGATAGGAGGAGGCTAGAAAAGTGTTTTAGGGATTGGGAATGCCTTAGATCGCAAGGAGAGGTCGAGGAAGACACAAGCTTGCAGGGGTTGGCACCGAAAACCCTAGGTTCGGCCACCCCCACGCGGCCTTTCTTTTAAAAATCCTCGCATACCAATCGACTAACCCTGGGGCAGTCGACTGCGAAACTGAACCGAAAGTTCAGTCGACTGCCCTGGGGGCAGTCGACTAGTAACTCTGAATTTTCAATTTTTCTGTCCAAATTTCAGAAATGCGTAACTAATTTCACAAACCTCCAAAAAATCTGAAATTTCGTGGAGAGATTTGTGGAGTCTATATTTACTTGGGAAAAATATTTTTCGGAATAAAACTATTACCAATCCCAAGATTGGCATGAAATTCCAGACTACCTAAATAGTGTCATTGAAACTTAACTAAAAGTTCTAATTTTGATCTCTTCTTGATGCCTCTTCTCATACTTAACCAAAATACATTCCTGGCACTGATTTATATGTCATCTACATGTTAAAAACCAATTTTCACACAATATAAGTCTACTTTCATCTTTTCTTCCACAACACTCCTTTTAATGTGTCAATTCCCTAGGATTAAGACTCACACTAGCCTTCCAAACCCTTCGACACATTCCATAGTCCATCTAATCTCCTAGAAGAAATCCTCCTAAGATCCATTAACCATGAATCCTATTTTGACTTCTAAAGCTCTTCCTTGAGCTCCTAGCCTTAGTCACCTCCCTAGGTGACTCATTTATGAAAGCAAGACCACACCGATATTCCTCCGATGCTTCTTGACCTTCAACTTTAACTCTCTTAACTTTGTATACCTTTTTCTTGGTCAAGTTCTCCTTCTCCCCTTTAAATGGCTTTTCCTTTCCATTTTTGACCTTTTCTTTGCTATAATCATAGGACATCCATGAATATGCCTCTTTACTAACATTTGACCCCCTAGATTGGTATCCTAGTCCCGACCTACCATTTCTAAGGTGTTGATCATTTGGTATCATGCTTACTCCCTTGGATCCCCTAATGAATTTGTCTAGATTTTTTCTAACTTACCAAGCTTTGCCCTCAAAGCTTGATTTTCCTTCTCTAGGTTCCTAACCTTAATATCACCATGACCATTTTGATCATTCCTAGACCTATCCATTTTTCTAGGCATGTGTCTCCCTTTCTTAGGGTTAATGCCTTGGTCCTTAGGTCTAAAAGCCCTAGATTTATCATGAACTATGGATTCTTTAGAATTTTGGAACGCAATGTTATTTCTATTTTTATCATGATACTTGAAACCAAAATTACACATAGGTAAGCAATCATTAATATTTCTAGTACTCATAAAAATATTTGAAACATACGTAAAGTTAGAGATTACCTCCCTTACTCTTGTAGCTCCCCCTTGATGTAAGCTTCTCTTCCTCTCCTCTTTTTCTCATCTTCTCAAATACTTCATTTTCTTGAGCTCTCCTTTTCTTGGACATTGGGTGTGGTAATGTCCTAGCTCCCCACAAGTGTAGCACCTAATGTGCTTCTTTTCATTATTTTCCCTACAACCCACATTAGATTTTAAATGAATGGGCCCGGGTTTAGGGTTTACCTCCTTTTTACCTAGTGGACACTTGTCCTTGTAGTGTCCCTTCTTGTTGCATCCAAAGTATATGATGTGGTCCTTTGACTTTTCTTTGGTGGAGGTTGGAGCTTCTATAAGATGTGTATACTAAAAGATATGATTTCTTTATATGAACATCTTCATTATGAAAAGAGAATCACAACTACACTAGGTGCCTGTTTATATTAGTACATGCATGAAGTCCAATACTTCGCATTGTAGATAACATGGTGTGTAGTGTCACACAGAAGATCATGTTATCAGTTCCTTGCCTAGTATAAGTAGAGGCTCACAACCGAGATGGAATTGGACAAACCATCTGGATGGTTGTAGTATAATTAGGTGTGGTTGGTCTTGACTATAGAATTACACTAGTGTGCTTTGAGTACATTGAGCAGGACCAAAATCCGAGGTTATCTAATTGTATTGACTCGATAATTGGATAGGACCTCAGATTTTATTATGGAGTATGATCCCTTAATCCCGATACAATAACGGGCATATATTATTAATTATTATTTCTTTGACTTACCAATGGGCGAGATATATTCTGTTAGATCGATAGGCCTGGTAAGTTGGAAGATAATATTGATAATATGATGTGCTGTTGATTATTGATGGAATCTGTGTCCTGGTGAGTTGGGATGATGATGCCCCCTTGATGAGCTCAAAAGGTTCATCATGTTAAACCCTGCAGGTGGATTTGATTCGGCATGATGATAAGGTTGAGTGGTACTAGCCAAGGACACAGAAGTTAATTAATTTGAATTGTCAGTAATTTAAATTAATTAATAGACATTCGATATCCTAAACACAGGGGGATGGACGACTCATAATATGTGGAGCCCATATGAAAATATGGGAGTTGGTGAGGAAGTTCAATTAAGATCTTTTAGTGGAATGAATCTTAATTAATGGATCGGGTTTAGATCCATTGGTGGGTCAAGATCCAACTCCTCCTCTTGGTCCCTACCTTAGCCCTATATATACCCAAGGTGATCATGAAACCAAGGCTTGATCCAAGAGTTGATACCCTAGGCTCTCTCTTCTTTTCTCTCTCTCTTCTATTCTCCCCTAGGGCTTTCGGCCGGCGCCAAGGAGAAGAGGTTCTCCTCTTCAGTCCTTCATGTCCTCTCCACCAAGCTTCGGCTGAGACTCACAGAGACAAGGCAGAGGAGTCCTCTACCTTTTGTCGTGCTCATCGAGTGTGGAGAAGCCGCTGACGGCCGGTGGGAGGCGGCGCAACTAGATCTTGCGGCGGCGCCGCAAGGACTGAAGGAGAGTTTGAGTTTGGGCTGTTTGGGTGAGGAAGAAGCTCTCCTTCATCATTTTCTTCTTCTTCCTCTCGAAGTGAGCAGTCGGTCCGATGACCCTTGGGCAGCTCCGGCGGTCGGCGGCACAAAGGGAGAGGTGGTGTTGGCTTGTGGCGGAAAAAACCCTAGAAGCTAGGGTTTGGTTTTCGGCCAAGTCAAGAAGAACATCTTGATTGGAGTGCCTTGGTGATCTTGGTTCCCGGTAGACCATCGCCCACACGACATCCAGGAAGGGAGGGACATATGGTAGAAGGCCGCGAGGTGATCGGGAAGGTATAACTCCTTCTCAAGCTCCCTTGTTTATTCTTGTGCCATGTTTGTTACCTCGTCATTTTATGTTAGTTAGTTAATTATTTTGATTGTGAATCATAGCCAATAATTAATTAACTGGACCCCGACCATAAACACAAAAGTCGGCGATCCACTCGTCGCCTTTTTCGTGGTCGAACGGTCAAGCAATTTACAAGGCCGATTTTTGTAATTGGCCGAGTTGTAATTTGGATCGTTCGATACGACACGAGATGGTCGTTGGGAGACAGGTCTCCATTCGGATTAATTTTTAATCCGTAGACATGGAGAGGTCTCTCTGAACGACCAAGTATTTGCTTAGGAAACCCGCCAAGCTATACCCAACAATTGGTATCAGAGCTGAGGTTTCCGGCTTTGTGTGTTTAAGGATTGGTTAATTTTTGCATTTTCATACATTTTATTTTGCTGGATAATATTTGGATGTACGTAGGTTAACTTTGTGTTGCAGGCACTAGATTCTAACTTATCATGGCCAAATAATTGATGTGTGTGATGGTTGTGCAACTTATTGTAATTAATTAATCCTCGGGGTTGATTAGGCTAGGTATTTAATTTTTGTAATTAAATACGACACATGTTTAGCCGAGCTATTTATTTTATTTTTTATCTAGTTTTCATGTACACTTCTTTGTGGAGTATAGGATCGATGATGTAAATAATTAGCTAATCATTTCAGCTCGGAGATCCCTCAAAGTGGCTTGCGCATAAGGGAGGAACAGACGAAGTGGCGACACGGCTGGAGGCGTATTGGAGACCAAGGGCCATGAAAGTTGGAAAATCTAGGATTTTCTGTAATTTTCATATATTGGTTATGTGCTTGGTTGTGTGGTTGTGCTAGTGAAAATTCCTCGAAATAAATTACTAAGTGGGAGAGGGACCCTAAGGGTCCCACGACTTTCATTACAATCTGATAAGTGATGCGAACAAGTCTGTGCGTCGGCTCTGAGTGCCTTCCTCCCCATCGGATGGACTTATTCTGCGGATCACTGGGTCAGAAAATACTATAGAAAATTATTAAAGAGCGTGTGTACTTCCCCATCGGAAGGCACATAATCGGAAATAATTTTCTTAGTGTCGTGTAATGGTGCACACTTAGATGCGAATAATAGTATCCTCCTCATCGGAGTCACTGCTATTATTTTCCAGAGCCGAAGTGAACCAACTGTTGATCTTACTTATCAAAAAGTTAGGTTGACAAGATAGTAAGATTGATGGGTAAAACCTCCTCTTACGAATGTAGGAATTCGTATACGTCCACACCATCGTAGCATGCGAATTTATCGGTGTATAGGGGTGTTGGTTGATTTCGAAAATTTATTGTTTTGAGGAATCAATTTATTTTCGATTTCTAAAGTAGTGTATGTTGTGATTTTCAGGTTTTTCATAATGGCCTTTAACCCACTAGCAACAATTCTTAAGGAAAATAATCTTATTGGCCCAAACTACATACATTGGAAGAGGAACCTTGATATTATCCTCACTGCTGAAAAGTACAAATATGTACTCTTCGAGGAATGTCCGGAAAGGCCTAGAGAGGACTCTGGTGAAGAGCAGAGGGAGCGTTACAAGAAGTGGGTTAAGGCAGATGAGATGGCGCGGTGCTACATTCTGGCATCTATGTCGAATGTGCTGCAACATCAACATCAGGTCATGCCCACTGCTAGTGACATGATGTTGAACCTCAAAGAGCTCTTCGGGCACCAAGGTCGAGCTGCTAGGCAGGTCGCAATGAAGAGTTTGATGACGACCACTATGGTCGAAGGGACACCCATAAGCGATCATGTCCTAAAGATGATGGCTCACCTCAATGAGATTGAGGTACTGGGAGCACAGATCGGCGGGGAAACCCAGGTCGATATTATACTCCAGTCTCTACCTAGAAGTTTTGAGCAGTTCAGGCTCAACTACAATATGAACAAATGTGAATATACATTGGGTGAATTGCTAGGAGAACTCCAGGCAGCAGAGGGCCTCTTTCGTCAGAACTCGCAGGCCTTAGTAACTCAAAGGGTTTCTTCTTCTGTGCTGAAAGGCAGGAAGAAGAAGAAACAAGGTGGGTTCAAGAAGGCAGCAGCATCGCAGGGACCTCGGACTAGTGTGAAGAAGCCGAAAGGCAAGTGCTTCACGTGCAAGCAAACTGGGCACTATAAGGCAGACTATCCCCGTCGTCAAGATAAAGGTATTTCTTCGTGCTTAGTCGTTGAAACATGTTTAGCGGTGCTATCTACCAGTACCTGGTGTGTAGATACGGGAGCCACTGACCATGTCTGTGTAGGACCGCTGTCATCGATAGAGGGGGGGGTGAATATCGACCGTAAACTTTCTCACGGTAAACTTCGTGAAACTTTCGATCTTTCTAGATTCAGAGCGTTAGTGCAGCGGAAAATTAAAATAGAAAAATAAAAGAGCACAGCAGACACGCAGGATTTATTTACTTGGTTCCCGACCCCCCAGGGTCAGTACGTCCAAGGCCTATGTACTCGGCGTGAGTCCACTATTGGTCTCCATTCCAGAATTTCCGGAGGCGGAGAAAACCCATCTTATAGTTGATAATTACAAGCACAAATATAGAAAATTAAGTGCTGAAAAATAAAAGCAAACAGAACAACAAGGATTTGAAACTAGGCCGATCTGGACCTCCGAAGTGCCGCACACTTCCTCCTGGAGCCTCCCAGTCGTAGAGCCTCGTCTTTAGCGCATTGTCGTCGGTCAGAATGCTCAGAATCGTCCTTGGAAGTTGTGTATGAAGCTGAGGGGTCGAAACCCCTTTTATAGGCTTCATTCGGGCGCCTGTGACGATGGGGGCGCCCCTATAGACATGGTCAAACTTTATCCCCACGCCGAACTCGTCGCAGCTGATAAAACCTTTGACCAGGGTGCCCCGGACCTCCCAGGCGTCTGAATGAAAGCTTATCTCTATTTCGAACTCGAAACAGCAAATACAGCTTTCAACTTGGGCACCTGTATCATCCCGGGCGCCTGAATGGAAGCCTATTCTGCTTTCTTCACGAAACTGTCATTTCCTTCTTTGACCTAGGTGCCTGGATCATGTTGGGCGCCTGGCTTCAAAGCTTCCAGCACAAAACTTGTTTTTGTTCTTTGATTTGGGCGCCCCTATTGATGGGGGCGCCTGGCTTGGCTGGTTTCCAACCCTTTGCTTGCTTTGTCTTCGGTTCTTGGTCCTGCAAGATACACGAATACAAAGCAAATATACGCACAATATTAACCTTAAGGACATGGTTATGACTTCGGATTTCCACAAAACCCTAGGTCGAACCGACGCAAGTTCCCACCCCCGAGAACGCGTCTTTCACCTACTCCTTTCAGGAGACGGTTGCCACCCAGTCCTTCGGGTGGACTTTTGCTTAGCTTCCGATACTCTCGGATCTCCAGATGTCCGAACCCTGACCCGTCTCTACTTCTGTCCTTAGTCATCGCTCAGCTAAGTTACTCAGTCCCTCGGACCAAGACTTCGTGCCCAAACCCTAAGTCCAGGACTCCGGTGCCCAACCCTCGGCCAGGTCTTCTTGCCCAGTCCTCAACCAGGACTTCGGTGCCCAACCCTTGGCCAGGTCTTCTTGCCCAGTCCTCGACTAGGACTTCGTGCCCACCTTCCAAGCAGGTCTTCGGTGCCCAACCCTTTGCCAAGACTTAGTGCTCAATCCATGATCAGGACTTAGTGCTCAATTCTCCGAACCAGGACTTATTGCATAGATTCACTAGGACTTTGGTCCATTTTGTTACTCCTCTCTTAACTCCCCTTCCCTTGTTCAATATATCACTGACTTAAGTATATTGTCAAACATTAAAACACTTAGAGGAGGACATCACTGATGCAACCTGCACCAACAATCTCCCCCTTTTTGATGTTTGACAATATCTTAAGTTAGATTGGTTGAAAGGGCTAAACTTTAACTCTTGGGATCAAAAAATAAAAAATGATCTAAATTTTGAAAATCTATTTTTGATCCTCTAGGGAAAAATAGTAAGAGATTAATTTCTAACTTTCACCCTCCCTCCTTTTTGAAAAGCATTTTGATTTTTTGATCATTTGGAAAGAGAAGAGAAAAAAATTTAAAATTTATTTCTAACTTAAGGCGCATCTCTCCCCCTTTGTCATACATAAAAAAAAACCAAAAATACTTGCACCAACAATGGAAACCTTTGATTCTTTTAGAAAATACTTAGTGTAATTTTTAAAAGCATAGTATAAAACTAAGTAATTAAATTGTACCCAAAAGAATTTCTATTTTGTCAAAAAAAACTTCTCACTTTAAAAACTATTGCTTTAGAACGACTTTCATAAAAAATTTACTCATAAAAAGATTTTCACTAGTGCATTTTGAGAAAGCTTTGTATTTTGAAAGATATATTGCACTTTTTGAGAAAACCCAGTACTTTTGGAAAATGCATAACTTTGAAAGAATACTATGAGCTTTAAAAAGTACAAGTACTTTGAAAAATATTATGATCTTTTGAAAAATGCAAGTACTTTTGAAAGATTATGTAATTTTTGAAAATATAAGTAACTTTGAAAGATATTATGCATTTTTGAAAAATATTTACAATTTTGGAAGTACTGAGCTTTGAAAAATTAAGTACTTTTGAAAAAGATTATACTTTGAAAAATATAAGTACTTTTTGAAAAAATATTATGCATTTTGAAAACATAATATTTTACTTGACTAGGTTTCTTTTCCAGTCTGACACAATCCTAGGAACTCTTGTTAATTACAAGGACAAATTCCTAAGTGTCCTGGAAATTCTTCCAACTCAAGAAAAATATTATTTGATTAAAACAAGATAAATTTTTGAAAATAATATTTTTAAAGAAAGATTATTAAACTGATAGTATTTGAAAAGATACTTATGTTTTCAGAAGTATTTGAAAATCCCGTGCATGAAAACATTTGAAATATTTAATAATTCTTTAGATTTGACCTCCCCCTAAACTTGACCCAGTCCTGGGAAGCTTGTTGACCACAAGTACTCTTCCTCTGAGTGTTTAGGATTTGGTTCAGATCAAAAAGAATAAATTGTCAAAGATAATACTAGTTAGAAATAATTTCTTTTTGATTTAGACTCCCCCTAAATCTGACACATCCTCGGAGTCCTTGTAGATCATTAAGTGGACCTTCCTCTGTGTCTTTAGGATTTATCAAAATCAAAAGAGATATAGGCACAATTTTAGAATGTATTTTGAATTTTCGAAACACATTTTGAAATGAAGGTAATTTATCAGACATAGTTTTCGAAAAACATGAGTAATAGTATTTAAAGCATAGTTTTCGAAAACCATTTTAAAAGGCAGGACAATTTTTAAAAGATATTTTAAAAGAAGGTGATTTTTCAAGCATAATTTTTGGAAAAAAAAATTAAACCACTCCCCCTGTACCCGACACTGTTTGACTCTATCTAAGTGCCTTAAGGAACTTTAGTGTTGTCCTAGAAGGCTTGTGTCTAATTGTGTGAGTCAAACAATTTTTTAAAAGGATATAATTTTTGAAAACATATAATATATAATCAATCATACAAGCATGAATTCCATAAAAACATTATTATGTTAAAGCACTATTTTGAAAGTATATTTTTAGAAAAATATTCTAACAATTTTGAAAAACAATTTTTCAATTTATTAGTCCTTAACATCTCACCAATTTTATATGTCTCAATACAGCAAGCATGGTTGCCTTATGGGTGTATTGTGAGATGCTTGAATCATTTTTCTTAATTTATTATTAAATCTAAGACTTAATTGAAACTTGTGTTAGATTCAAATCTGACAATAGTAAAGTGAATTTGATTTTCAGTAATTGGCTTCCAGGTCTTAGCGAAGCACTAGGCCTTCTTTGGTCGTAGCCTTATTGGATCATCAACCCTTTCCTTGACAAAATCTTTTATAGAAAATTCATCTTCAAGTTACTTCTTGAGGGATTTTGGTCTAACTAGTTTGGGTCTTGGATCGGTAGCTTCGGCTAGTTCCACCATAACGATTTCCTTAACGTACTATCATCTCACCTCCTCCCAATACTAGGATGTTCAAGTTTCAATTATCCTTTTTCCTATAACCGTTCTAATTTATGCATAAAATTAAACGTGAATTACATGGCATATATTAAAGAAAATAGCAGATGTATGTCCATGGCATTAATGCAAGATTCAAACAAGTCAACAGGCATTTTAATTAAGTTTCTAAAAATATATCAAATTCCCGATTTGATACATGTCGTGTGAACCCGCGAATATGCCAACCCACTTTGACATATATAATGTTGTTAATTTTGATTGTTTCAGTTTGGGTAAAATTTTATTTAGTTCGAGTTTAAGTTATTTAAGAATTAATTGGAATTGAGTTAATTAAGGATTAATTAAGTTAATTTAAATTAATTAAGGATTGAATTAATTTGAATCATTTGAATTAATTAAGGGTTGATTAATTAAGAATTAATTAAGGTTTAATTGAATTAATTTGAATTAATTAAGATTTAATTGAATTAATTAAGGTTTAATTGAAATAATTTGAATTAATTAAGATTTAATTGAAATAATTTGAATTAATTAAGATTTAATTGAATTAATTTGAATTAATTTGAATTTGATTTAATTAAGATTTAATTGAATTAACTTGAATTTGATTAAGTTAAGATTTAATTAAAGTGAGGAATAATTTAGAATTAATTAACATTAAAGTTCAGAATTAATTGATCTTAAAACTAAAGGATTAAGTTAAGTCTTAAAAATTAAAATTTAATCAAAGTTTTTAAGGTTTATCTTGATTTAATTTTCAAGATTTCTGGGTTGGTCAAAAGTTGTGGGTCTAATTTCATCATCTTCATTATTTCGAAAATGTCTGATTCCCTTACTATTTTTTCTCTATTTATCTTTTCAAGTTTTTCTAATAATTCTGATTTATCTGAGTCTTTGTGAACTTTATTAATTATGACCTTGATCTTAGAAAATTCCATCTCCTCCTCAAAATTAGATCTTTCAATATCCTCAAAGTAGGAGGAGTAATATGGGCTACTAGTTAAAGTTTTGTAATAATCTTCAATATTATTTATAATAAAGTTATCATCTAGGAGAATTTCATCTTTATTATCCTCTAGAATATTTTCAAGAATTTCAGAGTTATCTTTAGAAATATCTTTATGAATTTCAAATCTGAATTCAGTATTATCCTTAAGATTTTCAAATTTGAATTCAGTCTTATCCTTAAGATTTTCAAATTTGAATTCAGTCTTATCCTTAAGATTTTCAAATTTGAATTCAGTGTTATCCTTACGATTTTCAAATTTGAATTCAGTGTTATCCTTAGGATTTTCAAATTTGAATTCAGTATTAAAATTATTAGAATTTTCAGACCTAATTTCAGTAATTTAATCAGATCTGATTTTAGGATTAATAACAGTAAAATTATCAGATCTGATTTCAGGATTAAAATTAATTTTAGAATTAATTTTACAAATTAATTTATTGATATTGATATTGATAATTAAAGAGTTAATTTGCCTATTTGCACAATTTAATTTTTTAGTAAAATTATCTAAATAATTTACATAAGAAAGTGCAGGAGATTTAAAAATTTTCGGAACATAAATCTTACGTACCTTTGCCGGACATTTATTTTTGTAGTGTCCGTATTTCTCGCATTTGAAGCAGCTGATGTGGTCCTTATTCCTTTGGACTTCTGGCGCTGGTGTCTCCTTTGCCGCCGGTGAGGAACGATTCTTATGAGTAGGACACTGATTTTTATAGTGTCCTCTCTCCCTGCACGTGAAGCATATAATATGGAATTTAAAATTTGACATTTTAAAATTAAATTATACTTGATTCACCCCTGGGCTCCCCCTCAACTCCTGGCGTCGTTGCTCTATCGATGGTTAGTCCAGTGAAGAGCGGTCTGGCTCTGATACCACTTGTAGGACCAGTGCCGTCGATAGAGGGGGGGTGAATATCGACCGTAAATCTTTCTCGCAGAAATCGTAAATTCATTCTAGACTCAGAGCGTTAGTGCAGCGAAAAATAAAACAGAAAGAGTAAAAGCAAGACAACGGACACGCGAGATTTATTTACTTGGTTCCCGACCCCCCAGGGTCAGTACATCCAAGGCCTGTGTACTCGGTGTGAGTCCACTATTGGTCTCCTTTCTGGAATTTCCGGAGGCGGAGAAAACCCGTCTTACAGTTGATAATTACAAGCACAAATATAGAAAATTAACTACAGAATGATTAAAGCAAACCAAAATGATTAAGGTCGAAGCCTCGGTCGATCTGGACCTCCGAAGTGTCGCGCACTTCCTCCTGGAGCCTCTTGGTCGCAGAACCTCGTCTTTAGCACTTTGTCTTCAGTCAGAATGATTAGAATCGCTCTTGGAAGTTGTGTCTGAAGCAGAGGGGTCGAAGCCCCTTATATAGGCTTCATTCGGGCTCCTGTGACGATGGAGGCGCCCCTATAGACTTGGTCAACCTTTATCCCCACGTTGAACTCGCCACAGCTGATAAAATCTCTGACCAGGGTGCCCCGGTCCTCCTAGGTGCCTGAGTGAAGGCTTATCTGTGTTTCGAACTCGAAATAGCAAATACAGCTTTCAACTTAGGCGCCCGTATCATCCCGGGCGCCTGAATGGTAGCCTATTCTGCCTTCTTCACGAAACTACATCTTTTGCTCTTTCGGCAGGGCGCCTGGATCCTACTGGGCGCCTGGCTTCAAAGCTTCCAGCCCAAAGCTGGGGTTTGTTCTTTGATCTGGGTGCCCCAATCAATAGGGGCGCCTGGGTTGGCTGGTTTCCATCTCCTTACCTGCTTTATCTCCGATTCTTGGTACCTGTAAGATACACAAATACAAAGCAAATATACACACAATATTAGCCTTAAGGACTTGGTTCGAACTTCGGATTTCCACAAAACCCTAGGTCGAACCGACGCAAGTTCCCACCCCCGAGAACGCGCCTTTCACCTACTCCTTTCAGGAGCCAGTTGCCACCCAATCCTTCGGGTGGACTTTTGCTTAGCCTCCAATACTCTCAGATCTCGAGACGTCCAAACCCTGACTCATCTCTGCTTCTATCCTTAGTCATCGCTCAGCTAAGTTGCTCAGTCCCTCGGACCAAGACTTCGTGCCCAAACCTTAAGTCCAGGACTTCGGTGCCCAACCCTCGGCCAGGTCTTCTTGCCTAGTCCTCGACCAGGACTTCGGTGCCCAACCCTCGGCCAGGTCTTCTTGCCCAGTCCTCGACTAGGACTTCGTGCCCATCTTCCGAGCAGGTCTTCGGTGCCCAGCCCTTTGCCAAAACTTAGTGCCCAAGCCATGATCAGGACATAGTGATCAATTCTCCAAACCATGACTTATTGCCTAGATTCACTAGGACTTTGGTCCATTTTGTTACTCCTCTCTTAACTCCCCTTCCCTTGTTCAATGTATCACTGACTTAAGTGTATTGTCAAACATTAAAACACTTAGAGGAGGACATCACTGATTCAAATTGCACCAACAGGTGCATCCTCCCAAATATATTCACTTGCCATCCTACTGATAGGTATCATTTTGTTGATTATTTTAGTTGCTAAAATCCAAGTTTGACCCATATTTTACTTGCTTAATTGTTAATTTACCCTAGGTTCTAGGACTTGCTTTTATTTTGGACTTAATTACAAATCTTTACACATTTGAATTATTTGGCCACTAAATTTTTGATCTATTTTTTGTAGGCGTGAAAGGATCATGGACCTAGGTTATGTTGGGTCAAATTTGAGTCGGAAGTGGACCCGGATCGAGTGATCAAGTTTTAGACAAATCTAAGCCGTCCGATTCAAAAACGGCTAGATCTGAGCCATCTAGGACCATCTAAGGCAATCCGAGCTAGGGTTAGGGCTGATCAAGCACTGAGGTCAAGATCTGAGATTTTCATCTCAATTAGAGATCATTCAACCGTTGGATCAAGCTCAGAGGGCTCCAGACTGTCCATCCAAAGATCAGGTTGATCTGGGCCATCCATTACAAATCTAGAAGATCCGAGCTACCCCGAGGCAGATCCTAACCCTTGATCAACATCATCAAAGTTTGGCTCAGATCGGACAAAGATCAACCGTTGGATTTGACCTGAACAATTTGGGTCGTTCATTCCTAACTACTTAATCAAAAAATTCCTCACCTTTGCAGCTCGTCGCGTCTTCCTCGCCGCAACTAGTTTTCCTTCAGAGTTCTTCATTTTCTTCAAGTTTTCCTTCATCTAAGAGGCGCGACCACTCAATTCTTCCATTAGATCAAGTTCTAGTCACTAGGGAGATCAATCCGTGGAGATTCCAGCTCGAAATTGGCCAAAAACAGAGCTGAGTGAGGGTTTCCTCAGTTCTACCATTGATTGCTTCGATTTCAGTTTTGTTTCATCGTATATCAATCTGAGCTATCCGGAGGGGTTCCCTGGAGGGCTCGGATCATCCCTAAGCCATCAGCACAATCGGACAAGGCTGGATTGAGGAAATCGATTGGGTTTTCCATCTTGAACAGAGTTTGAGCTTGACTCGCAGATTCAGTTTCCCCAGAGATTTATTGAGCTTAGGGGTTCGAGGCTCACCCTTGTGTGACGAGCAAGGAGTTCTTGAGCTAATGGAGTGATTGAGGCTTAGTTTTCTTATTTCATTTATGTTTTTAGTTGTAATTTTCATTTCTGCAGTTCATTTTCAGTTTGAATCTCGTATTAGCTGCTGTAATTTTTGTTTCTGAATTATTTCTACAGTAGTTAAGCTTCAATTCTGCAAGTAGTTAGCGAATGAGTTTGTTTAGTGCACAATTGCTTTTAATTTTAGTTTAATTCCTGTTTAATTTCCGGCGTATCAAGTTTTGTTTGCGTGCCAATTTGTGTAGCTGAGTATCAACCTTTAGTTTCTGCATTTTCAGTTCTTTAGTTCCATTATATCAGCTAGTCTAGTTTATTTCTGAATTGTTTCTGCTATTAGTTTGATAAAATCGATCTAAGCTTGCTTTGTAGTTAAGTTTCTGCTCTGTATTTTACTTGTTTGTAGAAAATCAGTTTCAGCTTGCGTGTCAATTCTTCCTGCTTCCATTTCTGCTAGTTAATTTCTTTTCAGCAAGTTTCAGTTTTGTGTCAAGTAATCATTGGAACTTCTTCATCTTTTCTGAATTTTGGATTAGTGCCTTCATGCTCAGTTCACTCTATTAGACTCTGCCCCTGAATTGTTGCCACATCCCTTCATTTAGTTTCTGAAATTCTGAATTCACTACTGCATTCGACAGTTTCAGATTTATGGCTGAAATGTTTTGGTTCATCATCTCTAAAGTTTTGTCAATGGAGCAGTAGCTTCTCTAAATCTTATCTGAGCATTAGTTTTGCGCAATTAATCTCAGTTTGCTCAGTTGTTTTTGCATTTGGTTCATTGCTAAATTTCTGACTTCGTGTTCTGAAATCCTGCATGTTAATTCTGCATTGAGTTTGTTGGTACATTTCTGCATTGTAGTTGTTGTTTCATTTATGCATTAACTTCTACGTCAGCTCATTCCTGCATTGATCAGTATTTAGGTTCCAAATCTCTTCCCTGATTCTTGCATATCATTTCATTGATAGCTTTGCTTTCCAAGCTAAATCGATCATGTATAGTTCCTGCACTTGGTATCATTTCGGCACATAAGATTGTTTCCTTTGCGTAGCAAGTAGTTTCATTGCTGCATTTCAAATCAAGGTGAAACCCAAAAATATCAACGACACATAAACTCGAGCTCGAATCAAGTAGCCTCAACTAGCCCTAGGAAAAATACGACCTGTGGCCCCTTTACTACGCTTTTATTCTTTGATAGCAAAAAGGGTTTCTAGCTTTACACACATCTAAATTTTGAGACCCACATTTGTGACACCTAGTTAGCGGTCATCAAAATTTTTGGCGTCGTTGCCGGGGAACTACTAGTTGAGTTGTTTGATTTTTGCTTGTATGCTTATGGACATATCATTTGATTCTATTTTCTTTTGCTTTATCTTTTGTATACGGTTGCTGCCATTTTTCTTGTTTGTTTTGTGACAGGGCTGCAAGATCAAAATGTTTTCACTAGAGGACTGTAAAGAGCTCAAAAGTGCACTGTCAGAGTTAAAGTTTTGGGTGAATCATGTGATCCAACAAAGATCCAACAGTCATGCATCTACTTACCAGCAGCCATGTCAACAGTTTCAGCAGCAAAACCAATATTTTCAGCAATCCGATTCAAATTTTCAGCAACCACACTATCAATTTCAGCAAGGGCAACCACAATGTCAATCTTTCCAACAATTTCAGCAGCCCGATTCAAACTTTCAGCAGAACCAACCTTTCAATCAGCCACCACAGCAATTTCAACCACAATTCCAGAATTTTCAGCAAACAAATCAGTTCTTTCAGCCACAATTTCAGCAACCCTATCCACAAAATCATTCACCTTTTCAAGGAATTCAGCAAGGGTACCAAGATAATTTGAATTACCAGCAACCATATCAATTTCCACAGCAATTTCAGCCTTGCAACCAGAACTTTCAAGGCTATAATTCTCAGGAAGTTCAACCATCCTTTCAGCCTAATTGTCAGCCATTTCAGCAACAATTTCAGCCCTCCTATCAGCCCCAACTTCAGAATTTTCAGAATAATAATTTCCAGCGACATCATCCTTGCTATCAACCCAATTTTCAGCAGTTTAATTAGCCCATTCAACCATTTGAGCAGCCCTGATAAGTACCATTTTGTTGATTATTTTAATTGCTAAAATCCATGTTTGACTCATGTTTTACTTGCTTAATTGTGATTTTACCCTAGGTTTTAGGACTTCCTCTTGTTTTGGACTTAATTGCAAATTTGCACATATTTGGATTATTTGGCCACTAAATTTTTGATCTATTTATTAGGCATGAAAGGATCCTGGACCTAGGGCATACTGGGTCAAACTTGAGTCGGAAGTGGACCCGGATCGAGTTATCAAGCTTCGGATTAATCCGAGCCGTCTGATTCAAAAGCGGCTAGATCTGAGCCATCCGGGATCATCTGAAGCAATCCAAGCTAGGGTTAGGGCTGATCAAGCACTCTGATCAAGATCTGAAGGTTTCATCCCAATCAGAGCTCAATCAACCGTTGGATCAAGCTCGGAGGGCTCTAGATCGTCCATTCAAAGATTAGGTTGATCTGGACCATCCGTTGCACATCTGGAGGATCCGAGCTACCACGAGGTAGATCCTGACCCTTGATCATCATCATCAATGTTTGGATCAAATCAGAGCAAGATCAGCCGTTGGATTTCCTCAAATCAATCTAAGTCGTCCATTCTTATGTATTTAATCAAACATTTCCCTGCCTTCAGCCTTGTCGCGTCTTCCTCGCCGCAACACTTTCTTCTTCAGTTCTTAGCTTTCTTCAGAGTTTTCTTCAATCCAAAGGGGCGCGACCCCTCAATTTCTTCACTAGATCAATTGCTAGGCCATTGGGAAAGTTCTTGGTGAATTTCCAGCTCCGAATTGGCCAAACCAGAGCCGAGCGAGGGTTTCGTCGGTTCTGCCATCGATTGCTTCAATTTCGGTTTTGTTCAATCCATCATCCATCCGAGCTATTTGGAGGGGTTCCCTGGAGAGCTTGGTTCATCCCCACACCATCCGCGCAATTGGACGAGGCTTGATTGAAGAAATCGAATGGGATTTTAGTTTGGTTCAGAGTGTGAGCTGGATTTGAATCGCAGAGCTGTTTTTCAATGGTTTACTGAGCTTACGGGTTCAAGGCTCACCCTTGCATGACGAACAAGGAGTACTTCAGCTAGGGAGTGATTGAGGATTAGTTTACTTGGTTAATTTTCATTGAATTAGCTGTAATTTCGAATTCTGCAGTGTTTTGTTTCTGTCTTTGTTTCAGATTAGTTAACTTCATTTACTGCATTGTTACAGCTTAAATTAGGGTTCAATCTTCAAGTTAAGTAGTTTAGGAACTTGTTTAGTGAACATTTGGTTTCAATTTCAGTTGATTTCCTATTCTAGTTCTTGCGTATCAGCTGCGTATCAGTCTTTTACTCTGTTCTGCAATTTCATGTCAGTTTCGAATTTTTTTTCAGCTTGTTTTCAATTCGATTAGTGTTTAGTTTCTTCCCTGCAATTAGAGATCATATTTAGGGTGTGAATTTAGTTGATCCATGTTTGTTTCATATGTAGTCTCATTTCTGAAATCTGCTCATTTCTGAAATCTGTCTATTTCTGCAGTTTCAGCTTGCGTATCAAGAGGGATCTGTAATTTTCAATTTTGTGTTCTGAATTTGAGTCAGTTACATTAGTTCTTCTTGGTTTGCGCATTCAATATTAGTTGCTTGGTTCGTTTTGCTTTGGTTCGAAGTTTTATTTCTGCAGTAATCTTTTCTGCATTTCTGAATTCCTATTGCTACATTCAACTTCCAATTCTGCCTCCCGGATTTAATTCTGCAATCCTCAGCTTGATTCTGATGAAGTGTATCAGTGAAGAGCTGAGTTGGAGTTCTCTTGCATTCAAAAGTAGTTATCCAGTTTGATTTCTTGCATCTCATTTGCTGCGGCCTTCCATTTCCTGAAATTTTACAGTCCATTTCTGCAGTTATGCAGTTTTGGGTGTGTCCAACTTCTTCAACGTCCTATTTTGATCAGTCTTCCAAAGCCCGAATGTCTACATTTATCCCTGCATATCACTGAATTCACAGCTGTGCTTTCCCAGTTTAATCGATTCGTTTCAATTCTGAATTGTTAGCCTCACCCTTGGCACAAAAGCATCAGCTGTGGCACAAGGGTTTTCTTCTTCGTATCATGTTGTTTGGCACTGTTTTACATCAGAATTCTACTTATCCCTTGGTGTATGCTTGTGCTTGAAATCAGTTTCATTCGCACTCGACTGTCTTTGAATTGTAGTCTCATCTCGGCACCTAAGCTTTATTTAGTGTGTATCAAGTTTTGGTGGCATGCATTTTGTATCAAGTAAGAGTTGGTATTGCCTATGTATCAATTTGTCTATAGAATGCTTGGCATTTGGTTGTTTTGAATGGCAAACCTTGAAGCAAAAGAATCTGCATTAGTGAGTTTCGATGTTAGCTTTGATTTCCTGAAGTTTGCAAAGTTTCATTAGTTGGTTGATTAAATCCATCATTAGACGAGTTCTTTAGTGTCAACTCCTTGTGTAGCTCCCTTAATTGCGTGGCTTTTCTTTTCATAGCTTTTCCATTTCCAAGTGAAACAAAACCCAGATTTTATTTGAAACCCGAATTTCACGAACGACACATAAACACGAGCTCGAATCAAACAAACTCTCAACTAGTCCCGAGGAAAAATACGACCTGTGGCCCCTTTACTACGTTTCCATATTTTGATTGCAAAAAGGGTTTCCAGCTTTTTATACATATTCTAAATTCTGATGGACCCACATTCGTGACAACTTAACCAGCTATCTCGGGTCCATCAAATTTTTGGCGCCGTTGCCAGGGAAGCAACTAGTTGATTTGTTTAATTTTTGCTTGTGTGCTTATGGACATATCATTTGATTATATTCTCTTGTGTTTCATCTTTTGTATACGGTTGCTGCCATTTTTCTTGTTTGTTGTGTGACAGGGCTGTAAGATCAAAATGTTTTCACCAGAGGGCTATACAGAGATAAAAGAGGCATTGGTGGAGTTGAAATGTTGGTGTAAGGTGTTGGAATACCAACAAAAACATAAAGCTCATTCATCTACTTACCAGAGGCCGATTCAGCCTACATTTCAGCCACCTCAGCCCCAATTTCAACAACCACAACAATTCCAGCAGCCACCACAGCAATCTCAACCGCAATTCCAACAATTTCAGCAAGATTTTCAGCCAAGTCAACCAAATTTCCAACAAACTCAGATTGGGCAGCCACAATTCCAGAGTTTTCAGCCCCAAATTCAGCAATTTCAGCCCAACTTTCAGCCACCTTATCAACAAATTCAATCACCTTTTCAAGGAATTCAGCAAGGGTGTTTAGATAATCAGAATTTTCAGCAACCACCCTTCCCTCAAGTTCAACCAAACCAAGGATTTCAGCATCATAACCAAAATTTCCAGCAGCCTTTTGTAAGTTTTCAGCATGGAAATAATCAATTTCAGCCTCAACCTCAGTCATGACAGCAAGAATTTCAACCCATACCGAATTTTCAACAACCTATTCAACATTTACAGCCATACGATCAAAATTTTCAATTTCAAAACCAGAGTTTTCAGTCCCAACCATTTCAGCCTTTCCATCAACAATGTCAACCTCAAACTCAGGATTTCCAGGGCTGTAATTCTCAGCAAATTCAACCCACATTCCAGCCTACTTATCAGCCAATTCAACAGCAATTTCAGAACTCCAATCAGCCCCAACAACCCCAATTCCAACAATCACAGCAGGATAATATCATTGGAGCTTTACAAAACCTCGGAAGGCAAATGGGACAATTGGCTAGTGATTTGAATCAGATAAAAGCCCAAGAATCAAGACAATTATCTTCTCAAGATTCTCTTAATTCTGAGAGCCCCAGAGTTGATTTTATATCAGTTCAAGGTGACCCTAGTGCATGGCCAAGTCCTTCTTCAAGTGATCTTGCAATTTTGGTGGAAGAAGAAGAAGAATTCATTAAAAATAGGGCACCTACAACATGCATTCCTCCTGAGGCTCTTGTTCAAAATTCATGTCTAAATTTTTCAGCTCAAGAAGAAGAAATTGAAGCTCAGCAGGACCATTCTCATCTTTTATATTGTGATGATAGTATTATTGATGGTCCTAATTTTTCTGATATGGTTGTTGCAGATATTACTGAGAAAACATACACAGGAGATGATTCCATAGGTGTAGGGGATTGCACTAAGCCCCAGGGACCACCACAAGCTTCAGAGGATGAACCAGAAAGTGTAGGGACTTGCATGGTGGAAGCAAGAACCCAAGGATCACCTGCTTTAGTTGAGTGTCCACCAGAACTTGAGCCTGAGATCGAACATGATCAGGAGGAGAACACAGATACATCTACTCTTATAGAACCTTCAGGTATTCTTCAGCAAGCTCAGGTAAGTATTTCTCCTCTTTGTTCAGAAAAATTCAGCAAGGTGCCTAGTGCTGACTTTATTGGTTATGATGAATTTATTGATATACCTTGCGTAGAAACTGCTTGTGCAAGTCCAATAGAGGTACCAAAAATTGATTTCATTGGTCGTAATGCATTACTTGATACATCTCTTGATATGGATTGTGAAAGAATTTTAGAGGCACCTATAGTTGATGTTGTGTGTTATGATGAATCTCTTGATACATCTTTTGTGGATATGGATTGTGAACAATTTTTAGAAGTGCCTGAAATTGATGTTATTTATTGTGATGAATCTCTTGCTATATCTTATGCTGAGGTTGAATGTGAAAAACTTATGGAGGTATCTGAGATTGATTTTATTGGCTGTGACACATTGCTTGATACATCCTTGATGGAAAATAATTGTGATATTTCTATTGAAGTGCCAAAATTGATTTCTTTGTTTGTAATGAGCTCCTGGATGCAAATTTTGTAGAAAATAATTGTGAAAAATTTATTGAGGCACCAAGAATTGATTTAATTGGATGTGATGCAGTTTTGGATACATTTCATGCAGAGACTGAATTTATATCATTTCTTTCTGACCCTGAACGCTTGAGAGAGGTATTACATGTTGGTGCAGAAAGCACCAAAGTCAAACCTGTGTTTTGATAAATGGCAACAGAGTTCAAAAGTTAAGTCTTAATTGTTGTCTAACAAGTTACTCTAGTGTGCAGGCTAAAAAGTCCTAGCGAAGGACTGCTAGGCACTGGCGAAGGAATGCCAGAGCAAAAAGCCCTAGTGAAGGAATACTAGGCACTGGCGAAGGAATGCCAGAGCAAAAAGCCCTAGTGAAAGAATACTAGGCACTGGCGAAGGAATGCCAGAGCAAAAAGCCCTAGTGAAGGAATACTAGGCACTGGCGAAGGAATGCCAGGGTAAAAGCCCTAGCGAAGGACTGCTAGGCAACGGCCGAAGGACAGCTCGGTATCCAAGACCTGACAAAGAACCGTCAGGCAAAAGTCCAACCAAAGGAGCGGTTGGCATCAGGTACATTCTCCCGAGAGGAGTAGGTGAGGACGCGTTCCCCGTTGAGGGAGCAGTAGGCGTCGGTTCGACCTAGGGTTCCATTTTGGAGGCCCAAAGTCAGAACCAAGACAGCTAAGGCTGTATAAAATAATATAATACTTCTTTTTGGACTAACCCTGGATGCAGGACCGAAGGACTGAGTATCTGTAGCTCAGAGAGCCTCAAAGGAGTGAGGCAGAAGCTGAGTAGGGCCCCCGGATGTTCCGGGCGCCCCCAAGGTGAACACAAATCAGCAGGAGCAAAAACGCGCTTTGACAGTTATCTGTCGGGGAGCCTCGGATGTTCCGGGTGCCCCGCATGCTCCGGGCGCCCCGGATGTTCCGGGCGCCCCGCATGCTGCGGACGCCCCCAGTGCCTGCAGCGGAAGCACCACCTCGCAAAGCCAAGAGGATGAAGGCTTGACCCGGTCAATGTGGGCGCCCCGAGCGCTCCGGGCGCCTCGGTCAAACCTGATCCCAATTTTGAAGGGATCAGATGTTGACCGCGTTGGAGACGGATCGACCGCCACGTAGGGGGGCGCCCCCGACGTCCCGGGTGCCCCCAGGCCCTATATAAAGGGCCCTCGACCCCAAGCTTCAAACAACACCTTCAATCAACGCTTCTACGCTCTTCTGCTCTCGCGCCTCGCCCCGGAAACCTTCCAACTCGAGCCGACGACGTCCCGCTGCTCCGAAAAAGTCAACCTACATCGGACGTCGGTAAAAGAAGAGCCTCTTTTTAATTGTTAAGTTTACTGTGCTGTACTTTTAAACCAATCCTTGTAAACTATTATTGCGCCTCATATAGAATTGCCCAAAGTAAACGGTCAACGACCGTGGGCCTTGGAGTAGGAGTCGACCTAGGCTCCGAACCAAGTAAAATTACTGTGTTCGCGTTTGATTGTTTTATTCCGCTGCGTAACTGCTCTAATCTAAAAATCCGAACGATTTTCGATATTCACCCCCCCCCCCTCTATCGGTTCTCTCGATCCAACAAGTGGTATCAGAGCGGGGAAGTTCAAACCTGGTGCAACCACCAGTTTGAAAATTCTTTTTCGGATTTTTCTTTTTCTTTTTCTCGTTCAAATTTTTGTTAAATATTTCGTTCGAATTTTCTTTTTCCCGTTAACCGAGGTTGGTGCAACACCCCTCGTTATTTCATTTTATTCATCCCACACTACTAATCCAAGACCTAGTCTTGGGAAATTCTTTTTTCTTGGTAGTTATTTTTTTCAGATTAAATGGTCATGCAAGAAGGATTCAGCACCGCAAGACCTCCACTTTTCAGTGGAGAAGACTTTTCGTACTAGAAAAGTCGAATGGAGGTCCACCTGAAAACTCAGGTGGACATGTGGATTATCATCCAGTCCGGACTGGAAATCCCCAAGAACACTGAAGGAGTACCGCAGACCTACTCAGAATGGGACAACGCCCTGAAGCGCAAAATTGAAGCCGATGCAAAGGCAACTCAGACCCTTCAATGTGGTTTAACAAAAGAAGAGCTGAACCGAGTGGGCCCCTTCAACAGTGCCAAGGAGCTGGGGGCAAAATTGATCGAGCTGCACGAAGGAACATCAGACACTCAAATCAGCAAGAGGGATCTGCTCCTGAACAAACCGTACACCATCAAGATGGCCGACAATGAAACAGCAGCCCAACTCCACGCACGAATCCAAGAATTGATGAACGGTCTTCACACTATAGGTCACAATGTCGAAAACCGTGACCTAATAAGCTATGCCTTAAATGCTTTCCCTAGAAATACCTTGTGGACATCTATGGTAGATGCATATAAGGTTTCAAGGGATCTCTCTAAGATTAAATTAGATGAATTGTTTTCTGAGTTAGAACTTCATGAACAGACTAACTGCAATATGGCCGAGAAAGGAATTGCCTTCATTACAGGTAAAACTGGAAGATCAACAAAGAAGAAGCCACAACCTGAACCCGAGTCTAACTCAGACTCAGACGCTGAAGACGAAGAAGGAGATCGATCTGAGCTGGTCTGATTGGCCCGAAGCTACTATAAAAAATTAAAGAACCAAGCCAACAAACGGAAAACAAGCCGAAGAAAGGATGAACCTGCTGAACCCGCGAATGACAAAAACAAGCCCAACGTGACCTGCTACGAGTGCAAGAAGAAGGGCCACTACAGGACGGAGTGTCCAAACCTGAAGGAGACCAAAAAGACAAGAAGAAAGAAAGCGCTCTAAGCAACCTGGGACGAATCTTCCTCAGAAGAAGAAGAAGAAGCACCCCAGTCAAACCTACTAGCCCTGACCACCTCAGAAGAAGTCGAGACCGAGTCAGAGTCAGAGCAGGACGACGGCAGACTAACCTTTTCAGAAGACGGCGAGATCAAAGTAAGTGGTTTCAATAGAAGTCAATTAAATGATCTTATCTCTTATCTTTCTCGAGATTTGGCGAAAGCCAAACTCCAAGTCGAATCCCTCTGACAGGAAGTAAAACTCCTGAAAGAGGGAGCTGACTCTAAGTCCTTAACCGAGAAAGTTCAAGAAGGAACTCCTACTCAAGTTGAAAAACTTGAGAAAGAGAACTCCTCCCTGAAAACTCAGGTTAAGGATCTTAGAGCGGCCTTAGAACGATTCACTTATGGTTCCAAGGGTCTTGACATAATTCTTGGAAAATAGAAGTCCGTTCTAAATCGATCCGGACTTGGCTATAGAACCAAATCCCGACAAAGATCTTATTTTGCTGTACTGAATCAGTCCAGAGGTAAAGTTCAGGCATGGGTACCAAAACTATGCCTGAACCAACAAACTGGATCAAATCAGTATTGGATCCCCAAGGACAAGATTCACATCTTGCCTAATCATTATCGTGGCTATAGTCCAGGGGGAGCCAAACTGAAAACTATATTTATTGTTAAATAAAATTTAATTCCTGATTGCAAATTGCATGTTTGATTGTTTATTTAAATTTCTGCAATTTACCATGCTTAGAAATAGTTAGTATAAGGACTAAACAAACATAACTGAAACTTGACAACATAGTATTGGGTGGAGGTGAGATGATAGTACGTTAGGGAAACCAATTCTAATAAGATCAAGTTCACTTGGTCTCTTTAGACTGGTGAAACTAGCCGAAGCTACCGATCCAAAATCCAAACTAGTTAGACCAGAACTTTTTCAAAGATTAATTTTGAAAATGAAATTTCATTAAACGGCTTTGTCAAGGAAAGGGTTGATGATCCAATAAGGCTACGGCCAAAGAAGGCCTAGTGCCTCGCCAAGACCTGGAAGCCAATTTTTGAATTTCAAATTCAAATTACTTTTTGTAAAATTCAAATCTAACACAATTTTCAGTTAAGCATAGATTCAAACATCCTTTCAAAATAAACTTAATTGTTTTCAAAAATTAATTTAAGGTTTTTAAAATAAATGTTCAAATTTTAAATTAAAAAAAAAACCTGTCTCACAAAACCTGTAAGGATAACGTGATTGAAAACCCTAGATTTGGGTGAGACAGACTAGGCAGTGAAACTCAATTTAAGCTATTCCTGACTCCAATTGGATCCAAATCAATGAAACTCTTTATGTGTAGGAACATAAAGATTTGGACCAATGGATGTTGGATAGCGGTTGCTCCAGACACATGACTGGAGATAAATTGAAGTTCACCAAACTCAAGTTCAAGAACCTAGGCTCAGTGGCATTTGGCAACAATGCTACACTCAAGGTAATTGGGTCAAGTAATATTGAGCTTAAATCTGACTTTGTTATCAAGAAAGTTTTTCTGATTGAAAATTTCAATTTTAACTTGCTTAGCATAAGTCAGTTATGCGATTCTAGTTACATAGTCACCTTCAACAATTCTAACTGCCTGATTAGAAATGTACAAGACTCAGAAATCATGCTTAAGGGCACTAGGAAAAATAATGTATACACTATAAACCTTCCCCTTGTACCCAAATGTATGTTAACTCAGTTAGAACAATCAAACCTCTGGCATAGGAGATTAGGTCATACCAATCTGAGAACTATTTCAAAAATCACCCCAACTTGGCTTAATCAAAGGTATCCCCAAAATTAAAAATAATGAAAACCTAATATGTGAATCATGTAATCAAGGTAAACAAATCAAATCCAATCACAAACTAACCCAATCTGATTTAACTCAAACCACACTTGAGCTCCTGCACCTTGACCTATTTGATTCACATGGAGCCAAGTCACTAAGCGGGAATCGATACTGCTTAGTAATAGTTGATGATTACTCTAGGTTTACCTGGGTTAGGTTTCTAAAAACCAAAGATGAAACCTTAAACTTATTTAATGAATTCTGTAAACTAATTGAAAATCAAAACGACACTAAAATTAAAAGACTTAGGAGTGATCACGGGGGAGAATTTGAAAATCAACGGTTCGAGGAATTCTGTAAGGTAAATGGGTATTTACATGAATTTTCATGTCCTAGAACCCCCCAACAAAATGGGATAGTCGAAAGAAGGAATAGAACACTACAAGAAGCCGCTAGGGCCATGCTCAACGAATTTAACTTAGCAAACCAATATTGGGCAGAGGCAATTAGCACGGCTTGTTACATCCAAAATAGGGTTCTAATTAACAAACGACACAACAAAACACCCTATGAGTTGTACTACCATAGGCTCCCAAATCTACACTACCTAAGGGTCTTTGGATGCAAAGTTCATATCCTAAATACCAAAGACTATTTAGGGAAATTTCAGTCCAAGTCAAACCCAGGTATCTTCCTAGGATACTCAACCACTAGTAGAGCCTATAGAGTCTACAACAAACAAACTAAGAAAATTGAAGAGACAACAAACTTAATATTTGATGAAGAAATCAATTCAACATCTAATAATCCAGACCTAACTTCATCAAATTCTGACCAAGAAAATAATGAACAAACTATCGAACCTTTAATTGAACCCTTAAACGAACTAACCATTGAACCAATTAATGAGTCAACTGAACCGAGTATCGAACCAACAAATGAACCAGCCCAAAGAGTCGAATCAATTACTGAACCAAACCGACCAGCCGGACCTGAGGTTGAACCAAGTTCTAGAAAAACCAAGAAACCCAGACTTAGTCACCCAACCGATCAAATTGTGGGTGATCCAGCTCTAGGAGTCATGACTCGATCCTCCTATAGAAACCTTAGTCAGATAGCTATGATATCAAAAATTGAACCCAAAACTATAGAAGAAGCCTTACCTGATCCTGATTGGATCATAGCTATGCAAGAAGAGCTAGCTCAATTTGAGAGAAACCAAGTCTGGGAATTAGTACCTAAACCTGAGGGCAAATCCGTCATTGATACTAAATGGGTCTTTAGGAATAAGTTGAATGATCAAGGAGAAATAGTTAGAAATAAAGCCCGCTTAGTAGCAAAGGGGTTCAGCCAAGTAGAGGGATTAGATTACGATGAAACATATGCCCCAGTAGCTAGACTTGAGTCCATTAGAATGTTGTTAGCCTTTGCATCCCATAAAGGATTTAAGTTATACCAAATGGATGTAAAGTCAGCCTTTTTAAATGGATTCATTAAAGAAGAAGTTTATGTAGGACAACCCCCTGGGTTTGAGGACTTAGAAAAATCTGACCACGTTTACAAACTAACTAAAGCACTATATGGGTTAAAACAAGCACCTAGGGCCTGGTATGAACGGTTATCAACTTACTTAACTTCTAAAGAATTTAAACAAGGACAAATCGACTCGACTTTATTTATTAAAACCCTAGGAAAAGATATATTTATTGCTCAAATTTACGTAAATGATATAATTTTTGGGTCCACCAACTCAAACTTTCTAAAAAAATTTGTTAAAATAATGGAAAACGAATTTGAAATGAGCCTAGTTGGTGAACTTAACTTTTTCCTAGACTTACAAATCAAACAAACTAGGGATGGAAACTATGTCCATCAATTCAAATATGCTAAAGAGTTAATAAAGAAATTTAAAATGGATAACTCTAAAAGCATAAGTACCCCCATGGCCACTAATTAAAAATAGATAGTGACCCTGATGGTAAGCTAGTAGACCTTAAACTCTATAGGAGTATGATAGGTAGCCTACTGTACCTTACAGCCAGTAGACCTGATATTCTTTTTGCTGTAGGGATGTGTGCTAGATACCAAACCTGTGCTAAGGAAACGCACTTAGCAGCCCTAAAAAAAATACTAAGATATGTTAAGGGCACCCTAAATGTAGGGATTTGGTATCCTAGAACCTCAACCTTCAATTTGTCAGGCTACTCAGATTCTGACTATGCTGGCTGTAAATTAGATAGAAAGAGCACAAGTGGGAGCTGCCAACTGTTAGGACAGAGTCTAGTTAGTTGGTGCAGCAGAAAACAACACTGTGTAGCTCTATCCACAACTGAAGCGGAGTATGTGGCCTTAGGAGAGTGTGTAGCTCAACTTCTATGGATGATGCACACTCTTAAGGACTTCCAGCTCAACTACACCCAAACTCAAGTATTTATAGACAATATAAGTTCAATTAATTTAACTAAAACCCCAATACAACATTCCAGAACCAAACACATAGAAGTCAAACATCACTTTGTAAGAGACCATGTAGCCAGGGGTGAAATAGTACTTAAGTATATTGACTCTAAATCCAACTTAGCTGACATATTCACAAAACCTTTACCTGAATCTGAGTTCAGTTCACTAAGAAGACAGTTAGGATTGTGCTCTGTAGAATAGATTAACTCTATTTTTGATTTTTTTTTATTTAGTTTTAAAAATCAGTTTCTAAAAAGAATTTTGAAAAACTGTTGTTTTTTTTAAATCAGTTTTTAAAATCTTTTCCAACTTAGTTTTTTTCTTAAAAACTATCCCCTTTCAAAACTAGAGCTTTTTCGCAAATGGACTTAGCCTAGGCCCTAACCCTAGAACTGCATGCACCTATAGACTTAGAAGCCAGCATCTCACAAGCACCTTAGGATACTTTTGATTGATAACCTAGAAAGGGTTGAGATGCTTAGGTCTTTGCCTTAATTCAAGATGCTTTAAGTCAGTGCATCTACAGAAATTGGGGCACTAAATACAACTTACACAGCAATCAAGTTAAGTGTCAAGCTTAGAAAATCTAACTTGAACAGAAACACTTAACTTGACTAACCCTAGCAAAAACTACTGTTATAACAGTTAGTAAGTAGCTAAATGGGTTAGACATGTCCCTATAAGAGAAAATCAACTGATTTAGTTTAAGTCTTATCATGAATTGGTTCAGTACAGCAAAATCATGTAAATATTTTTCTTATGAAATTTATTTCAATGATGAAGTTTAATTCCTGCTGTATTTATCTGTTTTTTTTATATATGGCAAAGGGGGAGAGATAGAAAAAGAGAGTTTATTTAAAATTTTCTTAAAATTTTCTATCTCAAAATTTCTTCAAAAACTCTCCTTTATTCAAAAACTTAAGCTTTTCAAAAATTTCTAAGTACTTAAGCTTTTCAAAATTTTTTAAGCTTTTCAAAAATTTCTAAGTACTTAAGCTTTTCAAAAATAATTTCTAAAGTACTTAAGCTTCTCAAAAATTTACAAAAGTTTTTTCAAATCCTGCTAAGTACTTAACTTAAAGTTTTCAAAACTTTTGAGTACTTTAAACTTAAGGCTTCAAATTTTTTGTAAGTACTCTAAACTCATGCTTTCAAAAACACCTTAAAGTTTTCAAAACTTTTGAGTACTTTAAACTTAAGGCTTCAAATTTTTTGTAAGTACTCTAAACTCATGCTTTCAAAAACTCCTCTATGTACTTTTAAAACTTAAGTTATCAAAAGATTTCCAAAGTTTACAAAATCATTTTAAGTAAAGTGTTTTTAACATTAGAACCCCACGAAGTTTTGAAAAATCAAGGGGGAGATTCCCTCCAGGGGGAGGGAACAAATTTTTATGCCTTTGATTAAACTTAACTTTTTGAACTAGGGTTGCCATAAATCAAAAAGGGGGAGATTGTTGGTGCAGAAGACACCAAAGTCAAACCTGTGTTTTGATAAATGGCAACAGGGTTCAAAAGTTAAGTCTTAATTGTTGTCTAACAAGTTACTCTAGTGTGCATGCTAAAAAGTCCTAGCGAAGGACTGCTAGGCACTGGCGAAGGAATGCCAGAGCAAAAAGCCCTAGTGAAGGAATACTAGGCACTGGCGAAGGAATGCCAGAGCAAAAAGCCCTAGTGAAGGAATACTAGGCACTGGTGAAGGAATGCCAGAGCAAAAAGCCCTAGTGAAGGAATACTAGGCACTGGCGAAGGAATGCCAGGGTAAAAGCCCTAGCGAAGCACTGCTAGGCAACGGGCGAAGGACAGCTCGGTATCCATGACCTGGCAAAGAACCGTCAGGCAAAAGCCCAACCAAAGGAGCGGTTGGCATCAGGTACATTCTCCCGAGAGGAGTAGGTGAGGACGCGTTCCCCGTCGAGGGAGCAGTAGGCGTCGGTTCGACCTAGGGTTCCATTTTGGAGGCCCAAAGTCAGAACCAAGACAGCTAAGGCTGTATAAAATAATATAATACTGCTTTTTGGACTAACCCTGAATGCAGGACCGAAGGACTGAGTATCTGCAGCTCAGAGAGCCTCAAAGGAGTGAGGCAGAAGCTAAGCAGGGCGCCCCGGATGTTCCGGGCGCCCCCAAGGTGAACACAAATCAGCAGGAGCAAAAACGCGCTTCGACAGTTATCTGTCGGGGCACCCCGGATGTTCCGGGCGCCCCGCATGCTCCGGGCGCCCCGGATGTTCCGGGCGCCCCGCATGCTCCGGGCGCCCCGCATGCTGCGGGAGCCCCCAGTGCCTGCTGTCGAAGCACCACCTCGCAAAGCCAAGAGGATGAAGGCTTGACCCGGTCAATGCGAGCGCCCCGAGCGCTCCGGGCGCCCCGAGCGCTCCGAGCGCCCCGAGCGCTCCGGGCGCCCCGGTCAAACCTGATCCCGATTTTGAAGGGATCAGATGTTGACTGCGCTGGAGACGGATTGACCGCCACGTAGGGGGCGCCCCCGACGTCCCGGGCGCCCCCAGGCCCTATATAAAGGGCCCTCGACCCCAAGCTTCAAACAACACCTTCAATCAACACTTCTACGCTCTTCTGCTCTCGCACCTCGCCCCGGAAACCTTCCAACTCGAGCCGACGACATCCCGCTGCTCCGAAAAAGTCAACCTACATCGGACGTCGGTAAAAGAAGAGCCTCTTTTTAATTGTTAAGTTTACTGTGCTGTACTTTTAAACCAATCCTTGTAAACTATTATTGTGCCTCATATAGAATTGCCCAAAGTAAACGGTCAACGACTGTGGGCCTTGGAGTAGGAGTCGACCTAGGCTCCGAACCAAGTAAAATTACTGTGTTCGCGTTTGATTGTTTTATTCCGCTGCGTAACTGCTCTAATCTTAAAATCCGAACGATTTTCGATATTCACCCCCCCTCTATCGGTTCTCTCGATCCAACATTACATTGTTTTGCAGGGTCTAGAAGACTTCTGGAGTGGGTGCTCCATCTGAATAGACTCCAACCTCCTAGAAGAAATTTCAAAAGGCATCAAGAAGGAGGAGTTGATTTTACTCTAATTCGAAGCACTCCACCTCTTACATGGGTCTTGTACCTAAATCGTCTGCGGCCACCTGAGAAATTTTTTGTGAAGTCTAAGTGTGGGGGAGTCCGAATTCTCTCAGCCACCCATGTTCCTCCACTACCACGATGGAGGCTACTTCTGGATCGACTCCGTCCACCAGAAATAAAGGAGAGTTTATTCCTTCTTGCATTTTCTTTCACTTTTATGACTTTTATTGCATTTTTCACTTTTAAATTGAGTCCTTGCTAATAAATGCTTAAGTAGAGTAAAATGACTAGGAGTCATTGTAGATACCATGTTAGTTTTCTTGGACATTTGTTTCTTGCATGACTAGGAATAAATGTATCCCTCTAGGTTATCTTTATGTCATTTTAGAATCTCTTGAAAATAAATTAAATCTGGTTGTTAAAACTTAGGATTTGAGCTCATGGATAAATTCTTGGATGCTTGAGTACTACTTTGCTTTAGATTCTTAATTGAGGACTTAAGATGAATTATTTTTGCCTAGCGAGAATTAGCCTTATATTTGTGACACACATGTTATTGTACTCTAGAACTTGCTTAGGTTCTTTCAAAACCATCTTTCAATGATTGGATCACATCTATAGAGGCTAATCACTTTGTTTACCTTTCCATATCAATTTTGGCAAAAATCATGTTCATTCCATTTTTCTTTACTTATTTCCTACTCTTACCCTCACTTTTCTATGGACTTATTGTTTGAAATGTTTCTTAATGCTATTTTGCCCGAGACGGACAAAGATTTAAGTGTGGGGGAGTGACTAGAGTTTGGAATTATTTTGGAGCAAGGATGCATTTCATTTCAAGAAAAAATTTTTTTTGTGAAATTGAAGCCAAAAGGTGCCAAGTGAGTGAATTTGAATTCCAAAAATAAGCAAGAGGATGGAAGCAAGTGGAGCATCTAGATTCCTTATCACACTTTGAAGATCAAGTGGCACGCAAGAAAAAAAAACTGAACAAGAAGAAGAGAAAAGAATTGGCACGAAAAAAAAAGAAACCAAGTGCCAATTTGAGTTTGGGAGGTGGCTAATGTCTTGGCATTATGTTGTAAGATGCCAATTTGAGTTGAGTTGATATCAAGAACAAGTGGAAAAGTCAGTTATGAAGTGGAGGTGAAGTTGCAAAATATTGTGAATCCGGCTGCTTGGATGTGAAAAAGAAAAAAAATCAGTTATCAAGAACATGTGCAATTTAATTGCAAAGAATTCAGGAAATTGTTGATCCAAAACAGAAATGGTGGCTGCTGGGATGTTTTAGATCAGAACAGAGAAAGGAAAAAAATGCAGTGAAGCTGAAAGAAAAGAAAAAAATTTTTTGAAGCTGTAAAAGAAAGAGGGCAGGATTCAATTTGTTTTGGAAATGCAGCTGGGCAGAATTGAGACTTGAGCAGAAATTTTGTGCCAAGGTCTAAAATGGCACGCAATAGCAGGATTGCAGCTATACATTGGCTGTAAAAAGCGGAGCAGAAGCTGAACACAAGCTGGGAATCTGAAGCTTAAGCAGAAATTCTGAGCTGATCAAGAGAAAAAAAAAGAATCTGAAAACACTGCTGGAAGGATGAATTGCAGTTGAGATACTTCGACTTTGAGCTTCTGAAATGAAACAATCTAAATTTCAGCAGAAACAATCTGAGGTTGCAGCAGAAAAGAAGCTGAAATTGCAGCAGAAAAGAAGCAAAACAGAAAAAAATTACAGTGGGCTAGAATCAGAAACAGTTTGGATCTATTTCTCCACTACTAGTTGATGCTAATTGCTTTGAGTAATCAAGGGAGTGCAAGGTCTAGAAGGAGCTGCGTGGAGTAGGCATTTGACACTTGGAACAGGAAATCGCAGCTATGAAGAAGAAGAAAAAAAAATTCTGGAAACTAAGGCATAGCAGCTACATTTTCATTTGGAAAATCACAGCAGAGTGGATGGGAGCTGATTCTGATAGGGAGCTGAGCACATCATGACTGAATAAGAAAGAAAATAGCAGCTAAGACCAAATGCAGGAAAGAAAAAAAAATAGAACACAGTTTGAAAAAAAAAAAAAAAAGAAGAGAAGAAGCAAAATGGAACACAAAGGAAGTTTGGCACCATGAAGCAAGTGAACCAACTGATTGGTTTTTCTCATCTGAGTCCAAGCTTCATTCCATTTCATTTCTGACTTTACAAGAATGAAAGAAAGAAAAAAAGAAATCAGAAAAGAGAAGAAAGAAACAAAGTTGGCACGCAAGGGTGGAAGTTGGCATATTGAGACTAATAGGGTTTTCTTCACCTAAATCAAAGGAATTGTTCAAATTCTTACTCCACCACTCAGATTTGATTTGAAGAGAAGCAAAGTGCATTGGAAACATTTTTTGAGCAACCAAGTCTCCCACTCCATCAATTTTTCTATTTTCTTGGTTTTTATTCCATTTCTTATTATTTTCCATGCTTACACTTGTTTTTGTAGATGTTGATCCTAATCATGAATAATGGTGGAGAGTAGACAATAAGCAAGCCTATGGTAGTGCAAGAAGCATGTGTGTTTGAGTGAGCTCCACTTCCATCATCAACTTAGAATTTAAGGAGAGAGCCACCAAAATTTCCCTTGAAAGGCTAGTGAGTTAAATTCATCTCAATGAATCATGATGGATGAAAAGGCTAAGTTGTTGATTTAAGGACGAGATACTAATCCATAGAGCTTAGATTTTTGAGAATTGACAACCTTAGGTAATTTCTTTTCATTTGCTTCTAATTATGCTTAAGAAAATCTAAGGGATACATACTTAGTGGTTTCGCGAGACGCTCAAGTTCAAGTGTGGGGGAGTTGATAAGTACCATTTCATTGATTATTTTAATTGCTAAAATCCATGTTTGACTCATGTTTTACTTGCTTAATTGTGATTTTACCCTAGGTTTTAGGACTTCCTCTTATTTTGGACTTAATTGCAAATTTACACATATTTGGATTATTTGGCCACTAAATTTTTGATCTATTTTTGTAGGCATGAAAGGATCCTGGACCTAGGGCATACTGGGTCAAACTTGAGTCGGAAGTGGACCCGGATCGAGTTATCAAGCTTCGGATTAATCCGGGTCGTCCGATTCAAAAGCGGCTAGATCTGAGCCATCCGGGATCATCTGAAGCAATCCAAGCTAGGGTTAGGGCTGATCAAGCACTCTGATCAAGATCTGAAGGTTTCATCCCAATCAGAGCTCAATCAACCGTTGGATCAAGCTCGGAGGGCTCTAGATCGTCCATTCAAAGATTAGGTTGATCTAGACCATCTGTTGCACATCTGGAGGATCCGAGCTACCACGAGGCAGATCCTGACCCCTGATCATCATCATCAAAGTTTAGATCAAATCAGAGCAAGATCAGCCGTTGGATTTCCTCAAATCAATCTGGGTCGTCCATTCTTATGTATTTAATCAAACATTTCCCTGCCTTCAGCCTTGTCGCGTCTTCCTCGCCGCAACACTTTCTTCTTCAGTTCTTAGCTTTCTTCAAAGTTTTCTTCAATCCAAAGGGGCGCGACCCCTCAATTTCTTCACTAGATCAATTGATAGGCCATTGGGAAGGTTCTCGGTGAATTTCCAGCTCCAAATTGGCCAAAACAGAGCCGAGCGAGGGTTTCGTCGGTTCTGCCATCGATTGCTTCAATTTCGGTTTTGTTCAATCCATCATCCATCCGAGCTATCTGGAGGGGTTCCCTGGAGAGCTTGGTTCATCCCCACACCATCCGCGCAATTGGACGAGGCTTGATTGAAGAAATCGAATGGGATTTCAGTTTGGTTTAGAGTGTGAGCTGGATTTGAATCGCAAAGCTATTTTCAATGGTTTGCTGAGCTTACGGGTTCGAGGCTCACCCTTGCGTGACGAACAAGGAGTACTTGAGCTAGGGAGTGATTGAGGATTAGTTTACTTGGTTAATTTTCATTGAATTAGCTGTAATTTCGAATTCTGCAGTGTTTTGTTTCTGTCTTTGTTTCAGATTAGTTAACTTCGTTTACTGCATTGTTACAGCTTAAATTAGGGTTCAATCTTCAAGTTAAGTAGTTTAGGAAATTGTTTAGTGAACATTTGGTTTCAATTTCAGTTGATTTCCTATTCTAGTTCTTGCGTATCAGCTGCGTATCAGTCTTTTACTCTGTTCTGCAATTTCATGTCAGTTTCGAATTTTTTTTCAGCTTATTTTCAATTCGATTAGTGTTTAGTTTCTTCCCTGCAATTAGAGATCATATTTAGGGTGTGAATTTAGTTGATCCAAGTTTGTTTCATATGTAGTCTCATTTCTGAAATCTGCTCATTTTTTAAATCTATCTATTTCTGCAGTTTCAGCTTGCGTATCAAGAGGGATCTGTAATTTTCAGTTTTGTGTTCTGAATTTGAGTCAGTTACATTAGTTCTTCTTGGTTTGCGTATTCAATTTTAGTTGCTTGGTTAGTTTTGCTTTTGGTTCGAAGTTTTATTTCTGCAGTAATCTTTTCTGCATTTCTGAATTCCTATTGCTGCATTTAGCTTCCAATTCTGCCTCCCGGATTTAATTCTGCAATCCTCAGCTTGATTCTGATGAAGTGTATCAGTGAAGAGCTGAGTTGGAGTTCTCTTGCATTCAAAAGTAGTTATCCAGTTTGATTTCTTGCATCTCATTTGCTGCGGCCTTCCATTTCCTGAAATTTTACAGTCCATTTCTGCAGTTATGCAGTTTTGGGTGTGTCCAACTTCTTCAACGTCCTATTTTGATCAGTCTTCCAAAGCCCGAATGTCTACATTTATCCCTGCATATCACTGAATTCACAGCTGTGCTTTCCCAGTTTAATCGATTCGTTTCAATTCTGAATTGTTAGCCTCACCCTTGGCACAAAAGCATCAGCTGTGGCACAAGGGTTTTCTTCTTCGTATCATGCTGTTTGGCACTATTTTACATCAGAATTCTACTTATCCCTTGGTGTATGCTTGTGCTTGAAATCAGTTTCATTCGCACTCGACTGTCTTTGAATAGTAGGCTCATCTCGGCACCTAAGCTTTATTTAGTGTGTATCAAGTTTTGGTGGCATGCATTTTGTATCAAGTAAGAGTTGGTATTGCCTATGTATCAATTTGTCTATAGAATGCTTGGCATTTGGTTGTTTTGAATGGCAAACCTTGAAGCAAAAGAATCTGCATTAGTGAGTTTCGATGTTAGCTTTGATTTCCCGAAGTTTGCAAAGTTTCATTAGTTGGTTGATTAAATCCATCATTAGACGAGTTCTTTAGTGCCAACTCCTTGTGTAGCTCCCTTAATTGCGTGGCTTTTCTTTTCATAGCTTTTCCATTTCCAAGTGAAACAAAACCCAGATTTTATTTGAAACTCGAATTTCACGAACGACACATAAACACGAGCTCGAATCAAACAAACTCTCAACTAGTCCCGAGGAAAAATAAGACCTGTGGCCCCTTTACTACGTTTCCATATTTTGATTGCAAAAAGGGTTTCCAGCTTTTTATACATATTCTAAATTCTGATGGACCCACATTCATGACAACTTAACCAGCTATCTCAGGTCCATCAAGCCCCAACAGCTCCAATTTCAGAATTCACAGCCTAATCAAGGAGATTTTGAACAAAGAGTTGAGGAGGTCATGCAACAAATGCTACAAAGGCAACAAAGGCTTCAAGACATCGAAAGAGGCATTGGACAAATTGCTAGTCAAATGAATCAAATGCAAGTTCAAGGATCAAGCCAACCACCTCCTCAAGCTACTCAAGATTTTAAGGGGTATGATTATGCATCAACTTTGGGGAATGAAGAGGTTGTGTCAAGTTTAAACACTCCAAATGCCGAATTTCCTGAAAATTTTCCAGCATCCCATTTTCCCATTCTAAACAGCCCCGGAGTTGATTTTACATCAGTTCAAGGTGACCCTAGTGCATAGCCAAGTCCTTCTTCAAGTGATCTTGTAAATTTAGTGGAAGAAGAAGAAGAAAACATCAAAATTAGGGCACCTATAGCATGCATTCCTCCTGAAGCACCACAGGACCCTTCTTATCTTTTATTTTGTGATGATATTGCTATTGATGGTCCTAATTTTTCTAATATGGTTGTTGCAGAAATTACAGAAGAAGCATGCGTAGGAGATGATTCCATTGGTGTAGGGGATTGCACAGAGCCCCAGGGACCACCATCATTGACTGATGCATTAGAAGATTCAGAGGATGAGCCAGAAAGTGTAGGGACTTGCATGGTGGAAGCAAGAACCCAAGAATCACCTGTTTCAGTTGAGTGTCCACCAGAACCTGAACCTGAAGTGGAGCATGTACTTGACCAGAAGGAGGCCATGGATACATCTACTCTTGTAGAACCTCCAGGTATTCTTCAGCACGATCAGGTAAGTATTCCTCCTATTTCTTTGGAAAAATCTATAGAGGTACCTCAAACTGATTTTATTGTTTGTGATACACTTATGGATACATCTTATGTAGAATTTGATTGTGAAAGATTGATAGAGGTACCTAATGTTAAATTTGTTGAATATGAAGCATGTGGTGATACATATCATGAAAATGCTGATTGTGAAAAATTTTTAGAAGTGCCTCAAATTGATGTTGGTTGTAGTGATGAATCTCTTGATATATCTTATGCTGAAATTGATTGTGAAAAACTTATTGAGATACCGAAAATTGATTTCATTGGTTGTAATGCATTGCTTGATACATCCTTGATGGAAATAATTGTGAAAATTCCATTGAAATATCCAAAATAGATTTCATTGGTGGTGATAAGTTTCTTGATAAACCTTTGGTGGATTTTAATTGTGAAAAGTTCTTTGAGGTGCCAAAAACTGATTTTATTGGATGTGATGCATTTTTGGATACATTTGATACAGAGACTGATATTATTTCATTTCTTTCTTACCCTGCACGCTTGAGAGAGGTATTACATAGTTTTACAGGGTCTAGAAGACTTTTGGAGTGGGTGCTCCATCTGAACAGACTCTAACCTCCTGGAAGGACTTTCAAAAGGCATCAAGAGGGAGGAGTAGATCTTACTTTAATTCATAGCACTCCACCTCTTACATGGATTCTGTACCTAAATCGCCTTCGGCCACCTGAACAGTTTTCTGTAAAGTTCAAGTGTGGGGGAGCCCTGTTCCATGAAATTGATCAAATGAAGGCAGCTCTCTCAACTACATATACTCCTCCATTACCACGATGGAGGTTATTTCTTGATAGACTCCGACCGCCAGAAATAAAAGGGAGTTTGTTCTTTCTTGCATTTTCTTTTATTGCATGTTCCATTTTTATGTTTTCTAGAAGTAGAATTTTCTTTTAAATTAAGTCCTTGATAATAAATGCTTGAATAGAGTAGAATGAATAGGAGTCATTGTAGATACCATGTTAGTCTTCTTGGAAATTTACTTCTTGCATGACTAGGAATAAATGTATCCCTCTAGGTTATCTCCATATCATTTTAGAGTCTTTTGAAAATAAATTAAATTTGGTTGTTAAAACTTAAGGTTTGAGCTAATGGATGAATTCTTGGATGCTTGAGTACCACTTGGTTTTAGATTCTTAATTGATGACTTGAGATGAATTATTTTTGCCTAGTGAGAATTAGTCTTATTTTTGTGACACACATATGTGATTGTACTCTAGAACTTGCTTAGGTTCTTTCAAAACCATATTTCAATGATTGGATCACATCTATAGAGGCTAATCAATTTGTTTCCCTTCCCATATCAATTTTTGGCAATAATCATGTTTATTCTATTTTTCTTTCCTTATTTCCTACTCTTAACCACACTTTTCTATGGACTTGTTTGTTTGGAATGTTTCTTAATGCTACTTTGCCCGAGACGGACAAAGGATTAAGTGTGGGGGAGTGACTAGTGTTTTGGAAATATTTGGTATCAAAGAGGCATTTCATGTCAAGAAAAAAAAAATTCTGCAATTACATGTGCCAAGAATGAGTTTGAGTGAGTTTGGTGTCAAGAATGAGCAAGAGAGATGGAAGCAATTGGAGATCTAGATTCCGTATTATACTTTGAAGATTCAAGTGGCAAGCAATGGAAAAATCTAAAGAAGAAAGAATATCGCACGTAAATGGCACAAAAAGTTTGTGCCAAAGTGAAGAAAAAAAAATTCTGTGAAGCTATTCTTGGGCAGAAATGTTGGACTTGCAGCTGTTCTTTGCTTAGGAATCAGAAGCACCTTGCTAAATGCTGAACTGCAGCTGTACAAAATTCGAAAGGCTGAACAAAAGTCTGAACAAAAGCTGAAAATGAGCTGGAAAATCTAAATTGCATAGCAAGGGAGAGCTTGTAATCTGCCGAGGCTTGACTTGGAGCTGCTGAATTGAAACAAGCTGAATGCAAGTGAGCTGCAAGAGGCTGAAATCTGTGGAAGAAGTGTAGTGGAATATGTATTGGAAAGAATTCAGAATTGAAATGCAAAAAGGACTACAATTGTGATACCATAAAAACAGTTTTGTCAACTTGGGGCTGAATTTGATTTTCCTAGGCTATGAATCAGGGAATGAAGTTCGGAAATGCATCAAGGCGTATTGAGTACACACAATACTGACCAAATCAGGAAGAAATTTGGATGCTAGAAATTCTGATCAGAGCCGAAAAGCAATTGCAGTGCAGTGGCTGAAATTCAACTTGTTGAGCAGAATTTTTAAGTGAAATAGTTTAAATGCTCTACTACTCCTAGATGCTAACTGATGTAAGGCAATCAGAGAATTGCAAGGTCTGGAATTAGTTGCTGTGGAGTTGGAATTAGAAACAGAAAAAAATGCAATCGAAATGTGCCAACTTGAAGTGAGTGTATCAAAAGTGAGTTGCAAGAGTTAGAGAAGGTAACATTTGGAACATCAAATTTTTGTCCCTAATTGTTATTGGATGTCTCAAGTTTTTAGGACACAAATCCTGGTCCGAAGTGTTTCCAAATGAAGATTGACTCCATAAGAAGGATTGAGAGCAAAACAGAAAAAAAAAGAGAAAAGAAACAAAACACAAGAAACATGGTTGGCACGCAAGAGTTTTGGTGCCATGGAACAAGTGAAGTGTTTATCATCCGAATTTAAGTTTTGTTCCACTACATTTCTGACTTTGCGAGAGGATTAGAAAAAAAGAGGATTAGAAAAAAAAAAGAGAACAAGTGGCACACAAGAGCAAATTGGCACATTGGAACCTATAAAGTTTTATTCATCCAAATCAAAGGCATTGTTCAAGTTTGACTTCACCACACTTTTGACTTCATTAGAGGACTGTAAAGAGAAGCAAAGTGTATTGGAAATATTCTTGAGCAACCAAGTCTCCCACTTCATCAATTTTTCTATTTTCTTGGCTTTCACTTCATTCTTATCATTTTCCATGTTTTTAACTTATTTTTGTAGATGTGGATCCTAATCATGAATAATGGTGGAGATTAGATAACAAGCAAGTCTATGGTAGTGCAAAAAGCATGTGTGTTTGAGTGAGCTCCACTTTCATCATGAATTTAGAACTCAAGAAGAGAGCCACCAAAAATTTTTCTTGAAAGGCTAGTGAGTTAAATTCATCTCAATGAATCATGAAGGATGAAAAAGCTAAGTTGTTGATTTAAGGACAAGATACTAATCCATAGAGCTTAGATTTTTGATAATTGACAACCTTAGGTAATTTCTTTTCACTTGTTTCTAATTATGCTTGGAAAGAGTCTCAGGGATACATACTTAGTAGTTTCGCGAGACGCTCAAGCTTAAGTGTGGGGGAGTTGATAGGTATCATTTTGTTGATTATTTTAGTTGCTAAAATCCAAGTTTGACCCATATTTTACTTGCTTAATTGTGAATTTATCCTAGGTTCTAGGACTTGCTTTTATTTTGGACTTAATTGCAAAATCTTTACACATTTGAATTATTTGGCCACTAAATTTTTGATCTATTTTTTGTAGGCATGAAAGGATCATGGACCTAGGTTATGCTGGGTTAAATTTGAGTCGGAAGTGGACCCGGATCGAGTGATCAAGTTTTAGACAAATCTAAGCCGTCCGATTCAAAAATGGCTAGATCTGAGCCATCTGGGACAATCTGAGGCAATCCGAGCTAGGGTTAGGGCTGATCAAGCACTGAGGTCAAGATCTGAGATTTTCATCCCAATCAGAGATCATTCAACCGTTGGATCAAGCTCAGAGGGCTCTAGACTGTCCATCCAAAGATCAGGTTGATCTGGGCCATCCATTACAAATCTGGAAGATCCGAGCTACCCCGAGGCAGATCCTAACCGTTGATCAACATCATCAAAGTTTGGCTCAGATCGGATAAAGATCAACCGTTAGATTTGACCTGAACAATTTGGGTCGTTCATTCCTAACTACTTAATCAAAAAATTCCTCACCTTTGCAGCTCATCGCGTCTTCCTCACCGCAACTAGTTTTCCTTCAGAGTTCTTCATTTTCTTCAAGTTTTCCTTCATCTAAGGGGCGCGACCACTCAATTCTTCCATTAGATCAAGTTCTAGTTCACTAGGGAGATCAATCCGTGGAGATTCCAGCTCGAAATTGGCCAAGAACAGAGCTGAGTGAGGGTTTCCTCAGTTCTGCCATTGATTGCTTCGATTTCAGTTTTGTTCCATCCTACATCAATCTGAGCTATCCAAAGGGGTTCCCTGGAGGGCTCGGATCATCCCTAAGCCATCAGCGCAATCGGACAAGGCTGGATTGAGAAAATCGATTGGGTTTTCCATCTTGAACAGAGTTTGAGCTTGACTCGATCACAGATTCAGTTTCCCCAGAGATTTATTGAGCTTAGGGGTTCGAGGCTCACCCTTGTGTGACGAGCAAGGAGTTTTTGAGTTAATGGAGTGATTGAGGCTTAGTTTTCTTATTTCATTTCTGTTTTTAGTTGTAATTTTCATTTCTGCAGTTCATTTTCAGTTTGAATCTCGTATCAGCTGCTGTAATTTTTGTTTCTGAATTGTTTCTGCAGTAGTTAAGCTTCAATTCTGCAAGTAGTTAGCGAATGAGTTTGTTTAGTGCACAATTGCTTTTAATTTTAGTTTAATTCCTGTTTAATTTCCGGCGTATCAAGTTTTGTTTGGGTGCCAGTTTGTGTAGCTGCGTATCAACCTTTAGTTTCTGCATTTTCAGTTCTTTAGTTCCTTTATATCAGCTAGTCTAATTTATTTCTGAATTGTTTCTGCTATTAGTTTGATAAAATCGATCTAAGCTTGCTTTGTAGTTAAGTTTCTGCTCTGTATTTTACTTGGTTTGTAGCAAATCAGTTTCAGCTTGCGTGTCAATTCTTCCTGCTTCCATTTCTGCTAGTTAATTTCTTTTCAGCAAGTTTCGATTTTGTGTCAAGTAATCATTGGAACTTTTTCAGCTTTTCTGAATTTTGGATTAGTGCCTTCATGCTCAGTTCACTCTATTAGACTCTGCCCCTGAATTGTTGTCGCATCCCTTCATTCAGTTTCTGAAATTCTGAATTCACTACTGCATTCGACAGTTTCAGATTTATGGTTGAAATGTTTCGGTTCATCATCTCTAAAGTTTTGTCAATGGAGCAATAGCTTCTCTAAATCTTATCTGAGCATTAGTTTTGCGCAATTAATCTCAGTTTGCTCAGTTGTTTTTGCATTTGGTTCATTGCTAAATTTCTGACTTCGTGTTCTGAAATCCTGCATGTTAATTCTGCATTGAGTTTATTGATACATTTCTGCATTGTAGTTGTTGTTTCATTTATGCATTAACTTCTACGTCAGCTCATTCCTGCATTGATCAGTATTTAGGTTCCAAATCTCTTCCCTTATTCTTGCATATCATTTCATTGATAGCTTTGCTTTCCAAGCTAAATCGATCATGTATAGTTCCTGCACTTGGTATCATTTCGGCACATAAGATTGTTTCCTTTGCGTAGCAAGTAGTTTCATTGCTGCATTTCAAATCAAGGTGAAACCCAAAAATATCAACGACACATAAACTCGAGCTCGAATCAAGCAGCCTCAACTAGCCCTAGGAAAAATACGACCTGTGGCCCCTTTACTACGCTTTTATTCTTTGATAGCAAAAAGTGTTTCCAGCTTTACACACATCTAAATTTTGAGACCCACATTTGTGACACCTAGTTAGTGGTCATCACCTACCAAGTTAATTGATAAGATTATATATTAAATAACAAGATATATTAACTAAACTATGTGTCCTAACTTACTTTAAGTTCTCCAATTTATTTATCAGGTAGGCCACTTCTTTATCTTGATATTTCTTCTTTGAATTCATAAAATACTTCTTCACAAACTACATCGATAAATTTTAAAAAATCTAATTAATGACCAAATTCAATAAAATTAAGGTATTTTATATGAAAGTAAATCACATACATCAATGCCTTGTTGCCTCATTTTGTATAGTTCGGAAGTCCTTCTTATTTCCTCCTCTATGTCTTCTTCAGACATTACTTCCATTACAGTTATGGTTTCTCTTACTTCATCCATATCCTCCTCACTAATTTCCCTTTTTCCCTTGTCCATGACATTTGATATTTGTTTCTTGCTCCTCTTCCCCTTAGGTAATAGCTGGTGCCATAATGGACTGTCAATTGGAGTATCCCTGTAATCATACCAAGTTTGGTCATGTCCTCTCTTTGTTCTACTAGATACTGGATCAGAAAGAGGATCGACTACAGGATAGCTTTCTTGAGCCTCCATGCCCTTTTTTCAATTATTGAAAGTAATTTCTTAACCCTTTCATTCAAACCAATATTTTCCTCTATTAGCTCCTTGATTCGGTTGTCTTTAAGAATGCAGTCACCACATAGAACTACATCTTCTCTGTCATCTCCTTATGATGTCTCCATTGCCCTTAGAATGTCATCACTGATATCAAGGTTCTCAAACAATGTGTTTTCATGTAGATTAGGAATTCTTTCAATGATCACCTGTTAACAAGTACACAAATCTTACTGCCTCTATATCAAACTAACATAGATCACAGTTTAGAATAATTACCTCTTCGGGCGAGAGTCGATCGACAAGGGCCCTCACCCTACTAATATGCGAAGGAATATTTCTCCACTTATTTATTCGAGGTCCTCGAACATTGTATGATTTTTCAATTGGTACATGCTCCAAAAATCATGCCTACACCAAGTTTTCCAGCCAAATACATTAATAACAACAAAATATTAAAAAATTTAACAAGAATATACTACTCACTGCCAAAGCCCAGCAAATCCCTTTAGGTATGGGAGGTTGGTGCTGGTCTGGTATCCCTGAGTTGATGAAAATAAGTCCCCAATCTTAGGTAATTGAGGAGACAAAAATTGATGGATAGCTTCCACCCAGTTGAATCTACCAAGATTCTCAAAATCATCTACTATATCTACAAGACTTAGAGGGATCTTATATGTACTAGACGAAAATAAAACACAAACAAATATATACAAAATATACAATTTACACACTAATAAAACATCATCCTCTGATTCAACACTTTTTGAATAATATTTAAGTAACTCCTCAATTCTTGTTCTGGTAGGTTATTTTTCTTTTGAGAAGTAAGTAAGATAGAGGTCACCCGATACTTTATTTGAATTAATAGGGACCGAAATACCACGGTCCACTATACCCAGTAACAAAGCAACATCTCGTCTGGTGAACGCAACCGGTACACCTGAAACATTTAAAATATTTAGTAAATATCAAGAATATAGGCTTGAAATGATTTCACTTTGGGCCTGAAATGATTTCACTTCATGCCCTCAGTTGGCCTGAAATGAAATGACTGAAAGGATCGAAATTAAATCATTTCAGGTCATCTTTATCCCAGTTTTATCTTACTATAGATATTATTTACAATTCATAACTAAAATTATTACTTGAGAATTTAAAAACTTGCAATGTTGAATCTCAACTTTCAAATATTCACCAAAATTCCACGGATATATTGCAATTCTTGTATGTCCAAGAAAACACTGAAGGGCGACTCTTTGATCTTCGCAATGTGTCGATCATTTAAAATTTGAAATGCTTCAAAAAAAATATTTAAAGTGGCCTAAAACACTGCACCAATGTAATTTTTGTCCAAAGTCATCTGAAGCCTATAGGTTTTATACATTACAAATTTATTCAACAAAAATAAGTTTAAACATGTCCACAAACGATGCTGTTTTGACCTAAGACTATCGATAACATACCTTGGTAGATAATGTCAACGAAGAAGACGCTGAAACACCCACAGACATTTTTCCTGTCATTATCAAAAAAATAAACGGTGCAGAAACCCTAACCCCTACTTTGGATAGTGCCGAGCAGTCAAGACTTCAACGTTAACACTTAAAGCCGTCTCAGGGACACACGCAAACACTTTAGAGACTTCTCTAGGGTTTTGGTTGGAGGGAGGGATTCGGGGGATGAGCTCGCCACTATAGCAAAGCTAGAGCATGCACAATGTCCTCCACCTTCGACAATATGAATTACATTGTTGCGCTGAGAGAGAAAGGAGAAAAATTTGACTCTCAGGGCCATCCGAACCATAAAATATTATTTTACTCAAAAGTGGTTCGGATTTCTCGAAAATGTGAATTGAGAAAGTCATTTCTTTACGGGAGGGGTATAATAGAAAGTCGACTAAAAGGGATGGGCCCTCCTTTGGTAAAAAAGAAATCATGGTATACCTTCTGATAAATATCAATTCTTTGATACACCCTTTGATAAAAAGTCATCAATTAATCTTGTCCAACTTTCATAATATCCAAATCACATATTATTATATTTCTAAAATGTCTTTCTACTATTGTCATTTTTTTTCTTTAGATTCATCAATTAATTTTAAAAATTTTAAATTTAAAATGTCTTTCTACTATTGTCATTTTTTTTCTTTAGATTCATCAATTAATTTTAAAAATTTTAAATCACTTTAAATCAAAACTAATCTGCTTTTAGAAATTTCTTATATTCTTTGATCTTACTTTTTATTCTTTTAGAGATGTGTCCATAATTTAATTTATTATTCTCAATTTTAATTTAAAAAAATAATGGTAAATTACAGAAAACTCCGCAATCCCCATTTGATCTTTGCATGCACTCCCCATTTAAAATTTTCTTTGTATTCACTCCCTAATGAATTGAGTATAAAAGAGTGAAAATTGAGTATACATTAATGAACATTGAGTATAAAAAAGTGAAACTTAAGTATAAAAGAGTGAAAATTGAGTACACAGTTTCTTGATGTGGTAGATGCAACCTTACATACTCAAATTTCTAACTTTTATACTCAACTTTCTTCAAATAATACTCATCAAATTGTCTTGTCAATCCCATCAAATTTCTAACTTTTATACTCAACTTTCTTCAAATAATACTCATCAAATTGTCTTGTCAATCCCATCAGGGACTACATGCAAAGAAAAACTTGAATGGGGACTGCATGCAAAGATGAATTTGAGAATGAGAAATTTATGAAAATTTTCCCTTAAAATAATTCTAAATTCTTTAAATTTATCAATCAATTCCGTCCAAAATTAATTGATTTACTTCACCGAAAGATGAGAGGCATTGTTTGAGTGTATAATAATATCGAAATTTATTTTTTTTAAATGGATGCGTAGACCTATCGAGAAAGAGGAAGATTATTTTCAAATTTTATTTACGGGATTAAATCAAATTACCTTCAAATTTTATTTACGGGATTAAATCAAATTACCAACTAATCATAGGAAATCTCATAACCAAAATATGAATGCTCCACCAAACTAGGAGTCTAATGTCGCCGTGCAATGATAACGATTAATCATTATATTCGTAGTTTAATCTTTAATTATGACGTATTTTATAAAAAAAAAAATCAAAATGAGATACGAATTTTGACATACTAGGCTTCTAAATTGTTCACTGTAAATATTCTTGATTGATCCTAATGATCGAATAAATTTTGATGAAATCGAATCCATCTTTCAAATTCCGTTAACTATATGATCCAATATATTTTTTAGTGTCGCCGTGCAGATACGATGAAACAGCAAGATAACTCATTGCCGTGTACTCCTCATGCAGCGTTGCTGGCTGCAACTGTGATTTCTCAGCCACAAAGGCAGAGTTCAGTCCGGCCCAAAGCCATACTGTATTGGAATACCTCAAATCGATAAATCACTGGCGGTTCCAATTGTGTCTCACGGACGTAAACCTGCATATTTCTTAGATAGATCAAAGCAAACGGCCAAGTAACACAGAACATAAACACATAGTAGAAACAATGGAGTCATATCAGCAAATTACGGGAACTGACGGAGAGGAAGCATTTGGAGCGATCGCTTGAAACGCAAATGAAGATCAAGAGCTCTCGAGCAAAAGGGTGAAATGCGGTGTAGGACAGTGGGACGTTGAACTCAGATAGAAGGTTCATGGCAGCAACTGCTCCCGTAAGACCCTGAGCATGTCGGAGAAGTTCACGATGCCGATGAGATCGTAGTTTTCTTCGTCGACGACCCATAGATAGCTCACACGGTGGGCCAGCGCCTGCGCCATTACAGCCACCAGGGAGCTTCCCGGGTGGCAGACTTCTGGCTCCTCGGATCTCCTCGCCGAGGACAAGCTCCTTGATTTTATCCTTCTCAGAGGCTTCCCTCCGCAAGACTCCTCGTCGGAGGATGAGGAGGTCGTCAACGGCGAGGAGAATGAGGTGGAGAAGGAGGATAGCTCGTCTTCCACTAGTTCGAGCATCTCCTGCAGGCCCTGCTCCTTCAGGCCGGCTTTAATGGTGCGGACAAGGTACTCCGGTGGAGCGCCGTAGTAGTCGATAAATGCCATGAGGTCGTTCGCGGTGAGGGTGGCGATGGCCGCGGCCAGCGTGAGGTTCTCGTCGCAAGCGGAGAGAGCGGAGGGGGAGATCTCGCCCAGAAGGCGGCCATTGTCGGTGACGACCGCGACGGCGGCCTGGTCCGAGAGGGCGCGGCCGAGGAAGGGGAGGAGGGAGAGACCAGGCTCATTGCTGCGGATGGAGAGCGTGGCGGCCGGACGGACAAGGCCGAGTGAGTCGATGGAGAGAGCGGCGATGTGTGAGAACAGGGCGATTGAATTGAGGAAGTATCGAACGAAATCCTCATGTGTCAGCCAGCAAAACTCGGTGGCGCCGCTGCCACCGCCACCGCCACCGCCAGATTGGATCTTCCGCCTCCCAGCGGCGGAGCGGATAGGGACTACGAGGTTCTGTGCTCCGTCAAGTATCAGATCGACAGCTTCCAATAATCTGAACAAACAAAAAACAAGAAGAACGATCTTTCAGTATTTTAAATCGAAAAAAGTGACGACTTGCGTTTAAATTCGTTCTCTAATCGCAGAGATCCGACCAAATCAGATCGAAAGAGCTACAAACAAAAACATATATTCAAACTTTAGCATCTGCGCAAGAACGAAAGCGACAATTTTGATGATCAACCAAAAGCCACATTATAAATTAACGAAACCATTTTTGGCTTTCCGCACGATCGCATTAGTTCTAATCGATCAATTTGCAAATTAAAAAAAAATGTAAAGAAAATAACGCGTTTTGACCAGATCATCGATGGGAAAAAAGAATACCCAAAATGAGGCTCGACGCGCCGAACGATGCCGGCTTCTTCAGAAACGGCGGCGGCGACAGGCCGCTCGAGAGCGGCTGCCGGCGAGGCGAGGTTGCCGTCCGAGCAGAGGTAGCAGACGATGTCCGCCACGGAGATCTTCCAGAAACGGCCTTCTTACCGTCGCCTATCACGCCCAATTGGGGCTCGCCAGATCTCCGGAGCGCGATTAGGGCTTCGCGGACGGCGACCGCGGAGAGCGGCAGCGTTCTCAGCGCTGGCTTCCCGATGCAGAGGTCCGACACCTCATTCGACACCAATCTCACTGCCATGCACCGGAAAAGCTCGAACCCTAATCCCCCTCGGCTAACCCTAAATTCTCAGAGCGGGAGGAAGGCGACCGAGAGAGAGGAAGAGCTCGGAGAGGCAGAGGGCCGACGAGGACGCGAGTCGGAATAAATAGGCGATCGGTGAAGCCACCTGTCGATCTAGACGACGCAGAACACATTTCAATTTGCCATAAAAAATTTCTAAATTATAAATTCACCCCGGAACCTATTTAACGATTTCAAAATGGTAATTTCAACAAAATTTAGGGGCACATTAAACTTTTCCCATGCATCAAATGTAAAAAGTTCGATAGCACCTTTTTGACGGTTTATTTAGATTCGCCAACAGAATAGCTCCAATAAAATTTTGACCATTTCTTTTTTGTTTATTAAATATTTGACTCTTTCAATTTAAAAAAAAACAAAATATATTAATTGTTATATGTAAACTGATTTATCATATACTAGTTTTGAAATATAAAGAAAACAATCAATACTTTAAGAAAAATTATACAATTAAATATTTAAATGGATTGCAATGTTTTTAATTTGATTAAATGATAGTGAACTCGTGCATTAATTTAAAAAGACATCTGATTATTTTTAGATTTTTTCAAAATCATATTTATTTATTATTTTATCATTCCTGTCCAGCACTGTTGTATTGTATTTAAAGAACAATACTTTTATGTATTGAATTTTAAAAAACAATATCATTGTAATATTGTATTTCAAAAAATATTACTTTGATACTGTATAAATCTTAAAATCATCAAAGTGATATTGTATTTTAAAAATCAATACTATCATAATGTTAATTTTTAAAATATAAAAAATATTAGACTAAGTAGCAGACAGGGATAATCGGTCCGCTCCATAGAAATTTCCCATTAATTATCAGAGTAAATTGGAAAGCGCTCGCGGTGGCCGGTCTAGAAGCTTAGTGATGGGGTTGAACACCCCGTGGTTGACACGTGGACTGAAAAAACTATGTGGCAAGATTTACCGAGGCTGGACGATTCTCTTTCCTTGATTCCCGAGACCCCCTCGGGAATGTGGATTCCCGAGAACACCTCGGGAAGACATACTCTTGAGAGCGATCCAGGAATACACACGCTCGAATCACCTCAGGAAGGTGAACGCCCAGGCCCCCCCCCCCCCCGGGCCAAAGGACCCTGAGATCACCTCGGGGAAGCGGAGCCCAAGGATCACTCAACCTCAAGTAACTGTCCCCTTTCTTCAGATCTGTGGATAATCATCACCAATAATTACGGGATAATCATGACCCATAAAACGCGGCCATTAAAGTCTTAATTATCGCAACAACCTAGATTTAATGGTTGTGAGAACCGTTACAAGGATTGTTGGTGCTTGGATGGCTAGAGAGGGGGGGTGAATGTAGCCAGACACAAATACTTTGCTCTTTTGACAGTTTATGCACTTTGATGGTTAGCAGCGGAAGCAAAAAAACAAAGGCAGAAACAATATAGCAGAAACTAGATAGACAATCACAAACGCTAACAAAGAGGATTTACAAGGTTCGGGGATAACTTGCCCCTACTCCTTGGCGTGCCCGTGAGGTGGGCGATCCCTTGATCGTCGGTAGATCAAGCCCCGGGAAATCCGGATAAAATAACACATTCTTCTCGGTGGAGTAACCTCTCCACAGCATTTCAACAAAATGATGCAATTAAGCACAGAGAAACACAAGGAAGCTTACAGAGCGCTTAGGACAGAAAGAACACAAGAACTCTTCACCGAGCTCCACCCAGCACAACTCTCACGCAAGAACTCCCTGCTCTTCGTGTCTGCTTGATGATGGACTCGCCAAGCTCTCTGCCTTCTTCCAAGCGCTCAAGTTTTCAGCGTCTCCAAAAATGATGCTCAAGTGTTACTTCAAGGATCAGAGTTATCGCTCAAAGAGATGGATCAATCACTTGCTGAGACTTCTTCGCCACTAGCTCTTAAGCCTCTGCCCAACAACCCAGGTCACAGGCGCGCCTCTGCGACTCCCAGCTGCTCATGCGCCTCTGCAGCTCCCAGCTGCTCACCAGCTCGTCTGCAACAGCCTCAGCTACTCCTGACCTCTTCTAGACTCCCTGAACTCTCTTTAGCCAAGCCCAGGTCACTCGTCAGCTTCCCAGCCGTTGCCAGTAACGCCAGCGTCCATTGAAACTTGAAAACAGAATACATCCAAACCTGATCCATGGGAAAGTCCCCAGTTGACTCTCCTCCAATGTTTGAATCCTCCTGTATCACTTGCACACTTAGCAAAAGCTTAGCAAAGCACATCACAAAGAAATCGACAGAGTATCAGAGAAAACAGATCGCGATCAGAACTCTGACAACGCATTTTGAATTAAATTTCAGCTTCTGATCAGTCACCAAACCGATCAGAGAAGACCCTGATCGGTCACCAGATCGATCAGGGTAAGCCCTGACCGATCAGGCTCCAGCCTGATCGGTCCGCGGTGAGAAACCAGAAATCGCGATCTTCTTGTGATCGATCACCCTAACCGATCACAGATCGTGGATCGGTCACCGGACCGATCCACAACAGTGCTGGGATTCCCAGCCTTCGCAGGCCAAACCTCACTGATCGATCACAAGACCGATCAGGTTGTGGCCTGATCGGTCACCAGACCGATCAGGTTGTGGCCTGATCGGTCTGGGGACCGATCAGAGCACTCCCTGACCGATCAGGCTCCATCCTGATTGGTCATAGTGAGGAACCCGTGATATTTGATAGGTCCAGCAGACCGATCAAGAGTTTCTCCCCAAGGCTACCGACCTCTCCCTGATCGTTCACTAGAACGAGCAGGAGCTCAACAGAAACCTTTCTGTTCTCTCCCTGATTGGTCACCAGACCGATCAACCTCCTCTGGATCAGTCACCAGACCGATCCACAAAGGGAGTTCGTGCCAACTTCCCTGATCGGTCACCAGACCGATCCAGAGACTTCCAATTCAACTCTAAGTCAAGAGAACGGGCTTCCTAGCCTTCTCTGACTCGTGCTCAGTCCCCCGGACCAAGACTCCGTGCCCAGCTTCACTCACCGGGACTTCACCTAGTCCCACTAGGTCTTTTCCATTTCACCTAGTCCCACTAGGTGTGCCTAATCCCACTAGGTCTTTTCCACTTCACATAGTCCCACTAGGTGTACCTAGTCCCACTAGGTCTTTTCCACTTCACCTAGTCCCACAAGGTGTGCCTAGTCCCACTAGGTCTTTTCCCATGTCAGCGTGCGATCTCCCGATCCACTTGGACTTAATCTGAATTCATTCAACCAAACTTAAATCGTTGTCAACACCAAAACAAAAATCAGGCCAGACTACATCAACAAGGATTATCCCGTAACCGACAATTGAGGGGACGTAGAGAAGAACGTGGGGACACGTGTGACTGCCGTCTCAAGTATAAAAGGTACTCCAATCCCCCAGGTAATGGGTTACGCTCATTCTTATACACACTTTTCCTTATTTCCTTCCATCTAAGAGACTCAGGCACTAACTTGAGCGTCGGAATGGGCTCCGCCGGACAACCTCCAGCGTGTTCCCCTTAATGCTCGTGTTAATCTCGCAGGGTGGGAGCTCTTCCTCTCTCGTCATCATCCTCATGGGTTGAACTCTGGTGACTGTCTATCGACGTTGATTCCTTCTGAAACAAGTTTGGCGCTGTCTGTGGGAAATCTATTAAAGCACCAGAAGGAGCACCAATGGCAGAGTTGGTGGGACAGTCCTTCATTCTGACGAAAGAGGAATTAGATCGCTTGGTGGCCAATGCTCTCAAAGGGGCGCTCAAACAACACCAAATCGAGTAGGCCGCCTCATGGCGAGTAGCTTCTGTGCAAGAGGAGATCCCTAGAATCTCCACCTCACATCCCCAACAATAGAGATCTGTCTCACCAATAGGGAGACACGCCGAAACAGTCCCGGTCCACCGGCGGGATTCTCTAGGAGATGTGGGGAAGGCCAACTCAGTAGCCTCTAGCGCGTTGAGACAGGAGGACGGACCAGGGAAGAGGGTGTTGAGGCAATCAGCCCTTAAATGATTGGAAGATCATGGTTTTGATATGTGTGTGTGAGTATGTTTGAGGTTAGAGTGTTATGTTGTATTTGATGTGTGTGATTGAGTTTGCAAGACTTGGTGAATCACACATGGTGGACATATCCGAGGGACGAGAGCCGAGGGAGGAGAGCTCCAAGGGCAAGCCGGGAAGTGGACTTCAAGGGCACACGTAAAGGGTGGCATGGAGACAAGCCAAGGGAAGGCTTTTGTGCGCATCCGAGGGACGATAGCCAGAGGAAGAGGACTTCAAGGGGCGAGCCAAGGGAGCAGACTTGAAGGCACACACGAAGGAGAAGGTCCAGAGTGGCTGGAGCTGAGCTGTGAGGCAGGGCAGTCGACTGGCCCTGTGGCAGTCGACTGCCAAAACCCACAGAAAGTTTGCAGCCTCGGACCAGTCGACTGGCATTTGGGTAGTCGACTGGTATACCCCCGAAACTAGCCGTTGGCTAGCAATTAATGCTACTGGTGCGGGCTGGACAGATTGCGAGTCTGTCCTTTTCACCTATAAAAGGAGCAACTACTTTATTCTGTAAAGAGGAAGATCGCCGTTGTAAAGGTTTTTCCACCTGAAGGAGATTTTCATAGTGAAAGTGGTGCTCGCAGTGTGGATCCTTGGATTAGTCACCTATCTGGGTGGATACCAAGTAAAATACTTTTGTTAGCATTGTTTCATTTTCCTTTGCATATTATTTCCGCTGCTCTAACAATTATGTAGAGATCGAAACGATCCGAAAAAGTGCATTCACCCCCCCCCTCTGCTCGCCTTAGACGATCCTTCAGTTGGTATCAGAGCCGGTGCATTTCGGAAGATCTAACAATCAACCGAAACAATTGTGATAACGTTTCAAGAGGGATACTCAACCGCACGACCACCCTTCTTCGATGGGAACGACTTCGCCTATTGGAAAGGTAGGATGCAATACTACCTCATGAATGATATTGAAAATTGGATAAGTGTTGCAGATGGCTTTGAGGCGCCCGTCGATGAAAGAGGAGACCCAACACCTATGAGATCATGGTAAAAGGAGGTGATGAAGAGGGCACAATCAAATGCCAAGGCCACCACCACATTGCAATGCGGGCTCTCGAAGGAGCAACTGAGCAAGGTGGGGCCGTTCAAGAGCGCCAAGGAACTATGGGACAAGCTGGTTGAACTGAACGAGGGGTCAAACGAGTCCAGAAGAGCCAAGAAGGACTTGCTAGTGACCCAACTGCAATCCCTGTCCATGAAGAGCAATGAGACGGTCAGCCAGCTATATGGAAGGGTAAAAGAAGTGATAAACGAGCTCCATGTGATTGGAGAGAAGATAGAGAACCGGGACATCGTCAGGTACGTTCTACAAGCATTCCCAAGAACCATCTTGTGGGCATCCATGGTTGATGCTTACAAGGTATCAAGGGACTTATCTTTAGTTAAATTAGACGATTTGTTTTGTGAATTTGAACTGCACGAGCAAGCTAACATTTCGGCCAAAGAGAAAGGTATTGCTTTTGTTGCAGAAAAGGAGAAGAAGAGGAGGAAGGAGAAGAAGAAGGTGGTCTACTTATCTTCATCAGACTCAGAGGAGTCAAGCACCTCCATGGACAGTAACCAAGAGGCCTTCATGGTAAGAAAATTTCGTAGAGCATTTAAAAGTTTATCTAACAAATCCTATGTTAGGAAAGGGGCCAAAGGTAAGGGTAAGGCTAAGGACATAATCTGCTACAACTGCCACCAAGAGGGACATATGAAGAACGAGTGTCCCCAATTAAAGAAAAGGGATGACAAGAAGGAAGAAAAGAAGAAGAGTGACAAGAAGAAATCAAAGGGAAAGGAGAAGGGTGCCACCAACCTCAAGGCAACTTGGGATGATCCCTCATCCTCAGAGGAAGAAGAAGAGCAAGTCTCCCACTTTGCTCTTATGGCACAAGATCACTCGGACTCATCAGACGATGAACGAAGCTCAAGTAGTGAAGATGAGAGCTCCTCCACTTCATCATCAGAGTCAGAAGCTTCGGTAAGTGAGGTATACCACTTACCCTCCTCTACTTTAGTGAAAATAATTTCTAGCACGAACATGGACTTAGCTAAGGCTAGAAGTAAAGTTAAGGATCTAAAAGAACAAATTGCTATGCTTAGAGTAGAAGCTACTAGACTTAAAGATATGCATGCTAGTTCTACCTCTTCACATGTTTCACACCTTGAAAATGAAAATAGGGAATTAAGGAAACAGGTAGATGACCTCACGAAGACCCTTAGGAAATTCCAAGTGGGATCTAGTAACCTAGATATGATCATCAACAGTTAAAGGGTTGTGTACAACAAAGCCGGGTTGGGTTATAGGCCTAAGACAAAGGAGGTAGCTTTTGTCTCACTTACCGGTAGGATTGGTGCATCTAGGAGACTAGGGGCTAGGGGAATCACAAAGAAGGCATGGGTACCTAAGAGATTTCTAAATGATGTTTATGGATCAAAGATATAGGTACCAAAAGAGTATATTTTCCATGTTGTTTAGGTAAAGGTGAAGGAGGCCCTAACAATGTGGATAGTAGATAGTGGATGCTCAAGACACATGACTAGGGATGTGAGCAAGTTCACCACTATAAGCTACCTAAGAGAAGGGACGGTCTCCTTTGGGAATAGTGGAAAGTTGAGGATTATTGGTAGGGACACAATTGAGGTATCTCCCACTATTTTGATTCATAAGGTACTTTTAATCAAAGACATGAAATTCAATTTATTAAGTGTGAGCCAATTATGTGATGCCGACTTTCAAGTAAAATTTCATGCTAGAAAATGCATCATTAGACATAATGAATCGAATGCTATCATATTAGAAGGGTTTAGAGAGGCAAATCTATATTATCTTGATCTATCTTATGCTACTAACAATGTTGTTGAGTGTCTCATGTCTAAAGAAAAAGAAGGATGGTTGTGGCACCGGAGACTTGGACATGTCAACATGAGGAGTATTGCAAGAGTGACCAAGAAAGAGTTGGTGAAGGGGCTCCCAATGATCAAGTACGAGAAGAACAAGTTGTGTGATGCATGTCAAGAGGGTAAACAATCTAAAGCATCACACAAAGGTAAAACTCTAATCACCACTTCCTTACCTTTAGGGTACGTTTGGTTGAGGGTTATCCTTGATAATCTTGGTTATCCATCCAAGGTTATCAACAAAAACCTTGTTTGGTTTAGATAATCAGCGATTCCCAAGTAATGATCGATGCCCGACACGTCAGCAAAAGGGACATGCAACCAGGAATCGGAAAACCTTAGGGAAGTAAGGTTTTTCTTAATTCCCAGATTATGAAATTTATCTTTCCAAAATTATCCTCGAATATTTACATTTAAGACGAAAATAACCATTACATTTATTAATTTTCGAAAGCATTATTCGCGATCGAGAACGGCGGCCGACGGCCGACGACCACCGCCGGCGGATGGCGGTCGGCGACCGGCGACCACCGTCGGCGGCCGGCACCAGCGACCACCGTCGGCGGTCGGCACCGACGGCCGACGACCACCGCCGGCGGTGGTGGAGACCATCACCGACAACCACCGCTGACGACGATCGCCGGCGAACCACCGCCGGCGACGATCGCCGGCGAACCACCGCCGGCGACGATCGGCGACCACCGTCGGCGTCGATCGCCGGCGACCACCGCCGGTGCCGATCGCCGGCGGCCGGCGATCGTCGGCGGTGTCGCCGGCGGCCGACGATCGTCGGCAGTGTAACCGGCGTCCGGCAACCACCGGATATCGCCGGCGGTGTAGCTGGCGTCCGACGATGATCGCCAACTGCCGATGACCACTGCCGATCGCCGGAGGTGTCGCTAGCCGCCTGTCGGCGACCACCGCCTGCCGCCTGTCGACGACCACCGCCGACGGTCGGTCGGCGCCGACAGTCGGCGGTCGGCGCCGATAGTCGGCGGTCGGCGCCGACAGTCGGCCGCCGGTGTTGGACACCGACTGCCTACGTGGACACCGACGATCGATGTCGACACCCTTAAGTCTAAATAAATAAAATTATCTATACAAATTCTAAAGGGTAATATGGTAAAATATTATATTAGGTTATAGACTATTACCTCCAAACAAACAAGATTTTATTTGATTACCTAAATTGAACCAAATAACTTCAGGTTATGTTTCATTCCCCATAACCTTAGTTATGTGATTACTTGGTAATGACATAACCGAGGTTATATATGATAACTTGAACCAAACGCACCCTTAGAACTTTTGCATATAGACTTGTTTGATTGTCATAGTACTCCCTCACTTGTAGGGAGTAAGTATTGCCTAGTGATAGTAGATGACTTTTCTAGGTTTACATGGGTCTATTTCTTGAAACATAAGGATGATACCCTAGAGATCTTCATAGGATTTAGTAAGACGGTAGAAAATGAAAAACATACCAAAATAAATCGAATTAGGAGTGATCATGGTGGGGAGTTCCAAAACGCTAGTTTCACACAATGTTGTGTTGAAAATGGGTACAAGCATGAGTTTTCATGCCCAAGGACTCCTCAACAAAATGGGGTAGTTGAGAGGAGAAACCGAGCCCTACAAGAAGCTGCTAGGACTATGCTTAATGCATATTCCCTTCCTAGTTATTTTTGGGCCGAAGCGGTTAACACCGCATGCTATATCCAAAACCGGGTGTTGGTACATAGGTTTTTAGGAAAAACACCCTTTGAACTGTGGAATGGAAGGGTACCACAAGTTCATTATTTTAGAGTCTTTGGATGTAAAGTTTACATATTAAATACCAAAGATGATCTAAGGAAATTGTTGGAACCCGGATGGCTAGAGAGGGGGGGGTGAATATAGCCAATCACTTGGACTTTAAACACTTATTGAATTTCTGCACTTCACTTTGTTAGTAGCACAACGGAAGTATGAAAACAGAGTATGCAGAAAAAACAGGAAACAAAACAAACTAACACCACTAGCAAGATCGCTAACAAGGAGGGTTTACAAGGTTCGGGGATAACTTGCCCCTACTCCTTGGCGTGCCCTTAAGGTGGGCGATCCCTTGATCGTCGGCAGATCAAGCCCTGGTTAACACCGGATAGAAAGCAACCTCCTTCTCGGTGGAGAAACCTCTCCACAGCGTTTCAATCAAGGATATAGTTTTAAGCACAATAAAACACAAAGAAGATCTTACTTAGCACTTAGCAAAGACAAGAACACAGCAGGCTTCTCCAAGCTCCACCCAGCGACGATCTCACGCAAGAATCCCTTTCTCCGTGTCTTCTCGCTGTTGGACTTCAAGCCTTTTGTTCCTTCTTCCAAGTGCTCAAGTAAGGGGTGGTTGCTTCTCAGATCTCAACGGCTTGCTCAGGAATGATGGAACAGCAAGAACACAAGCACGCAGCAAGCCCCAAAAACTTCACAGCAATACTGATTAGCAGAGTTGTTGAAGACTTCTCGCAACCGGCGCTTAAGTCTTCTCCACACAGCTCCAGGTCACCATCCCACAGCAGCCTCCAGCTGCTCTCCTGCAACCACCAGCCACCACTGAGCCCTTCTAGACCTCCTGACCTTCCCTCAGACCAGCCCCAGCCAGCAGCTCCAGCCAGCGCCAGCGCCCGTTGCAACCTGGGATGGAAAACAGACAAACCTGCTCTAAGGAAAGACCACCATTGACTCTCCTTGAGTGTTTGAATCCTTCCCTGTCACCTGCAGCTTAATCAGTGGGTTAGAGCAGCATATCAAACAAGAAATCAAGGATCAGAGATCAGGCGCAGTGTATCAGATATGCTCAGACGCGATCAGAGTGTCTGACAATGTAATTTGAATTAAAGTGATCGGTCACCGGACCGATCCAGGGCTCGTGGGTCGGTCACCAGACCGATCCACCGCTTTGCTGGAACTCCCAGCTCTCGCGGCAACACAAGCCTAATTGGTCATCGGACCGATCAGAGTGAAGCCTGATCGGTCACCAGACCGATCAGAGTGAAGCCTGATCGGTCACTCAGACCGATCAGGTCTGATGAACAGTAATCCCGAAAATCATATCCTAAGTCTTTGATCGGTCACCGGATCGTTCAGGAGCTGATCCGTGGGGGAACTCAACTCACTGTTCACTCCCTAATCGGTCACCAGACCGATCAGGAGTAAGGCAATGAGGAAGCTGCCTGCTCCCTGATCGGTCACCGGACCGATCAGAAGCCAAGCAACAAGGCAACAGCCTGCTCCCTGATCGGTCACTAGACCGATCAGACATCGCTGGATCGGTCACCAGACCGATCCACTAAGGAGCAACGTGCCAACCTCCCTGATCGGTCACCAGACCGATCCAGGGACGCAGACCTAGCTTCCAAGCTAGGATTTTTCCATCTAACCCTCCAAGTTGGGACTTTTCACCTAACCCTCCAAGTTAGGACTTTTCACCTAGCCCTCCAAGCTAGGACTTTTCACCCAACCCTTCCGAGTTAGACCTTTTCCACACCTAGCTCTTCAAGCTAGGATTTTTCACCTAACCCTCCAGTTGGGACTTTTCACCTAACCCTCCAAGTTAAGACTTTTCACCTAGCCCTCCAAGCTAGGACTTTTCACCTAGCCCTCCAAGCTAGGACTTTTCACCCAACCTTCCGAATTAGGACTTTTCGCCACCTAGCTTCTCTCACCAGGACCCGCCTTCACTCACCGGGATTTCCAACACCTGGCTTCACTCACCAGGACCCGGCTTCACTCACCGGGATTTCCAACACCTAACCCTCCAGGTTAGGATTTCAATCATCCCATGCCTAATCCCCGATCAGGTCTTAATCATAATCAGAATCATAATCAACCTAAACTAAAATCGGTGTCAACACCAAAACAATAATCAGGGCCAGACTGCATCAACAATCTCCCCCTTTTTGTTGTTTGACAACCCGATTTTAAGTTTAGAGATTCTCAATCAATTTCCTCAAATCCAGAATCATAGGGGATTCAGGATCCTCCCCCTACAGCATATCAATCCTAAACTTACCCAACCACACTCTCCCCCTTTGTCGAACACCAAAAAGGGTCTAGAGGGGCTGTTAAGTTTAATCATACTCCCCCTCTAGGGTATCCCAAAACAATAAAGATTTGATTGATTTTTGATAAACATATGAACACATATGACAAAAATAGGGCATGACAAATCAAGCATATGTATCATATGAACATGACATCATAAGCATGAATGAGGCATATAAACAAGTAGTAATCATGTGAACTCATATAAGTCAACATCCTGACAAATAGTTCAATGCAAGTCAATTCATCAAAGTTAATATCATGCCACAACAGGTAAAAGTCAGAACGGACACATCCGTCAAATAGTCAGAAATCAGCAAACAAGACTAGAGAGCAGTCAACCGTCAACTGGATCATCGTCTGAATCATCAATGTATATGATATCCCATGGTGAAGTGCCACTGGGAGACGCACCATCAGGAAATGTATGATGATACCACTCCTCATACCATGTGTCCTGTAGTGAGCTGATCTCAGAGATGTCGGATGCAAGAGCGTCGAGCCGACGATTGAAAGACTGAAACTCTGAGCTGACCTCCTGGTGCCAGAGCTCGGAAATGTGTAGCTCGCGCTGCATCAAATGCTCTAACTCCGCAACCTGCCAGCGTAGATCAGGAGCCCACTCATCATAATTCTCTACATCAGCGGGCGACTCCTGATCTTGGACACCTCCTGGTAACTACCCCGCACGCCTCCTGTCCTTCCACCTCAGCCCCTGCGGCCCGACAACAATGCCGGACTGAGCGAGCATGCGACGATCCAGGCGGCAGTCCTGTCAAACCATGGGCACAATGCGGCCTTGTGAAACATTGATGCCTACGGACTGCAGCCAAGCAGTAATGATATGGCCAAAGGGCATGTAAACCGTCTGACCATACATCTGACTATGGACGATGATGGAAAAGAAAAGAGAAGTCACTGGATCAAAGTCCAATTGCTGATGCATCCCATAGAGCATCAAGCAGTGGAATGGATGAATCTCATCGAGATGCTTTGAAGTAGTTGGGAGGAAACAATTAGTTATGATTTTGAACAAAACGTAATCAAGGGGGGAAAGATGGAGAGCAGGAAATGTGGGAAAGTCACGGTCACGCTCACTGGAACCCCTTGGCCTGGGATGGCCTAGAAAATGCTCATAGATGGAGTCAGGAGTGATTCCATCAAGAGGAACTGGTAAGGGATCCGGAAGATAGGGATAGAGTGAAAAGACATTCTCAGACCGGCGACATCCAAGAAAGGTAGTGAAAGCAGATAGAGTAAAGTCAAGGTCAACACTAGCGACACGGGTCCTCCACCCCGTGCCCTCTCCACTAACCATATTATTATAAAATTCAGAGACCAAATCAAAGTTTATTGGCCTCTCTAAGAAAAGGATGGGTTGAAGCTCATAGTACTCAATAATTTGTCGTATCGTGGGACAATGTTCGTAAATGTAGGTTTGATCCACCGATCGACATGGCATAAGTTTGAAGGTGTGCCATTGAAAGTCTAGAGCAAAATGTATATTCTGAAATCGGGTATGCGGAGGCGGTGGTGGTCTTGATGGAGGTGTAGATGTTGAAGGACCTTTGCCCTTTGAACTGCCCTCTACAGGTTCTTTACCCTTTGATGATTTTCTAAATATTGGAATTGGTCATAACACCAGATTTGATCAAGAGAAGTGAATCGAATCATGATATAGGTTAAGGTTTGATCAAAAGATAAGATGTAATCAAAGACCCAATCAGAGAACATGATCAAGACACAAGAATGAAATCACATACGATGGAGTTGATCATATGAACACAGGTTAATCAAGGACCCAAGATTAAATCACAGGAGAAATAACCAAGTAAAAGTAGAATTGATCAAGTAAGATGAGTTTAATAAATGAAAGTAAATGGTCATGGCAAGGAAGGGTCGCGGCCAAAATGTGAGTTCACGACACAACATCAAAACATGGTTAGTGCAAATACAAAACCCATGAACTGATTCACAAAGTGAACTAACCAACAAAAACTTACTTAGGTGCCATGGAGAAAGTTCTTGAAGGTTGGAGAAGGAAATCACGCGGAAGAAGGTCTCGGCGTAGAAAGCTTCAGCGAGACAAACTTGTCGAAGACAGAGAGGAGCTCTCGCGCAGAGGAGACGGTAGGAGAGCACGCACAGGAAAAGGGAAACCGCAGAGAGGCTCACGCGCAGAGGAGGAAGTTGCTCGCATGGGATGAAGAGGCGCAAGTGAGGAGGTTCGGCTCTAGGGCTTGGGAGATGAGAGGTTTTCGCAGAGTTATTTGGTTGGTGGATCGGTCCACCAATCGAAATTTAATACGGTTGAACGGATCACCGTTCAATCTGGGAGCGCCTAGACCGATCAGGCTCTGGCCTGATCGGACTGGCCTGGTCCTGATCGGTCGGGTGACCGATCAGGCAGGCTCCTGATCGATCGGCTAATCGATCAGGAAGCGAACAGTAGGGTCGGATGAAATCCTGGAAGCCCCCTGATCGGTCTGTGGACCGATCACAATAGTGTGCTAGATCGATCTGGGGACCGATCCAGGCAAGCATAGAATGTTTGGACAAAAACTTCGCTAAGTCACTGCTTCCCCTCTGATCGGTCTGTGGACCGATCACTACCGAAAGGAGCCAGATCGGTCCGGGGACCGATCGGCCCTACGCCTGATCGGTCCGGTGACCGATCAGTGTTCCTGATACTCCCTGATACGATCTGAAACATTCAGTTTCAGACTTTCAGAATCTTTCCAACGAGATCTGATGAAGTTTATCGAACTTGGACATGATCTCATGACTAAAATTGATCCCTAAACAAGGATCAAAGGTCCTTATAGGTTCAACAATCACTTTGCTCTATCCAAGTGGAGTCAAACTCAATCAACAATCATTCAAACACGTTTTAACCAAGATTGTGCCAAATTCAAGTTTTCAATCAAGTTTCCTTGATTGGAATATCCAAGTATGATCATGGAGCCAAATACACATGTGTTATACATTGGTTTTCCCCATACTTGGTCACCGAAGTGATTTTTATCTCGTCAACTTAATTTCTCAAGGGATGCAATGACATTTTGAGAAATTGAGTTGATCCTAACATCTCACCCCATTTCTAGCAAACAAAAACGTTTTGGTAAACCTTATAGTTTGTGTGAGATGTCCCCAAAGTTACCCAATTGTTTCCCATTAATTTGAAATAATCATGAAGGGTTTGAATGCATTTTGAAGTTCATGATGCGCGACACATTCCCAACTCCCTTCTTAGAAAACTAAATTCATTTTCGGGGAGTGGTTTAGTGAAAATGTCAGCGAGGTTTGACTTGGACTCTACATGTGAGAGCACAATATCTCCCCTAGCAACATGATCCCTAATGAAGTGGTGACGTACTTCAATATGTTTGGTCCTAGAATGATGGACTGGATTCTTGGTTAGATTAATTGTGCTAATGTTGTCACATAACACTTGCACACTTTTGTAACTCAATCCATAATCCTCTAAAGTATGAATCATCCACAATAATTGTGATACGCTCTCTCCCATGGCGATATATTCTGCCTCGGTCGTGGAGAGAGCAACACAATGTTGCTTCCGACTTGACCAACTAACTAAAGATGATCCTAGAAATTGGCAACCCCCACTCGTGCTTTTCCGATCCAACTTACATCCAGCGTAGTCGGAATCGGTATAGCCAATTAGATCAAATGATTCGGTACGGGGGTACCAAAGATCGACTCCTATTGTGCCTTTAAGATATCTCAAAATTCGCTTAACAGCGATTAAATGAGATTCCTTGGCACAGACTTGATACCTAGCGCACATACCCACAGCGAAAAGAATATCAGGTCGACTAGCTGTAAGGTATAGCAGGCTACCTATCATGCTCCGATATTGAGTCAAATCAACAGGTTTACCACTCTCATCATTGTCTAATCTTGTGTTTGTAGCCATGGGAGTGGTTACCTCTTTTGAATCACTCATATTGAATTTTCGGAACATTTCTTGTGTGTATTTTGATTGGTGCACATGGATACCATCGCGAGTTTGTTTGATTTCAAGTCCAAGGAAGAATGTCAACTCTCCCACTAGACTCATTTCAAATTCACTTTCCATATGTCCAATGAACTCATTTAAATAACCCTTATTATTTGAGCCACAAATTATGTCATCGACATATACTTGGGCCACAAAAATATCGTCACCATCTCTACGTAGAAATAGTGTAGGGTCTATTTGGCCTATAACGAAGCCTTTGTCGATTAAGAATGTCGACAACCGCTCGTACCAAGCTCGGGGTGCTTGTTTAAGGCCATAAAGTGCCTTTTTGAGCTTGAACACGTAGTTTGGGAATTCGGTACTCTCAAACCCCGGAGGTTATTCCACATAGACCTCTTCTCTAATCAAACCATTTAGGAAGGCCGATTTGACATCCATTTGATATAATTTGAAACTCCGATGTGCTGCAAATGCAAGCATCAACCGGATGGATTCTAATCGTGCCACGGGAGCATAGGTCTCATCATAATCAAGGCCTTCAACTTGACTGTAGCCCTTGGCTACTAAGCATGCCTTGTTTCTAATGATTTCTCCCTTATGGTTCAATTTGTTTTTGAAGACCCATTTGGTTCCAATGATGGTGGTCTTCTTAGGTCTAGGGACTAAGTCCCAAACTTGACTCCTCTCGAATTAACCTAGTTCATCTTGCATTGCAATGATCCAATCGGGATCACTTAATGCTTCATCAATTTTTCTAGGCTCAATTTTGGAAATTAGAGCAACTTCATTAGCCTCATTCCAGAAGAATGATCTAGTTCTAACCCCATGGTGGATATCTCCAATAATTTAATCTTGGGAATGACTAGAGGCTAATCTAGTTTGCCTAGGTGTTGGTGGTGCTTCTTGAATAGGTTCACTAGACACAAGATCAGCCTCAGGATCCGGCTGATCTATGGGTTGTCTAGGCTCACCGTCATCAGACTCATCACCATCAACAACATTTGGAGTTTTATTCAAACTTAGTCTCCTAAGTTCGAATTGGACTTCATCTTCTGGTTGACCATTGACTCTTGGAATTTCTTCAAAGACAACATCAGAAGACTCTTCAACTAATCTAGATCTCTTGTTGTAGACTCGATAGGCTTTGCTAACTAGGGAATACCCAACTAGTATCCCTTCATCAGCCTTTGCCGTGAACTTTCCAAGGTGGTCCTTGGTGTTTAGGATGAACACCTTACAACCAAACACCCTAAGATGTTTAACCGTAGGTGGTTTCCCAAACCAAAGTTCATGGGGAGTCTTTCCTGAGAACCTATGAATGAGGACTCGGTTTTGTACATAGCAAGCTGTATTTACAGCTTCAGCCCATAAGTAACTCGGGAGTGAGTACTCATTAAGCATGCTTCGTGCAGCCTCTTGTAAAACACGGTTCTTCCTCTCTACAACACCATTTTGTTGTGGTGTTCTAGGAGTGGAGAACTCATGTCTATACCCTCTATCTTGACAAAATTCTAAGAATCGTTGATTTTGAAATTCACCTCCATGATCACTTCTGATTGTCTTAATTGTTGATGATTTTTTATTTTCAACTCTTCTACAAAAAGAAATGAAAACATCTAAGGTTTGATCCTTATATTTTAAAAAGTAAGTCCATGTATATCTAGTAAAGTTATCAATAATAACAAAACAATATCTACTTCCATTCAATGATATGATAGTACTACAATCAAATAGATCCATGTGAAGTAAATCTAAAGCAGTTGAAGTACTTACAGCGCTTTTACCTTTATGTGCAGATTTTGTTTGCTTACCCATTTGACATGCATCACAAAGTTTGTCCTTTTCATACTTGATGCTTGGTAAGCCACAAACTAATCCCTTGTTGGCCAACTTCCGGATGTTCTTCATGTTAACATGTGCTAGCCTCCGGTGCCAAAGGGTGGACTCCTCTTCTTTTGACATGAAACACTTAGCAAAAGCATTAGTAGCATTTTTAAATGAAACTTGATAAATATTGTCTACCCTTGCTCCTACTAGTACCGTGTCCAAGGTGTCATGTTGTCTAACTAGACATTGACTTAGTTGAAAATCAATTGTGTAACCCGTGTCACACAATTGACTGACACTTAGGAGATTAAAAGTCATCCCCTTAACTTGAAGGACATTCGAAATTCTAAGACATTCGGATATTTGAATGTCTCCTATTCTTATGACCTTAAGACTACCATTGTTACCAAATGAAACATTACCTCTACTTTTCTTGTGAAGTGTGGTAAACAAAGATCTATCCCCGGTCATGTGTTTGGAGCATCCACTATCAACGAACCAAGTTGAAAGATGCTCCCCCTCAATCATAACCTACACAATTCGAAAAATAGAAGTTTTAGGTACCCAAACCTTGGGACCTAAAGCATCAACTAAATAAGACTTAGGCACCCATGCCTTGACAACTTTCTTTTGGACTCTAGGTGTCTTAGATTGTAGCGACCCGCCTTCTTACTGTCTTTAGACGGATCGTTACTTTTCTCTACTTCTCAACTTTTATACATGACTAAAGAAAATTGCGGAAATCTTGTTTTTTTAAACTTTTAAATTCTGCTAACAATTATATTCTAACTTAAGCAATCATGTATAATAATACTATGTCATACTTTCTTCTCAATCCCATAGCTAATACCTGTTGAAAACAGCCTTACCCTTCTTAAACTGCCTGTACCAGTCGACTGGTGACGTGGCAGTCGACTGGTACGCCTGTAATCAGTTTTACAGGTTTCGGCCCTTGCTTTCCAAGTCCACCATTCCTTCAATTTCGAGTCATATCAAACTACGACATCATTTCTATACTCTATATCAGTTTCCTAAACAATTTAGCCAATCAAACGAATCCATAAACTTGAATTTAGGACTTTTATGGAAGAAAATAAACTAAACAAGTTTATATAAACTTTAACAATAGAGTTTGTACCAATCTTGACTTCTATGAATTTATAACACCAAATACATGTTCTACGACCTTGCTAAAGCATTATGAAATGTGATTGCAACTTTTCTAAACATTTTAAGCAATAAAACTCGATTCAAAAGGAAAATTGATACTATCTTGGCACAAACACCTTTTTCTCTAACAAAGTATCAATATTTCTAACTACTCACACTTTTACTCATCCAATGCAATCATGGGGATATATATGCTAAAGGAAATGACATGGAATCTTTACTCTAAGAAATTTAGCATATAAAACTATCCAAAACTCAAATACTCCATAATCTCCATAAAGTAAGAACTTGAAATTTGAACAAACTTAAACATTGCAATTCAAATAACTAAAATGTCTCATCTCAAGGATCTCTCCATAATCAGCCACCACACACACTCTACTCAGCACCGCCTCGTCGTCTTCCTTCAGAATTGCTTGCCTTTACCTTTATCTGCAATAAGAGGAAATGCATCTATAAGCATAAAGCTTAGTAAGTACTATCTAGCTCACAAAAACTCGAAATATGCAAACATGCTTCTAGATCAAACTGAACATCATATGAGATACTAATATGCTTGAAAGAAAACTACAAACATGTATAACTCAAACATGCATACTCAAGCAATAAATAATCTCAATTTACTTTTCTTGGCTCAACTAGAAACTTTAGCTATTCTTTAACTTTTAGAAAACTCTTTAAATTTTCGGAAACTTTGCTAAAGCATATACTTGAAAATACTAATCACTTGGATCCACTGAAGACGTAAGTACCATCTGATATGCGCGTTCCCTAAAAGGTTGGGGCAGCGAGCCACCAATCCTAATAGAGCAGACCTTGGTCTACCAGGGCCAAGACCTTGGAATTGGACACCTGGATTTCTTTAACGACGCCCTTGGACGCCGGGTACTGGCCTTATAAAATAAAATAGCTTTTCTTACTTTTCTTTCTTATCTGTAAATGCCTTGGCATTTTCTGGAGCACCTTGCGTGCTAAAATCCCTAAGTCTTGACTTTTGGGGATTTCTTAAGGCCTTGGCCTTTTCTTTTCTTATCTTTATCTTTTCTTTTCTTTTCTCATAGCTTTTCTTGGACCCTAAACTCACATAGGGTATTAATCAACATATATAAGCATATAATGAACTAATATCACATGCAAAAACTCAACAAAAAGGAAATATCTCTTCTAAAAACTTTTTAAAGGAAATTCTCGCGGAAAAACCGCCTCTTACTGCAGGTGAGCAGTACTTACATTGATATCTTGGACTTACAACCAAGATTGACGACTAGAGCTCGAGAAAACTTGAGATCTCGGAGAATTCTTTACGCCTACGCGTTCCTCTCGTCGCGGGGATCCCGAATATAGGATTATCTCTTGGAGAAGGGTCTCGGCCGGCCCTCCTTGGCCTTGATGTTGGTCGGCGTCGCCCAAGAGAGAAGAGGGAGTCGGCGTGAGGGTTTGGAGAGGAGAGAAATAAAACTTCTCTCTTTAATTGGCTATTTATACTTAAGGGTCGGATCAACCTAACTATCGCTTAAATACCCTTCTCTCCATCCGTTTCTGTGCTTGATACCCGTAGCCCAGCCGGTTGGGCGCTTGTGCTGTTTCGGTGTGGTCGCGGGTTCGAACCGCCTGCTGCACTTAACCAGTTTTTATTATTTTTCCATTTTCTTTTTCTTTTTCTTTTTCCAAAAATACCAAACGGACTCGGAAAATTCCATAAAAATACTCTAAAAATTCCTAAAAATATCTAGAATATTTCTAAACCATTTCTAAATAATTCTAAGGACTTTAAGAACTAAAAATGGAAATTTTGGGGTGTTACATAGATTGTCTTATATCAGTCCTAGACATCAAAGACATGAATGAAGGTTCTTTGGGTCGGTAACCAATACCGACCCTATTGTAGACTGCCCTTTAGGCATTCAAGATCATGTCTAGGGTCTTAGAGCTAGTTGAGAATTTCTCAAGAATATTCTTGATCTTCTCAACTTCACTCTTCAATGATTTGTTTTCTTCTACTAGTAATTCATCATGCAAATCATCTATATCCTCAACCCTAGAGGATTTCAATTGGTCAATCTCAAGTTTTAATGATTTGATCTCATCCTCTAACATTTCAACATGCAAATCATCTATGTTATCATCCCTAGATAATTTCAATTGATCAATTTCTAATTGCAATACTTTAACCTTATTTTTTGACTTCTTTAACATATTAGTTAAACATGCAATTGCTCTATAACACTTTTCAAGTTCGGGAGAAGTTACCTCTTCATCATCCGAAGATGATGAAGCCGCGTTTGAGGAGTTGGATGATTCATCACTGCTTTCCTCTCCAAGAGCCATGAGTGTCACATGCCTTGTGCTCTTCTCCTCCTTCTCTTCATCGGATGAGCTTGAGAAGGATTCATCCCAAGTGGCCTTCAAGACCTTTTTCTTCTTCTTTGATTTTTCCTCCTTCCTCTTGGATTTCTCCTTCTTCTTCTTTAGCTTCGGGCATTCATTCTTGAAATGCCCTTTCCTACCACACTCATAGCAAGAAGCATTAGTCTTATCAAGTTTAACTTCACTAGGATTACCTTTACCCTTGAAGTGTCGACCCCTTCTCATCATCATTCTCACAAAATTCGCCATCTCGGAGGATGAGGAGCCGCTGCCATCTTCCTCGGAATCGGACTCGGATTCGGAAGAGGATGAAGATGAAGATACTTCCTTCTCCTTCTTCTTCTCCTTCTTCTTCTTATTGGATCGTTCCCCTGCAACTAAGGCAATCTCCTTCTCCTTGGGGCCTTTGTTAGCCATTTCATGCAATTCCATTTTACAAAACAAATCATCTAACTTAACAATGGATAAATCCTTGGAGACTTTGTAGGCATCCACCATGGATGACCACAAAGCATTCCTTGGAAATGTTTTTAGTACATACCTCACAAGGTCGCGATTCTCGACCTTTTCATCAATCGAATGAAGCCCATTGAGGACTTCCTTGAACCAGCTATATAGCTCACTTACCGATTCATTTTCCTTCATGGAAAGGTTTTGTAATTAGTTGAGGAACAAATCCCTCTTGGCGATTCTTGAATCTCGGGTGCCCTCGTGGAGTTCGATGAGCTTGTTCCATAAGTCCTTTGCACTTGTGAAAGGACCAACCTTGATGAGTTGGTTTTTGTTCATGCCGCATTGTAGAGTGACAACCGCCTTTGCGTCGGCTTCACTCTTCCGAGTTTGTTCAGCCGTCCACCGCGAAGTCCCAAGTTCTTTGCCTTCATCATCCTTTGGAGGGATGAAGCCCTCCTTCACCGCGAACCAAGTGTTGATATCCATCTTCAAGTAATATTCCATCTTCGATCTCCAATATTGGAAATCTGCGCCATCGAAGAATGGAGGTCGGGTGGTGGAAAAGCCTTCTCTCAACGCCATGGATGTAGCTCTCGGTTGTTAATCCGCAAAAACAGAGCCCCAAGCTCTGATACCACTTGTTGGAACCCGGATAGCTAGAGAGGGGGGGTGAATATAGCCAATCACTTGGACTTTAAACACTTATTGAATTTCTGCACTTCACTTTGTTAGTAGCACAGCGGAAGTATGAAAACAGAGTATGCAGAAAAAACAGGAAACAAAACAAACTAACACCACTAGCAAGATCGCTAACAAGGAGGGTTTACAAGGTTCGGGGATAACTTGCCCCTACTCCTTGGCGTGCCCTTAAGGTGGGCGATCCCTTGATCGTCGGCAGATCAAGCCCCGGTTAACATCGGATAGAAAGCAACCTCCTTCTCGGTGGAGAAACCTCTTCACACCGTTTCAATCAAGGATATAGTTTTAAGCACAATAAAACACAAAGAAGATCTTACTTAGCACTTAGCAAAGACAAGAACACAGCAGGCTTCTCCAAGCTCCACCCAGCGACGATCTCACGCAAGAATCCCTTTCTCCGTGTCTTCTCGCTGTTGGACTTCAAGCCTCTTGTTCCTTCCTCCAAGTGCTCAAGCAAGGGGTGGTTGCTTCTCAGATCTCAACGGCTTGCTCAGGAATGATGGAACAACAAGAACACAAGCACGCAGCAAGCCCTAAAAACTTCACAGCAATACTGACACTACCAAAAAAAAGGTACTTTACGGCGGTTTTAGTTGGGATTTACGGCGGTTTGGAAACGCCGATAAATCTTTTACCTGCGGTTTACAAAACCGCCGCCGATAACGGCGTCCTTAAACAATTTAGCGGCGGTTTGACTGAACCGCTGGAATAACCGCCTCCATAATACGTTTTCCGGCGGTTCTATTGGCGGTTATTTTGCGGCGGTTCCATAGCGGCGGTTTTAACCGCCGATTAAACTATCATTCGATTTAGGTTGATGAATTTTTTGCGGCAGTTTTTGCAATATTAAAACCGCCGCAAAATTAATGGTTGTTTCCAAATTACCTGATTTAGTGGCGGTTTGAACCGCCACAAAAACTTCTAGTAAAGGTTCAAAGCCGCCGGTAAATGATTTACCGGCGGTTTTGAAACCGCCACAAATCAAATTATCGGCTGTTTTGAAACTGCTGCAACACCACCGTAAATAATTACTGGCGATTTTGAAACCGCCGCAAATGGCAAATTCAACCGAAAATATTTATTTGATTTTTCTTTTAATATTTTATTTGAAGGACAAACAAGTTAAACACTTGTGTAATCTTAAAGGAAAATTTTCATAGCTAGTAGTTAAATACATTCAAATGAATGTCTACAAAAGTAAATGCTCAAAAAACAAAGTACTAACAACAAAAAATGTTTGAAGTGAAATCTAAACCAAAATGGGGATACACTACTCAACAAAAATATATAACATAGCAGCAGCAGTTCAAACTTCAACTTCTAGTCTGTAATGCTTGCAAAGTACTTGAGGAGTAGCATAGTATTGGCTTCCAACCACATCAGTAAAAATTTGACCTGAATGAATAATGAAAACCAAGTTATATCTTTTCAAAATTAATCAGCAAGGAAATGATAATACATAAAAACTAGTTTGTGGGAGAGGTATGGAAACTGATCAGTTGTATGGAAACAAACTGGAAGACTGAAAGAATTTGTATGGTTCTTTGTAGGGAATGAGAGGCATGTAACTTCTTATTCACTAATACTTTCCAATAAGCATAATGCCATAACATGAGTGCTGAGAAACAACATTTCCACCATATTTAAGCATCTCTAAGTGTTGTTTCAACTAAAGCCTATTTTTAGCAACTCCAAATTCTTACTTGGATGAGATTGAGTGAGCTTGATTCTCCTCAAATATTATTAGAATGTTGCTACAGAAATAAGAATGTTACAACTTCAAATTTGAACACAATTGCACTAAATTACAAAACGCATACAATGCCTTAATCGCACAAATGAAAGGGACAAAAGGTGCGATGAGATAATGTGGCTGCATCTCAAGACACTAGAAAGAAAAATAAATGTAGATGATATATGAATTTTCATCTTAACCATCTGTTCAAATGCATGCAGTTGAGAGTCCTAGCAACCATTCTAGCAAGTGACAGAACCAAATATATGTTTGAAACGAGACAAATAACTCTTGTATATAGTAATATATTGAAACAAATATATGTTGCATTTTTTTGTCATTAGCACAGGATTAAGGGGGTAACTAATAATGAATGAAGGCATATTTTGATATCAGGATTGTAGTATACCAAATATTGATCTACCTTCATACACATAAATCCAACTGGAACTCCTAGTTCGCCAGCTTTAGAGAACAATGCTTTCCCAATTTCATTTGTCATCTGTTCAGATGTTGACAATTAGTATATGTGCAACAAAAAGGAGTACTCAACATGTTTACAAAATATTGCAATCATAAATATGACAAATGTGATGTTATTGTGCATTAGTTGAAAGATAAAATGTGATTCAAGGAAGTAAAAGAACAAAAATGATAATGGAATACCTTGTGACCAGGAGGCCACAAATATGGATTGAACCGAACAACTTGGTATCCATCCTTGAAGATGAGAAAGAGTGTTAGATTCACCAATTAATGTTAATAACTCCCTGTATTAAATTACCAGCCTATGGCAAAAAACCTTCAGTACTAGATCCTCAAGTTGTCTAATCCCAGATCCATCATCAGCAGGATTTGCAAGGCAGCAACCAACAAATTTGGATGGATGACGCCTCAAAACACTATTGCATTAAAATACAAAAGAAAATCAATTTTTTTTCCTGATCTAAAAATCATAACCTAACGTTTACATAACTACACTTCATCAAATGAATGTACAAAGTAGAAATACTAGCTGTTTGTGTTGCATATAAAGCAAAAAAAACAACCTAGTTACTAAAGAATGATCAAACATATGGTTTATTGGTTGCACAATAAGGGCACCATCAACTCCTGCCTTTGACATGCACTGGAAGAAAAGGCAAATATGTCAAGGTTTTTTATTTCATTTAAGAGCATTAAATAAGTTACAACAAATTCACATATGATTGATTGCAGCAAGACAACTTGGAGTCTGACCACCAGATGGTATTGTAAGAAATGGTACTTCTTCCTTCTATCACCTTATTCTTAACAAAGATGAAGAGTATATTCAATAAATTGCTCCACAATGTGATTTGCAATCATTCTCAAACAAAAAAAAGAGAGTAAAGTATCAGTAAACTCACTATTACTGGGAAATAGAATATTCCTTCTTAACAACACAAAAGGCTGGGGGTCCTAAACAAGTATTACAAATAGTTCTTTTACTAAATCTATAGCAAATCCAACTGTGAAAAAATTGTAATGTAAAGATAACAACACACTACTATTAGGCAAAGTAACAAACAAGTATCAACCAAATACAGTTGCTTTTAATAATGCATAAAATGCTATTATACCGCCAATTTATCTACTATGACACTGGACCAATAATTCCAATAATGTGTACAAGGATAAATAGATAATATGAGACAGTTAGATTGTTTGAGTTTGGAACAATACAGGAATTACATATACTGATAGTTGCTAATTTGTTACCTAAGTCTGACTGATTTCATGCAATAAAATTCTACAAGATAAAATCTCAAACGTCCAACATAGTTGGTGAAAGACCATAGATTCATACGTCAAATGTCAGGCACACAACCCGTCGTACTAACCTAAAACAGAACTCCAAACCGACTTTCTTAACCCCAGAAATTATTTGAAACTCCTATCCAGAAAAAAATCCAAGTACCTTGAGCAAGA